>JAJJWX010001320.1:0-600000 GCA_023529315.1 Papaver bracteatum
TGAAGTTGTCATTTGGTAATATGACTGTGGAGTTGAATGTTTTCAATACTAGCCAACAACATTTAGATCTTGATGATGATAATGATGTGCATGAAACCAACATGATTGAAAGTTTGATTCAAGATTCGTTGTCTAGTAGCATGTCCGTTGACCCTTTGATGCTTGTTTGAATAATTTTGACTTGGATTTGTTTGATGATGAATACATAAGTGAAGTGAATACGTTGCTTGAATCCACACCACTTATGGACATGACTAAGTGGAAAGCTAGAGTGGAACCACTTCCACTCTTGGAATCCAAGTCTGTCCCTCTCTTGTCGAGCCACCAAAGATCGAACTGAAAACCATTGCCTCGATACTCTTAAATATGCATTTTGGGGACCTTCTAATACTTTTCCGTAATCATTTCATCCGCCTTAGATACGTTAAAAGGAAAGTAAACTTTTAGAAGTACTTAAGGAGCATAAAGAAGCCTTAGGATGGACCATCTCGGACCTTAAAGGCATAAGTCCCACCGATTGCATGCATCATATAAACCTTGAGGACAATGCTAAACCATCTAGGGAGATGCAAAGGCGTCTCAATCCTAACATGAAAGAGGTTGTTAAGAGTGAGATTATAAAGCTTCTTGATGTGGGTATTATCTACCCAATCTCAGATAGCAAATGGGTTAGCCCCATTCAGGTTGTGCCGAAAAAGTCAGGAGTTACTGTACTTCAAAACGATAAAGATGAGTTAATCACTACTTGAGTAACCACAGGGTGGCGAGTTTGCATTGATTATAGGAAGTTGAATGCAGTTACAAAGAAAGATCACTTCCTCTTCCATTCATAGATCAAATGCTTGAACGATTGTCTGGGCGTAGATTCTATTGTTTCTTGGATGGTTTTTCTGGTTACAACCAGATTCATATTTCACCCGAAGATCAGGAAAAGACTACATTTACATGTCCATTTGGAACATTTGATTATCGCCGTATGCCCTTTGGGTTGTGCAACGCACCAGCTACATTTTCAGCGTTGTATGATGAGCATTTTTCTGATATGATAGATAACTTCCTTGAGATCTTTATGGATGATTTCTGTGTTTGGATCATATTTTGATGAATGTTTGAACCATCTCACTCGCGTGCTGATTAGATGTAAGGAAAAAGATTTGGTGTTGAATTGGTAGAAATGTCATTTTATGGTGAACTCAGGCATAGTTCTAGGACACATCATCTCTGGAAAAGGCATTGAAGTAGACAAAGCCAAAGTCGACCTCATTCAAAACTTTGCCGCAACCTCGCTGCGTGAGGGAGGTTAGATCATTTTTTAGGCCATCTTGGTTTTTACCGTAGATTCATTAAAGATTTCGGTAAGATCTCAAGACCACTGTGTAATCTACTCGTAAAGATGTTGCATTTGTGTTTGATGATACTTGTGTGCATGCTTGGGAGGAGCTCAAAACTCTTCTAACTTCAGCCCTATAGTCCGACCTCCGATTGGAAATTGCCATTTGAAATCATGTGTGGACGATCCGATTTTCTTGTTGGAGCCGTCTTAGGTCAGCGAGTCGACAAACACCCCTATGTGATCTACTATGCTAGTAAGACACTGAATGAGGCTCAAATGAACTATTCAACAACCGAAAAAGAGTTGCTAGATGTTGTGTTCGCATTAGATAAGTTTAGATCTTATTTGATAGGATATAAAATCATCATTTATACTGACCATGCCGCATTAAGATATCTTTTATCTAAAAAAGATGCCAAGGATCGTCTAATTCGATGGATACTCTTGTTACAAGAGTTCCACCTCGAAATTCGAGATAAAAAAGGGTCAGAGAATGTTGTTGCTGATCACTTATCTAGATTGAATGTCAAGTCTACTCGATGAATCGAGATTATTAGAGAATCTTTCCTGATGAACAACTTATGCTAGTTTCTGAAATGCCATGGTTTGCCGACATCGTGAACTACCTTGCTACAGGTAGGATGCCACTTCATTGGTCTAAACAAGACCGGTCTAAGTTCTTGGCCGAAGTGAAACATTTCCTATGGGATGACCCATATCTTTTCAAATACTTCCCTGACCAAATCATTAGGAAATGTGTCCCCAACTCTGAAAAAAGGGATGTCATCTCTTTTTGTCATGATCAAGCATGTGGAGGCCACTTTAGTGCAAAGAAAACTGCTGCAAAGATCTTGCAGAGTGGTTTTTACTGGCCAACATTGTTTAAGGATAGCCATGAATTATGTATTTCTTGTGACCGGTGCCAAAAATTGGGAAGTATATCAAAACGAAACATGATGCCCTTACAACCCATTTTGATTGTTGAGCTATTTGATGTATGGGGCATTGATTTCATGGGTCCATTTCCTAGCTCTGAAGGAAAGTTGTACATTCTTGTTGCTGTTGACTATGTTTCTAAGCCGGTAGAAGCAATTGCAAGCAAAACTAATGACCACAAGGTGGTACTTTCGTTCTTAAAGGAAAACATATTTTCTCGATTTGGCACCCCTAGAGCTATAATCCGATGACGGTGGTTCACATTTCGCAATAGGCCTTTGAGTCCTTAGTCCGTAAGTATAGCATAACTCATAAATTTGCAACCCCATATCATCCACGCAGACCGGTGGCCGGTGTAGAGGTTTTCAAATAGGGAGATTAAGCACATTCTAGAAAAGACGGTTAACCCGTCTAGAAAAGATTGGTCTTTAAGATTGAATGATGCTTTATGGGCCTATAGAACTGCATACAAGACCCCCATTGGTATTTCCCCTTACAGACTTGTGTACGGTAAAGCTTGTCATCTCCCCGTAGAGTTAGAACATCGTGCATATTGGGTGTAAAGAACCGAACTTTGATCTAGATAAAGCTGGCACCCAAAGGAAGCTTCAACTCAATGAGTTGGAAGAGTTAAGAAATGATGCATATGATAATGCAAAAATGTACAAACAAAGAATGAAGGTGTTCCATGACAAATGCATTTTGCGCAAGTCATTCACTCCGTGCCGAAAGTTCTATTGTATAACTCACGACTGCACCTTTTTCCAGGAAAATTACGTTCTAAATGGACAGGCCCGTTCGTGGTGCGAACAATTTTCCACCATGGGGCTGTAGAACTAGAAGATGTAACAACCAAGAATGTCTTCAAGGTCAATGGGTAGAGACTGAAGCCGTTCCTTGAACCAATCCCACCTGAGATTGAAATAACTCATCTTGCTGATCCAATCTATGTGGACTAAAAAGTTCACCCCCTGTACATACCACAGATATCTTCCCTGCTAGTTGCTTTGGACATACTCTCTTGTCTGGTTTGGCATCGGTAATCTCTTTCCTTTGAATCTGTTTTGTTCTCATAGTTTGTTGTGGGTTTCTGTTATTTTGAAACATTGAGGACAATGTTAGATTTAGGTTTGGGGAGTATTTGCATATGGCGTTTTGTAGTCTTTTGCATCTTTTATGACCAGTTGTGGAGCGGGTCTTTTGTAGGATCTTTTGTAGTCTTTTGCATTTTTTGTAGTGTGTTTTCTATGACCAATTTGTGTAGCGGGTCTTGCGCCTTTTTGTTTCTATGACCAAATGTACGGGTCTTATGTTGTCTTCTAAGACCAGCTGTGTAGTGGGTTTCAAAAAAAAATATATATATATATATATATATATATATATCGGATCTTGTGGTTGGTATCTGATAACCAGCTGTGCAGCGGTCACTAAAAAAAAAATGATGACCAAGTGTGATAGCGGGTCTTAAAAAAAAAATTGGTTACAAATTTTCATGGTTCTACGAATTCCGAAGTTCATCATCTATACGAGTTAAGACCGAAGACGAAGACATTTCTATGGATGCTCTGAAATTGGAGAAGGTTTTGTGGGTACATCTTTGGTAGGCCCTCACGAGACTACAACTCGTCCACTAGGGACACCTAGGGGTTTAAAGGCTTAGTGCATAATGCTAAATGCATTCGAGAGACCAGCGAAAGTGGTATAGTTAGGATTTTCGTTTCACTTGAGGACAAGTAAAATTCAGGTTTGGGGTATTTGATGAGTGCCAAATATTGCATATTCATACACCTTTTCATTGGCACTTAACTCATCTTTCGCGCTTCAAAGTCATATATTATCCCAAATTCTCGCATTTTTACCATTTTCAAGAATAAATATTTGTATTAATTAATTTTGTGTTTTTAAGTACTAAATAAAGCTTGGAAGAATTGAGAAGACAAAAGAGAAGAAAGTTGGAAGCGTTGCAAACCCGCCGCGCATCAGTGGCAACCTGTTTTTACAAATTCATGGGATTAAACAACCCATGATCCAAACCCATGATCCAAAACCCAAGACCCAAATCCATTTCCACCTCACCCCCATTGGATTCTTTCCAAAACATCCACCTCACCCCCATTCTCTCACTCAATCACTCCCAATTTGTTTCCCACAACCAAATATATTCCATCAATTAAGAAAACATGTTTTGTTGAGTGGATGAGTGCCAAAATTCGATCCAAGTGCTTGAGGAATTTTGTGTATAAATAGAGTGGTTGTTGTGTTGAAAAACCATCCAAGAATAGCTTGTTCATGTTAGTTTATCAAATTTAAGTTTTGTTGTAATGTTCTTCATGTTCTAGTTTCATTTACTAGGGTTTAGATGAAGCCCTAATCTCATTGGTATGTATTCATATCTTGTATCTTGTTCTTGAAAGTTTAGAATTGTTTAAAGATATAATTTAATCCAAGTTTTTCAACATCTTGCTCTCACAATGTATGCCATGTATCCATTGTAGTTAGAATATCTCTATGTTGATTATGCTACAACTCATGCTTAACCAAATATTGATCTTTAGATTAGTTGTGCTTAATTAGACAATTAATGCTTTGGAGAAATACTTTAGTTGTGATTAAATTATCCATTGGAGAAACACCTTAGTTATACGGTAGACTTGAATCTACTATAAGGACAAGAATAATATTACAAGTTGAATGCATATCATAGGTTATTGGTGGATTTGAATACCCTAGTATCCATATTATCATTGTTTACATATCTTGCTATTTGCATCTTTTACTTTTATTATTTCAGTCACTTGAAAATCATATCGTCAGATCGACAAAAAACAAACCCCTTTTGGTTACTCTGAATCAGATTTAGAATCAACTTCTACACTCTCCAAGTCTCGTGGTTCGACCGTGCTTGCCCCGTGTTGCTTGTCGACACTGTGCACTTGCGCTTATACATAGAAGTAGGTATCTTTCCGAGCCTACCAAGTTTTTGGCGCCGTTGCCGGGGACTCGGTAGTGGTGTAGTTCATTTTTCATCTCCTGTCACTATTCATTTTTCGCCTCCTGGAACTGTTCACATATCAACTATTCACAGTCGATTTTACACTTATTTTTGTTATTTTTTTTTAAAATTTTTGCTTTTGCTTTAAAACTTCGAAACCCTAACTACCTCTTTTGAGCTCAACAGCTGTTGTAAAAGCAAAGGAAAGGAAGCGAAAGAAGTTTTTATTTTAAATTAAAAAAAAAAAGAGTTTATTTTATTGTATTAGGATTCCTCTACTCTTGTAATTTTCTTTTTCTTTTGCACTTTATTTTGGACTTTGGACTTGGACATTCTATTTTTATTTTTTATTTTTAAACCCTACGGAAGGGCATTATTAAATATCAACTGTTTGCAGAGAAGGACGGTGATTACAATATCACCTCGGACCCTCGGGTTCGTTCATGACATAGGAGTCGTGGCCCGAGTCGACAACAACGGTTCATCCCCCGTCTGGAACGGGAGGTAAGTTTGTCGAAACACTCGCGAATCCCTTGTTAGCGAAAGTTACCGTATTCCTTCGTTTGCATATATGTTGAGGAATTGAATACGGTACGCTTTATTTTCCTAGTAAAGGGCAAGGACTGGCCATACAAGATAAGGGTTCGGATTTCATCACCGTTCTCTTCTTGCCCGCCTTAGGAAAACGATACATACGCGAACCTAAGCTTTAAAATTTTGAATAGAACAAGACCTATAAGATAACGAGCTTAGTAGGAAAGTCATTTGAAAAATATTGGTTACTCTTTAAGCATACTTCGAAGTTCATGACGGTTTCTCAGAATTGAATGCGTGACTGCGCCGCCTTGTAATACGGTGAGGCCTTGGGTATCAAAGCTCTAGCAGCTTCCCTCGCCTCTATTCAATTTACTTAAACTCGGATTGATTCCAGAGGGGTTTGCTTTGATTGTAACGAATTCCCTTTCGAAGGATTAGAAGCTGGTCTAAGAAACAATCTAAGTGGATCCATCATGCTTTTTGTTTGCTAGAAATCAGTAGGTTTACTGTGGTGGAGTCATCCTTGTTTGTGATTGCATAGAAATTGCCTTCTAGGTGAATGGTTAACATGCTTGATGTGCTAGCTAGGCTATGATTGTGTCTTTTAGAGACCATACACGCCGACTAGTTAGAATCAGTCAAGAAGAGTTAATTGAAATACATAGTTCTGAGGCAGACAGTCCAAACCCATCCGAAACAATGGGAGAACCAAGAAACCCGGTCCGTAGTCTAAAGGACTACATGTACCCAACGAGGACAACCCAGTCCTCGTGCATTGTCTTACCAGCCATTGATGGACAATTTGAGCTAAAGGAAAGTATCCTCAATATGTTGCCTAAATTTAAAGGGGTTGAAGCTGAAAAATCCCTACCACCATGTGAGAGAGTTCGAGGAAATTTGTGGGACTCTTCGGATCAACCAAATGACGGATGAGCACCTCAAAATGAAACTTTTTCCTTTTTCTTTGATAGACAAAGCCAAGACTTGGCTGTGTGCTCAACAGCCACAGTCATTTCATACATGGGATGCTCTTAC
Organism: Papaver bracteatum; assembly: GCA_023529315.1. Taxonomy (NCBI): domain Eukaryota; kingdom Viridiplantae; phylum Streptophyta; class Magnoliopsida; order Ranunculales; family Papaveraceae; genus Papaver; species Papaver bracteatum. The sequence goes on from JAJJWX010001320.1 coordinate 6,834, forward strand.
GAAAAAGTTCTTCCCAAACCATAAGACTACGACAATTCGTCAAAATCTGAATAGTTTTGTGCAATTAGAGGAGGAAACTTTGGCAAAATATTTGGAGAGATTTAATGAATTATTGCTCCAATGTCCTCACCATGGTTTTGAAAAATGGAGACTTGTGCAAATTTTGTATGAAGGCTTAGATGTCAAGAACCGAACTACAGTTGAGACCATGTGCAATGGTCAATTTATTGAAAAAAGTGCTGATTAGTCTTGGGATTTCTTAATCGAAGTCGCTGAAAAGACTCAGCAGTGGGAATCCTCCCGTGAACCAAATAGGATTACCCTTGCATCCAATGTTCATATAATTGACTCTGACTTCGAAGGAAGTGCAAAGATGGCATCATTGGCCAGGAGAATAGAAAAGCTAGAACTAGAAAAGAATGGAAAAACTAATATCCCTACTCTCCCTAGTCAAATTGAAATGGCCACTTGTGCCGCATGCCATAGTTCAGACCATCTAGTGGACACTTGTCCAGACCTCCATGCATTTCAAGAGTCTAAAACCGAGCAAGCCAATGTTTTGTACCAAAGGCAAGAGAACAACCCATATTCTCAGACCTACAACCTGGGTGGAGAAATCACCCTAACCTTTTCATGGTCTAAAGGGCCCGTCCAAGGGGAACATCAAATAATAACCAAGGATACCCTTATCCTAGAAACCCCAAGTGCAACCACATGTGCAGTTCCGTAGATAAAAAGCCTAGCTTCAAGAAAGTTTCGGTTTGTTGACCCAAAATTTGGCACAACTCCAAATGACAACAGACCAACGTTTTACAAGTCTAGAACTTAAAATGGGTCAAATTTGTGAAGCATTGAATGAAAGAGACAAAGGAAAACTCCCTAGTCAGCCCCAACAAAATCCAAAAAATGTATATCAGGAAGAAAATTCAACTCGAAATGAGGCCTCACATAATCAAGTAAATGTTGTCACCACTCTTCGTAGTGGTAAAGTTGTTGAAAACAATGTAGGTGTACCACAGTCGAGTGAGTCTACATCAGACTCACCAAAGGCATAAAATCCCACATAAAACACCTATTGTTGAAGACAAATCCGAGCAACATAAGAATTCCCATAATTCTAATGTCTCTGCACCATCTCATGTACCTGTTGCTCCATTCTCACAAAGATTGGTGCAAAGAAAAAGAGAGTATACAAGATAACGAGATTTTGGAAATGTTCAAACGAGTTAACATCAACATCCCATTTCTTGATGCAATCAAGCAAGTCCTCGCTTATGCTAAATTCCTTAATGATCTGTGCACACAAAAGCGAAAGCTTCATGTGCATAAGCGTGCTTTTCTCACTGAGCAAGTGAGTGCAATCATTCAAAGCAACACACCTCCTAAGTTTAAAGACCCAGGTAGTCCAACTATCACATGCAAAATAGGTGACCAAACGGTTAAGAAGGCATTGCTAGACTTAGGGGCAAGTGTGAATTTACTACCATATTCAAGATATGCAGTTAGGTCTTGGAGAGTTGAAGGCAACACCTATAACTCTGCAATTGGCGGACAGATCCGTCAAAGTACCACGTGGTGTGGTAGAAGATGTTTTGATTAAGGTTGATTAGTTTTATTTTCCTGTGGACTTCATCGTCTTAGATACTCAACCTGTGCAAAACCCTGACAGTCACATTCCTGTCATTTTGGGACGTCCCTTCTTAGCAACGTCCAATGCAATCATTAACTGCCGTAATGGAGTGTTGAAGTTGTCATTTGGTAATATGACTGTGGAGTTGAATGTTTTCAATACTAGCCAACAACATTTAGATCTTGATGATGATAATGATGTGCATGAAACCAACATGATTGAAAGTTTGATTCAGGATTCGTTGTCTAGTAGCATGTCTGTTGACCCTTTGGATGCTTGTTTGAATAATTTTGACTTGGATTTGTTTGATGATGAATACATAAGTGAAGTGAATACTTTGCTTGAATCCACACCACTTATGGACATGACTAAGTGGAAAGCTAGAGTGGAACCACTTCCACTCTTGGAATCCAAGTCTGTTCCCTTTCTTGTTGAGCCACCAAAGCTCGAACTGAAACCATTGCCTGATACTCTTAAATATGCATTTTTGGGACCTTCTAATACTTTGCCTGTAATCATTTCATCTGCCTTAGATACATAAAATGAAAGTAAACTTTTAGAAGTACTTAAGGAGCATAAAGAAACCTTAGGATGGACCATCTCGGACCTTAAAGGCATAAGTCCCACTGATTGCATGCATCATATAAACCTTGAGGACAATGCTAAACCATCTAGGGAGATGCAAAGGCATCTCAATCCTAACATGAAAGAGGTTGTTAAGAGTGAGATTATAAAGCTTCTTGATGCGGGTATCATCTACCCAATCTCAGATAGCAAATGGGTTAGCCCCATTCGGGTTGTCTTGAAAAAGTCAGGAGTTACTTTGTAGTTCAAAACGATAAAGATGAGTTAATCACTACTCGAGTAACCACAGGGTGGCGAGTTTGCATTGATTATAGGAAGTTGAATGCAGTTACAAAGAAAGATCACTTCCCTCTTCCATTCATAGATCAAATGCTTGAACAATTGTCAAGGCGTAGATTCTATTGTTTCTTGATGGTTTTTCCGGTTACAACCAGATTCATATTTCACCCGAAGATCAGGAAAAGACTACATTTACATGTCCATTTGGAACATTTGCTTATCGCCGTATGCCCTTTGGGTAGTACAACATTTGACTACATTTCAGCGTTGTATGATGAGCATTTTTTCGATATGATAGATAACTTCCTTGAGATCTTTATGGATGATTTCTCGTGTTTGGATCATCTTTTGATGAATGTTTGAACCATCTCACTCGCGTGCTGATTAGATGTAAGGAAAAATATTTGGTGTTGAATTGGGAGAAATGTCATTTTATGGTGAACTCAGGCATAGTTCTAGGACACATCATCTCTGGAAAAGGCATTGAAGTAGACAAAGCCAAAGTTGACCTCATTCAAAACTTGCCGCAACCTCGCTCTGTGAGGGAGGTTAGATCATTTTTAGGCCATCTTTGGTTTTTACCGTAGATTCATTAAAGATTTCAGTAAGATCTCAAGACCACTGTGTAATCTACTCAGTAAAGATGTTGCATTTGTGTTTGATGATACTTGTGTGCATGCTTGGGAGGAGCTTAAAACTCTTCTAACTTCAGCCCCTATAGTCCGACCTCCAGATTGGAAATTGCCATTTGAAATCATGTGTGACGCATCTCGATTTTTTGTTGAGCTGTCTTAGGTCAGCGAGTCGACAAACACCCCTATGTGATCTACTATGCTAGTAAGACACTGAATGAGGCTCAAATGAACTATTCAACAACCGAAAAAGAGTTGCTAGCTGTTGTGTTCGCATTAGATAAGTTTAGATCTTATTTGATAGGATATAAAATCATCATTTATACTGACCATGCCGCATTAAGATATCTTTTATCTAAAAAAGATGCCAAGGCTCGTCTAATTCGATGGATACTCTTGTTACAAGAGTTCCACCTCGAAATTCGAGATAAAAAAGGGTCAGAGAATGTTGTTGCTGATCACTTATATAGATTGAATGTCGAGTCATCGATGAATCGAGAGATTATTAGAGAATCTTTCCCAGATGAACAACTGATGCTAGTTTCTGAAATGCCATGGTTTGCCGACATCGTGAACTACCTTGCTACAGGTAGGATGCCACTTCATTGGTCTAAACAAGACCGGTCTAAGTTCTTGGCCGAAGTGAAACATTTCCTATGGGATGACCCATATCTGTTCAAATACTTCCCTGACCAAATCATTAGGAAATGTGTCCCCAACTCTGAACAAAGGGATGTCATCTCTTTTTGTCATGATCAAGCATGTGGAGGCCACTTTAGTGCAAAGAAAACTGCTGTAAAGATCTTGCAGAGTGGTTTTTACTGGCCAACATTGTTTAAGGATAGCCATGAATTATGTATTTCTTGTGACCGGTGCCAGAAATTGGGAAGTATATCAAAACGAAACATGATGCCCTTACAACCCATTTTGATTGTTGAGCTATTTGATGTATGGGGCATTGATTTCATGGGTCCATTTCCTAGCTCTGAAGGAAAGTTGTACATTCTTGTTGCTGTTGACTATGTTTCTAAGTGGGTAGAAGCAATTGCAACCAAAACTAATGACCACAAGGTGGTACTTTCGTTCTTAAAGGAAAACATATTTTCTCGATTTGGCACCCCTAGAGCTATAATCAATGACGGTGATTCACATTTCTGCAATAGGCCTTTTGAGTCCTTAGTCCGTAAGTATGGCATAACTCATAAAGTTGCAACCCCATATCATCCACAGACCAGTGGCCAGGTAGAGGTTTCAAATAGGGAGATTAAGCACATTCTAGAAAAGACGGTTAACCCGTCTAGAAAAGATTGGTCTTTAAGATTGAATGATGCTTTATGGGCCTATAGAACTGCATACAAGACCCCCATTGGTATTTCCCCTTACAGACTTGTGTACGGTAAAGCTTGTCATCTCCCCCAGAGTTAGAACATCGTGCATATTGGGCTGTAAAGAAACTGAACTTTGATCTAGATAAAGCTGGCACCCAAAGGAAGCTTCAACTCAATGAGTTGGAAGAGTTAAGAAATGATGCATATGATAATGCAAAAATGTACAAACAAAGAATGAAGGTGTTCCATGACAAATGCATTTTGCGCAAGTCATTCACTCCAGGCCAGAAAGTTCTATTGTATAACTCACGACTGCACCTTTTTCCAGGAAAATTACGTTCTAAATGGACAGGCCCGTTCGTGGTGCGAACAATTTTCCACCATGGGGCTGTAGAACTAGAAGATGTAACAACCAAGAATGTCTTCAAGGTCAATGGGTAGAGACTGAAGCCGTTCCTTGAACCAATCCCACCCGAGATTGAAACAACTCATCTTCTTGATCCAATCTATGTGGACTAAAAGTTCACCCCTGTACATACCACAGATATCTTCCCTGCTGGTTGCTTTGGACATACTCTACTGTCTCGGGTTTGGCATCGGTAATCTCTTTCCTTTGAATCTGTTTTGTTCTCATAGTTTGTTGTGGTTTCTGTTATCTTTTGAAACATTGAGGACAATGTTAGATTTAGGTTTGGGGGAGTATTTGCATATGGCGTTTTGTAGTCTTTTGCATCTTTTATGACCAGTTGTGGAGCGGGTCTTTTGTAGGATCTTTTGTAGTCTTTTGCATTTTTTGTAGTGTGTTTTCTATGACCAGCTGTGTAGCGGGTCTTGCAGTCTTTTGTTTCTATGACCAGCTGTACAGCGGGTCTTATGTTGTCTTCTAAGACCAGCTGTGTAGTGGGTTTCAAAATATATATATATATATATATATATCGGATCTTGTGGTTGGTATCTGATAACCAGCTGTGTAGCGGGTCACTAAAAAAAAAATGATGACCAGCTGTATAGCGGGTCTTAAAAAAAAAAAAATTGGTTACAAATTTTCATGGTTCTACGAAATTCCGAAGTTCATCATCTACAGTTGAAGACCGAAGACGAAGACATTTCTATGGATGCTCTGAAATTGGAGAAGGTTTTGTGGGTACATCTTTGGTAGGCCCTCACGAGACTACAACTCGTCCACTAGGGACACCTAGGGGTTTAAAGGCTTAGTGCATAATGCTAAATGCATTCGAGAGACCAGCGACAGTGGTATAGTTAGGATTTTCGTTTCACTTGAGGACAAGTAAAATTCAGGTTTGGGGGTATTTGATGAGTGCCAAATATTGCATATTCATACACCTTTTCATTGGCACTTAACTCATCTTTCGCGCTTCAAAGTCATATATTATCCCAAATTCTGCATTTTTACCATTTTCAAGAATAAATATTTGTATTAATTAATTTTGTGTTTTTAAGTACTAAATAAAGCTTGGAAGAATTGAGAAGACAAAAGAGAAGAAAGTTGGAAGCGTTGCAACCCGCTCGCGCATCAGTGGCAACCTGTTTACAAATTCATGGGATTAAACAACCCATGATCCAAACCCATGATCCAAAACCCAAGACCCAAATCCATTTCCACCTCACCCCCATTGGATTCTTTCCAAAACATCCACCTCACCCCCATTCTCTCACTCAATCACTCCCAATTTGTTTCCCACAACCAAATATATTCCATCAATTAAGAAAACATGTTTTTTTTAGTGGATGAGTGCCAAAATTCGGATCCAAGTGCTTGAGGGAATTTTGTGTATAAATAGAGAGGGTTGTTGTGTTGAAAAACCATCCAAGAATAGCTTGTTCATGTTAGTTTATCAAATTTAAGTTTTGTTGTAATGTTCTTCATGTTCTAGTTTCATTTACTAGGGTTTAGATGAAGCCCTAATCTCATTGGTATGTATTCATATCTTGTATCTTGTTCTTGAAAGTTTAGAATTGTTTAAAGATATAATTTAATCCAAGTTTGTCAACATCTTGCTCTCACAATGTATGCCATGTATCCATTGTAGTTAGAATATCTCTATGTTGATTATGCTATAACTCATGCTTAACCAAATATTGATCTTTAGATTAGTTGTGCTTAATTAGACAATTAATGCTTTGGAGAAATACTTTAGTTGTGATTAAATTATCCATTGGAGAAACACCTTAGTTATACGGTAGACTTGAATCTACTATAAGGACAAGAATAATATTACAAGTTGAATGCATATCATAGGTTATTGGTGGATTTGAATACCCTAGTATCCATATTATCATTGTTTACATATCTTGCTATTTGCATCTTTTACTTTTATTATTTCAGTCACTTGAAAATCATATCGTCGTATCGACAAAAACAAACCCCTTTTGGTTACTCTCTGAATCAGGATTTAGAATCAACTTCTACACTCTCCAAGTCTCTGTGGTTCGACCTGTGCTTGCCCTGTGTTGCTTGTCGACACTGTGCACTTGCAGTTTATACATAGAAGTAGGTATCTTTCCGAGCCTACCAGTTTTCACAAGCCTACAAACGTGCATTTCATATATGTGTAACAAGTTATGTTTTTGATCTAACGGTTGATAAATATTAGCTTGAATCTAATCATGTTTTCATCTAACGGTGAATATTGAATGCTTTATTACTAAGCTAACATTGATTGCAAACCCTTATTTGAGAGACTATATAAGGGAGAACTCTAGCAACTAGCAAACCTAATCCCCATACATTCTGTGTGATACTAGTTTGCTAAGTAAGAGTCGTTTCTCCTTTAGCCTTTGGTTTTCTTCTTCTAAAACCAGGTTAACGACTTAAATACTTCATTGGGATTGTGAAGCCAGACCGATACTACTTTTATTATAGTTGTGTGATCTGATCTTGCATCTTTTATCGTACGAGTACAATTGTAATAATTGGCTTGAGATTACTATCTCTGATATGCAAGATATAAAAGTACTCACAAACACTCGTCTCATTATTTGTTTGCTTCTCCACGTTTTGGTCATCTATGACTACTTGTGCACGTTCACAAGACCCACACGGACATCTTGTTGCCTAGGATTATATATGAACCTCCTTATATATATGTCATTAATTGACACTTTATTCTATAAGGTAAAAAGATTCTACTGAATTTTTAGAACAATGGAGAGAAGCAACAAAGATGTGATCAAGGAGGGCATGACTATCGAGTTCCATGAAGATCCTGTTTTCATTATTTTTTATCAGGCTATTGATTATGAAAATAATCTACCAGTTCAGATGTCTTCACAACTGGTAGGAAATCTTCTTCGAGATTTTGAAGTCGTTCGTGAACAACTCGGAATAGCAACAAGGAATCTTGAGTTTCTAAATAACGAACTAAAGAAAGCATCTGATGAACTTATTCTTGTTCGATCTTTAGTTGCAAACCGGGTTTAGATTGCCTGATAAATCTTCTTTTTTTATTGTTTTTTTAGAAGAATAACTAGTGTTTGGAATAACAATTATTGTGATTACACATAGCTATGTCCAAAGTTTTCATCTTCTTGTTTTTAGACTTATTGGTTTAAATTCTAAACTTGTTTGGAAGTTGATTTTTGCAGTATTAATCTTTATGATATTATATATTGCAATATTATTATGGAATATGTGTGTTTACGTCTGTGAACTTGATTGTCCCATATTTTGTCAAAAGTAAAGTCGTTCATGAATTGATATGCACGTATTGATAAAAGAATGAATAGAATTTTGACAAACACAAAAGTTAAGCCTATATTGTCAAGTTTTGATGGAAGATAGGTTAAAATCTTTTGTGATTTAAGGATTATGTCTATTGTATTTCATTGTGCAAATGGTGATGGAAAATCGAATGAATCCTTGCATATTCCACGGTATAAGATCGTTCTCAGATCCACAATTTTTGTGTAAATACTGTGTTGTTCCATGAAGTGTCTTATGTTGAGCATTAAAACAACAAAAGTTGATTGCTTTTATGATTAGCTTAGTTGTTGTTCCATAAGGTACTTTATGTTGAACATGTTAAACTAAATTAATCATCTTGTGTGGTTATTTAGTCAACACTCCGTAAGTTTATCTTATGTTTGAGCATTTTCGACTAGGTTGGTTGTTTTTATGATTAACTTAGTCATCCCCCCATAGATTTTTCTTATGTCGAGTGTGAACGATTAAATTGATTACTTTTGTGATTAGTTTAATTGTGTATCCCGTTTAGATTAGTTATGGTTCTCTTGTGATTAATCTAATTGAGTTATTAAGTCTCCATAAGTTTACTCGTGTTGAGAATATTTGGTTAAATTAATCTTAGGTTCGCTTACGGTTAGTTTGATTGAATATTCTTTTTGAATTCCAAATTCATACTTGTATGATATTTGTTGAGTTCAAAGAAATCCTTATTTTCTTTTGAAATTAAGGTCGCTCTTGTTGTTCCCTTTGGAATGGCATTTTATGGGGGAGAGTTCTTTTGACCTTGTTCTTAATTGCCAAATCTTTATTGGGGAGTGCGGATGTGGAATATTATAGGGGTTATCTTGTATCTTTATAGACTCCTTGATGAATGCATTTAGCTTCGGCTTTATGATTGCATCTAAACAAGATGATATACATTTACCTTTGGTCATGAACCATCTCTTATGGAAATTTCATTAGGATCCCGTTCTTGTACCTTTGCTAATTTTATTGACAAAAAGGGGGAGAATTAATATGTAGTTCATACTACAAATACATATGGTTTTCGGATCATTATGTAAGGGGAGTGGTTTCCACGTGAGAAGGAGTATTGACTAAGGGGGAGTGAAGTATCACCATAGTATTGTTGTTAAAGTTGTGATGCAATTGGACTTTGACGTCGTGTAATAATACTACGACACTGTATAACAATGATTGGGAACTCTTGTTTTCTCGTGTTTATAGCTATATATTTTCAACAACGATGATGATAAACTTACAACATTTGGGATCATTGGGCTACTTGGAAGTGACGAAGATTTCGAGTAATGTTGAAGATTAGACATATGGAATATGAGCTACAAATTTTATTTATATATTTTTTGTATTCCATATGTATTAACAGTTTTGCCACTAAAATTGACAAAGGGGGGAGATTATTAGAGCACTTCTCGGTCAAACTCGCGTGCGTTGCTATCTCAAGCATGTTTGTCAATGTTAGTGATCAAAACTATAAAGTTTTGATTTCTAGTCTACTATAGCTAAGGTATCGGACTAGGATAAAAAGTGTAGTTGAGCTCAAGAACTCCATGGAAATCATCATACAAGAATAAGGACTACCCAAGGAACTAGTGGATCTTTATTGACTAAAAGGTATGTGGATACTTGAACTTATCTATCACTCAAAAGTCTATCTACTCTATCTCCTATCTTGAGACAAAAGTCGTATTACTATATAGACTAATATTATACACATGTGGATATTTCGAGCTGAGTATATCTCGCTTATCTATTTTTAGAACTATGTGTTGGTAAAGCTTTTGCTTTAGCCAAGTTCATATTTACCTAGTGACGGAAGTCATGTTATGTTTCAATCATTTTGGAAATCGCTCTGACGAAAAATAGTTTGTGAATAACAACTATATAACGCCCTCTGAGAATGTTTCAATGATTGAAATGAGAGTTTAGACAATATAACCATTGGAGGATATAGGAATGTTGTGGTAACACATATATGTATAACTCCTTATTGCTTGAACCAAAGTTTGCGAACTTTGTTGATCAAGTGAAACCGGAGTAGTTCGTGAGCTCAGTCCGTGAACTCAGCATACAAACTCAGTCCGTGAACCCAGTCTATGAACTGGCATAGTTCTCGAACCCAAGAATTTATGCTGGAGTTTGTAAACTCTGTCCGGGAACTTAAGTCCGTGAACCCACCCCGCGAACTTGAGTAGGATATGTCTAAAAGCGATATTTGTGAACTTATCTTAATAAACTAAGGAATGCTATTGCAAATCGTGGCTTTATAGTTCATGAATCGATTCGAGTGAATCACATCGTTTTTGCTTCAATTGTGTCTTGTGTAATACATAAATATCTATGCAATTGAATAACTCTCTAACTAGTTCATTTGAGTCATTTGGACTAGTTTTGGTGAAGAAAAATATGGTTGATATGAAAGTTATCATATGGCTAACCATTTGGTTAACTATTGTTGAACCAACTAATGTACAAGTTTGGGTACGATTTTCACAAGCCTACAAACGTGCATTTCATGTGTGTGTAACAAGTTATGTTTTCGATCCAACGGTTGATAAATATTAGCTTGAATCTAATCAGGTTTTCATCTAACGGTGAATATTGAATGCTTTGTTACTAAGCTAACATTGATTGCAAACCCTGATTTGAGAGACTATATAAGGGAGAACTCTAGCAACTGGGAAACCTAATCCCCGCACATTCTTTGTGATACTAATTTGCTAAGCTAGAGTCGTTTCTCCTTTAACCTTTGTTTTTTTTTTCTTCTAAAACCAGGTTAATAACTTAAAGACTTTATTGGGATTGTGAATCCAGACCGATACTACTTTTCTTGTAGTTGTGTGATCTGATCTTGCATCTTCTATCATACGAGTAGAATTGTAATAATTGGCTTGAGATTTCTATCTCCGATAGGAAAGATATAAAATTAGTCACAAACACTTCGTCTCATCGTTTGTGATTCCTCAATAATCTTCTTCGCTGCGTCGATTAAGGTTATTGTGAGGTGATTGATAAAACTGAGTTGTTCTTTGGGAATATAAGTTTGGTTTTATCAATTGGTTCATGTTCACCTTGATTTATCAAAATACGTAACAAAACTCATAGGTTTATTCGCGGGAGACGAATTTATCTATCCTTGTAGACTTTTCTGTGTGATAGAAATTTGTTTATTAAAGTTTTTGAATTTGGGTCGTAGCAACTCTTGGTTGTGGATGATATCAGCTAAGGGAATGAAATGCGCAGTATTATGCTGGGATCAGAGGCGTAGGAGCATAATTGTACCTTAAATCAGTGTGAGATTGGTTGGGGTTCAACTACAGTCCAGACCGAAGTTAGGTTGGAGTAGGCTAGTGTCTGTAGGCTGTAGTGGCTTAATACAATGTATGTTTAATCTGGACTAGGTCCCAGGGTTTTTCTGCATTTGCAGTTTCCTCGTTAACAAAATTTTGGTGTCTGTGTTATTTTTTTTCCGCATTATATTTCGTTATATAATTGAAATAATAAAGGTTGTGTGTTGTTCAATCAATTAGAATATCCGACCTCTTTGGTTGTTGATTTAAATTGATTGACACTTGAATATTGGTCTTTGGTACCATCCAAGTTATCTCTCTTTGATAAAGACTCGCAGATTTCTATTTGCTTGAGTATAGATCAAATTAAGAGATTGAGATAATAACTCCTTGAGATATTTTATATTGATTGAGTCTGACTGTCTAGTTGATTCTCTAGAAAGTAACTCGGAGTTGTCCATACAGATTGCTAATCAAATTATTGGGTGTGGTTGTTAGACCCCCCCTCTTTTTCAAAATATACAACCAAATTAACCAAAAAAAAATGATCAATTTAATTGGTCATGCTTGACATAAGAGAACTTACGGAGCCGCACAGTATACATAAAAATATGGATCAGGGAAGATCAATACTGCGGAATAGACAATGATTTTTTCTATTTTCCATCACTATTTGCACAATTGACATATAATGGACATAATCCTCGTAAGCAAAAGTTTTATCCTTTCTTTCGTCAAAATATGACATAAAAGGCTTTAACTTTTGAATGTCAAAAGTTCGTTCATTCTTTTATCAATACTCGCATATCGACATATGAAATACTTAACTTTTGACAGAGTATGGGACAATCATAGTTCATGGACACAAACACACATATCCCATAACACATTGCAATATATAAAACCATAAAGGTTAATACTGCAAAAATCATCTTCCAAACAATTTTAGAAATTAAACAGATAAACCTAAAACAAAGAAGATGAAAACTTTGGACATAGCTATGTGTAATCACAATAATGGCTAATCCAAACACTAGTTATTCTTCCTAAAAAATAAAAATCTCATAAGAACACTTTCTAGGCATTGTAGAGCTTTCTCAGAACATCTACCGATAATTCCTTCTCATTACTGAAGAATCTACTGATTATGGGATCATTTAATTCCTCTAAATCTTCAGAATTATCCGTCAACTCACTAAGTTCTCTTTTTAGTTCACGCAGGGTGTTCTTTGTTAGAGACAACATTCATGTATAGTGAGTTATCTTTTCTAAAGACGAAATAATTTGAGATTTTAAATCATTCTCTTGTTTATGAAATCTTTCACCATACCTCTGAAGTTACTATCGAAATGACAGACAGACAAGAGGCAGTTAGAGGAAGAACCTTCTCCATTATTTTTAGCTTTCATTTTATTCATCCTTGAGGAAGAAATTCCTTCACATATATACTCATTAACTGCTTCGACCGTATCCCTACTCGTGGTGCCAAGATCCATGAAACTGTATCTTTTAGGAAGAAATGAAGACTACAAACGATTATAAATAGACTTATGAACACTCAAACCCTATAAGAATGTAGAACAAGTCTTCTGTGTTTTAATGATTCGTTATCTATAATATTGGGAAAATATTTCCTTAACAAAGATAAGAACACGGTATAAATACACCACTTGAGCCACAAAGACACAGACCTCATTTTCTCAAGTTAAAGATGAGGATGCGAACGTCACTGGTATATTAGATAGTGATGACGTGAGCCAGATGATCCCCTCCTCCACCATAAAGTTGTTTATCAAGGTTTTTTGTATAAACAGATTTCTTACCTCTTCTGACTCTGGAAGCAGTGGTTTTAGAAAACCTAAGTTGATTATCCAGATTCATCTTTCTCATGTTCTTTTGAAGTGTGGAAATTCTTTTGTTGTTCCTTTTGAATATCCAACACGTGCTTTGAACATGATTTGCATTTCCACAAAAGAGCAAATCAATAAAGATTCTTTGTCTTGTTGAATTGCCTTCTGTTTATCACAACCATCAACCTTTAATTTTCCATGATCAACAGAAACAACGGAGTTGATTATGCTTGCAGTTTTTCTTTTAAATCCTAAACCATTTATGTTTCCAAAGGATTTCTGACCAAATAACATTGCTGAAATTTCATCAGAACTTCCAGATAACCTTTGTAAGTCATCCTTAAGAGTATTGATCTCTTTTTCCTTTAGGAACATGGTTCTGGTGAATTTATCATTAAGATAATCTATCTCAAGATCTTTCACCTGGATTGATGATTCAAGTCTCTTCAATGAAGCTTTTAATTGAAGATTTTCTTGAACAACCTCTCTATTCAAGAATTCAAAAATCTTTGTGTCAGACTCAAGTTCTGAATCAGAAATTGAGTAGGTGGATGTTTCTGCTGTAAGAGTTGAGGATTTATTACATCCATCTGATGCATCCAAGACGTTGACACCCAGGCCGGATTTTTCTTGTGTTGAATTATCTGGAGCAAAAACTGATAAAAAACGTTTATCACATTTATTTCTTATTTTTACAAATTCTTTGATATTTTTTGTTATCAGTGTTTTACCAATGTAAACATGATTGGAACAACATTCATCGGCCCAAGACAAGTTAGAGGCTTCACTTGTGTTGGAGTCCACATTGAATGCAGATGTTCTCACAGAATTTTGATCAAGAATTTTTAACTTTCCAGCAAGAGCATTTCTGGAAAGATTATCAAGGTTATTTTCCTCAACGATGGCATGCTTCTTAGAATCGTATCAAGATGGCAGTGATATGATAATTTCATCACAATGTCCTTTTCAGGAATAGTTTTACCCAATGCAAATGATGCATTAACAATTTTTGACACTTTGTGATTAAACTTATCAAATGATTCTTCATCTGCCATACGAAGGTTTTCCCAAAAAGAATTTAGGTTTTGAAGCCTAGCTTCTTTCTCACTTGTATTTCCTTCAAATACGGTTTTTAAGATATTGCAGGCTTCTTTAGATTTTGTGCACGTGGTCACATGGTGCTGAAGATCTGGGATAATAGCATGTATGATAGCATTTAAGTCGTCAGAATTTTGCTTTGCGGCAAGGATTTCTTCTGGACTATATATATGAATATCCTTAGGTACAGATACATCGCCTTATGTATTAACCGGAGGAACATATCCATTAACAACACGTACCCATGGTTCAAAATCACGAGCTTGAAGAAAAACACTGATGAGCACGAAAGTGCGACGCATTTTCACCCATAAATATATTAGTTGGGACTCATTTTATCACTAATAAACTTGTTTGTAGGTGTTTTTGTGAATTAAGCTCTTATGGGGAAAGTTGCTCGAAAAGTGGTTTTTGTACCCCGTAGGACACATGTTATTCGAACTCTCAATGTTGGTTAAGGGACACCTCAATTACTAAGGAACACCTCAACGGATAAGGGATACCTTCCTTAATATTTACACCACCCAAAAGGCAAGTGCTAAAGGGACACTCGTACATGATTAGGGGGAGGACATCTTCTTCCTAAATTAAAATTCAAATTTGGCGGGAAAAATGGTGGCAGAATTAGGGTTTGGCTTTTGGAGGTGTTCGAGTGAGACTAAAGCGCTGAAATTGAATAGGCATCTTCCTTGAACCTAAACATGACTGGTATGATCGCTTGATTGGATTAAAATTGTCTAGAATGGTGATTTGAAGCAAACAGATTGAAAAGGAAATTGGCGGGAAAATTAGTTTCAAAGGAACAAAATTAGGGTTGAAGTTTTGATCGTGTTCTAAGGAGATTAAATGGATGAAACTATTAGGGATAACTTGAATCAGTTTAACAGGAGTGGTAAGGTGTTTTGTTTCGATCATAATTGGCTGGAATCACGGATTTGGAGAAAATATCATTCTCGGGTTTATTCCCTGCCGGAAAGTTCAGTTAGAGATTTGGAGGAGTTCGGGTGCGAATTAATCTTGGTTTTGGACTTGTACGGGTCCGTTACAGCTGAACAGGGCTAGTATATGAGTTGGAATCGAGAAAAATGGGTTGGTTACGTGGATTGGAGAAAACAGAGCACAAGAGTTTCATGGGATTCTGTTAAGAAGATTACGTGAATATACTATGCTTACACGTTTTTTACTCTGTCTTGGAGTTGTATTCAGCATGTAAGGAGTGTGCTGAGATAAAACAGATGCGTGGCGGAAAGAAACAAGGGAAGAAAATATCTCAATAATATATTCTTTTACTGCCGAGTAATGGAGGATTATCTGGAGTGGTTAAGCGAGATTTCTTGGGTCTGTTGGCTATATAATGGGCTCTGGTTCATCATAGAAGGATATCGAGAATTTTGGGGACCTAAGAGAAGTTGCAGAGGAAGAAAGAAGAAGTTTCAAAACTTTGCTGCTGTAGACGGAGAAGAAGAAGAAGAAGAAAAAGAAGAGTAGTGCATACTGCAGAAGAAAACAGTCGCAGAAACTGTTACCTATACTTTCAAACCCAATACATTTTCTAACAATTTTGCAACAATTATTATTGAATTCGCAAAACTTCTGTTAAGCTTCTCTGTAACAGTGGGTTTTGTAACAATTATATCTGTTACAGACATACTGTTTTGTACCTTTTCTTTAATTCAAACACCTTTTCAGCCATGTTTATATCTTTTGGGTGTGTTTTCGACATGAGGAGCTAAACCCCTTCACTGGGATGATGGAGGAATCCATTCTCTATGCGTGTGGTAAATCTATTTAATTCCTTTATGACTTTTGCACTATTTTAAATCGTTTTATGATCTTTCTTAATTGATTATGATTTTGTTTGATGACGTATGCTTGGTCTTAGTAGTTTTAATACGTCATGCTTGTGATTTACAGTCAATCTTTTACAAAATCTGCCTTGGCAAAGAATAAAGAGTCAATATGAGCTATAATTGTCTGGAATTGATAGTTGAACCACATGAATATGAGAATTGGTGGAATCCTGAGTTTCAGTATCTCTCGATATCGTGACAAACTTGTATATATATTTTTACTATTAAGTCTGAAATCAAATCTTTACAAGTCTTTGAACGAACTTTTACAACCACTTTCTACAACAATTTAAAATCACATCAAACACGCATAACGATTTTCCACCATAAGTAGTTTGAGCCATCGAAGACTTGTGGTACGTTTATGGAGATATAATTCATGTCCATAAAGTCAGATCGCTACAAACACATACTGATAAGATCTTTAAACATGTTTTCCTGCTCTGATACCAATTGAAAAAGCGGGGGTCTAACTACCATACTCTATATTTTGCTTAGTAGTTTGTATGGACGAACTCCAATATACTTTTAAGAGAATCAACTAGTCAGTCAGACTCAATCTTAATAAAAGTATATCAAAGAGTTATATCTCTCTTTCTCAATTCAATTCTTACCCAAGCAAATAGATATCTCCGTGTCTAATTGAATACAAGAGAAACTACTTGAACGGTACTAAAGACCAATGTTCAAGGATCGATCAATTTCAATCAAAAACCAAAGGTTGGATTTCCAAATTGATCGATTCAACGCACAACTTGTGATATTTCAATTATATAACAAAATATAATGTGAAAAAGAAATAACACAGACACCAGAAGTTTTGTTAACGAGGAAACCGCAAATGCAGAAAAACCCTGGGACCTAGTACAGATTGAAAACACATTGACTGTAGTTGAACCCCAATCAATTTCACATTGATCTAAGGTACCGTTGCGCACCTTATGTCTCTGATCCTAGCAGGATACTACGCACTTGATTCCATTAGATGATCCCACCCACAACTAAGAGTTGCTACGAACCAAAGTCGAATACTTTAATAAACAAATATGTATCACACAGAAAAGTCTACGGTAATAGATAAATCTGTCTCCCACAGAAATACCTATGATTTTTTGTTCCGTCTTTTGATAAATCAAGGTGAACAGGAACCAATTGATAACCCATAATTATATTCCCGAAGAATAGCCTAGTATTATCAATCACCTCACAATAATCTTAATCGAATAGAGAAAGAAGATATTGCGGAATCACAAACGATGAGACGAACGTGTTTGTGATTACTTTCATATCTTTCCTATCGGAAAAATCAATCTCAAGCCAATATTACGATTTTACTCAAATACGATAGAAACAGCAAGATCAGATCATGTAACTACAAAGAAAATATTTGGGTCTGGCTTCACAATCCCAATGAAGTCTTCAAGTCGTTAACCTATAGGGTCTCGATAAAAAACCTAAGGTTAAAAGAGAATCGACTCTAGCTAATACAACTAGTATCACACAGGAGGTGTGGGGATTAGGTTTCCCAGTTGCTAGAGTTCTCCTTTATATAGTCTCTCAAATCAGGGTTTGCAATCTAAGTTACCTTGGTAACAAAGCATTCAATATTCACTGTTAGATGAAAACCTGATTAGATTCAAGCTAATATCTTTCAACCGTTACATCGAACATAGCTTGTTACATACAAATGAAATGCATGTTTATCTAGGTTTGTGTAACCGTTCCCAAACATGTATATTTAGTTGGTTCAACAATAGTTAACCAAATGGTTAGCCATATGAGCACTTTCATATCAACCTTATTCTTCTTTACCAGAACTAGTTCAAATGACTCAAATGAACAGGTTAGAGAGTTTTTCAATTGCTTAGATCTTATAGAAGTATACAAGACACAATCGAAGCAAAAACAATTTGATTCACTCGAATCAATTCATGAACTTTATAGCCACGGTTTGCAAATATGCATTCCTTAGTTTATATAAGTTTAAGTTCACGAACAACCATTTTTAGAAACTAACATACTTAAGTACATGAATGGGTACACAGACTTAAGTACCCGGAATGAGTTTGTTTTCGGTCCACAAACTCCAGCATATTTTCACGGCACATGAACCTCCGACAGTACGCGTACTGGTATGCGGACTTTACTTCTGGTTTTCCCGACTACGCATACTTTGGTTCAAGGAATAAGGACTTACACACATATGTGTTACCATACAATGTTTATATCCTTTCAAGGTTATATTCTAAACTCTCATTTCAATCATTGAAACATTCTTAGAGGACGCCATGTAGTTGTTATTCACAAGTTATTTTTCGTCAAAGGAATTTTCAAGTAATTGAAACTGAACATGACTTTTGTCACTAGTAAAGATGAACTTGGCCAAAGCGAAAGCTTACCAACACATATTTAGAGAAATAGATAAGCGAGATAAACTCGGATCGAAATAGCAAATGTGTATAATCATATAATACGACTTTTGTCTCGAGATAGGAGATAGAGTAGATAGACTTTTGAGTGATAAATAAGTTCAAGTTTCCACATACCTTTTAGTCGATGGAGTTCCACCAGTTCCTTGAGTAGTTCTTCATCTTGTATGATGATCGCCATGGAGTTCTTGAACTCAACTACACTTTTTATCCTAGTCCGAGACTTAGCTATAAGTAGACTAGAAATCAACACTTATAGTTTTGATCACTAACATTGACAAACATGCTTGAGATAGCAACGCATGCGAGTTCAACCGAGCAGTGCTCTAACATTAACCACTAGATAACCCATTATCAATTCAATCAAAATGCACAACCAAATTAATCACAAGAAAATTCATAATTAATTTAATCGACAACTAAACTAACCACAAGAAGTGATCAATTCAATTGGTCATGCTCGTCATAAGAGAACTTACGGAGCAACAACTAAAATAACCACAAGAGAATGATCAATTTAGTTAGTCATGCTCAAACATAAGGAACCTTACGGAGCAACACAATATATGCACAAAAATGTGGATCGGAGAAGACCAATACTGCGGAATAAACAAGGATTCATTCTATTTTTCATCACTATTTGCACAATGACACAATAGACTTAATCCTTGTAAACAAAAGTTCATCCTTTCTTCCATCAAATAATGACATAAAAGGCTTTAACTTTTGTAATGTCAAAAGTTCATTATATCTTTTATCAATATACTTTCATACCGACATAATAGAGATAACTTTTGAACAAGTATGGCATAGTCACAGATTCACAGACGTAAACAACATATCCCATAACAATTTGCAATATATCAAATCATAAAGATTAAAATTAAAAATATCATTTCCCAAAATACTTAGAATTTAAACAAATAAATCTAAAAACATGGAAAATGAAAATCGTTGGACATAGCTATGTGTACTCACAATAATGGCTATTCCAAACCCTAGTTATTATTCTAAAAAATATGAAAATAAGATTTACTAAACAAAATCAAAAATAACTCTAAAAAAAAAGTGACTGGTTGTCATCCGAGCAAAAATAATTTCACTTTCTTACTTAACTAAAATAAATGAAGTATGTGATAAGAAAGAGTTTGTATCCACAGAGAGGCTTTCGTTGTTATAAAATTTTCAGATTCTTAAGTAACCAAGGGGGGGGGGGGGGTTGATTATCAATGCAATAAAAATAAATTTAAAGTAAAGTAATAATAAAAATAATCAATAAGGAGAAGATATTGGTCACGTGATAGTTTCATTCACAAACATGTATTTTCATCAATGACTAGAATTGATATTTTAATCTCTCATTTACTAAAAGTCCTAGGATACCTTGATCGCAAGTATATCCCGCTAATTCCTTGATTTCATCACAACCACATTAAAATATGTATATGAGAATTCTTCCTAGAAAGCTGTAAAAGCACAATTAAGTTTAACTCCCTATAAGCAATAAGTTCTATGGAATAAGACTAATCAAGGCAATCAAATGTGTAAAAGCACTAATTCGATTTAACCAGGGTTATGATTCATTTGTGACTAGTAGGATATATCACTACAAGCACTACCCACAATTATGCTACTTAGAATAAGAGATTAACAACGTTTAAGTATTGAAAACCCTAATATAGCTTTAGAAATGAATGCAAATCGGACTGATTCCGGACTCAACCAACCAAACAATCAAATCATATAATCAATATAAACCATAAATCATAAACAATAAATTACTGAGACAAAACTAATACATTGAATCAAATCTTATTTGTGAAATCCACTTTATCCCATAACCAATACTATTTATTTAGCTACTCATAGCTTTTAGGTTCATCATATTCATAATCAATAATAAAAAATGAAATGAAGAATATGAAAAATAAAATGAAAGCAAACCCTAGTCGTTGTTCTCCTCCGAAACTCCAGTAGAAAAGATTATGTGTTTTTCAAAGAATAAAAACTTTTCCATTTTATAGCTTTTCAACTTTCCAAAATTAGGTCTTCAAAGCCCAAAGTACAATAACAAGAAGTCCACCAAGCTCACGTGTGTGAAAATATGTTGCCGGAAAAATGTGTCTTCTGCGGAGCCGGAACAAATCTCAGGTGACCGGAAAAGTCCACCCGGCCACCTGTCAACGAGCCAGCTCGGTCAGGGTCACTGAGTCAGTGTATGAGTCATGTCTAACTCAACTAACTTGTTCTTGGCCAAGGTTAGTTGCACAAGCCAGAGCCATGCACAATCATTATGCATCACAGCTCCAGCCTTGATGGCTATGCATTATTTGCAGCTTTAGTTCACTGCCTTGTAGCTTCAATTCCACTATTTTGCACCTCAACACACTACCACTGCAACCAAGCCACAACTGCAAACACTTCACACACCAGTGCCATATCTTAGAAGCTCAACCCTTCTGTTGATTCAATCTTGGAGCAACACAGCAACAAACATCACCAAACAACATCAATTCGAACTCTTAGCTGCAGAACAATCCCAATTACCACTGTACCAATCATTTCAGTCACAACATCACTTCAGTGCAGCTCTTCTCCATTCCCTGCACCTCATCTTACATTTCTATTACAGTCACCAATCTCTATCACCTCAGCTGCTCCATACACTCTTGTTTAATTCAACGCAGGAAATTCATATTATCATTTGTCACAGCAGCATCCACTTGAGCATCACCAGATTGCAGCTGCAATGCCTTGCCGGAATCACAACCCCAATCCCCTGGACTAACATCTGCCATCAATTCATGTATTGCAGCATCACCCTCAAGACACTACACCATTTTTGGGAATTAGCAACGGAGCCTGGACGTTGCTGACCGGGGTCGCAACGGCAGGTTGACGTTTCAAAACACGGTGTTGCAGTTTTTCGCAACGGCATAAGCTACGTTGCGATTATTGGTCATCAACGGATATTCGCAACGTACCGTTGCGACTTTGTATATTCGCAACCAAGGTCTGCCGTTGCTAAGCTGTCTCTAATTACAGGAATACCCCTACCCGGAACTATGGTTCTGGTTCTAATTTATTGGTTCTGGTTCTAATTTAGCAACAGAACATCGCCGTTGCTAAGCTTTTGCAACAGAAAAAAAAAGGTCAGGTCTTCATTGACCTGGTCAAAATCCATTCCCCCACATTTACCCCACTGCAGTTACCCAGTTCTCCATATTCATCATTCCACAGATATACAAACTTTTACACTTTCAATTCCACATTTACCATTATGAAAAAAGAATTCTTCAATTGAAATTAACAAGTATGAGTATTTGATACAAACTATGTCATTCATTTAATGGAAATACACATAAACGTACTTAGTTCCTAAGTTCAGTTTGTATAAAGTTCTGAAATTCCTAAGTTCTTCTAACTTATTACTCTATAAGGAGATACTACATTATAACTTACAAATCTTACAGCTGCTAAGGGACCTAATGGCCATTTGCTTTGGTGCTTTGTTCAGCATCATTCAATTAACCTGCGAACAAAGCATCACAAATTCTTCTAATCAGATATCCAGTATGCTTATAAAGATTGAGTCGAAGACTAATAGGCTACAAATGAAGAAGATTCCACCATTATTTACTAATCTAAAACAACACTAGACTGAGACCACAATTTATCTAATTATCAAGTTCAAAATACTAATTTAAAAGTGGCTCTTATGACCTCACAGTTCTCCTCTTATCCTAATGCTAAACCGCGCATTTGAGTTCTATGTAAAATGACTAGTCCAACTCAGAAACTGAGATCATCACTGAAACATTGTCTTCAAATTTACACACAACTCCTGGATGGGTCATGTCCATCATTTGACACTGACTAGCACTTGAAAATATAAATCCAAGTCTTGGCCACACATTTTATATTCATTCATTACTATGATACCCAATGTCTGATCATTGTACATATATGTTGGTCATTCAAACATGATTAAAAGATGCAGTCATTTACTACACTACTTATCATGCCAGTAAAACAAAACAAATAATTGCTTACACTGTATGAATCCCATACATCCAGAGTTGTTGAGCCCACTGTGATATTTTCTCATCATTTACACGATCATAACCATAGCGAAGCTTCCATGAATGAGTCTGCTCAACCGTAGAGAGTTCACAATCCACTGAAAAAAGCCAAGTAATTTGCTATCAAAGTAATTCACACATTCATAATATTGGGCAAAGAGTTAGAATGTAACACATTCAATTCCACAGAACTATCTTTACCAATTAACAATCAATGCGTGCTCATTACAAAGTCAATGCATATTATTAGAAAAGACATAACACAGTTAGCAGACAGAAGATGGTACTTTAAATGCGAGCTTTAAAGTACTATGGATTTCTTATTTGAAGTGTTTGAATCAAAACAAGATAATAAACATGAGAAGTGTAAGCTACCTGTGTAAGCCCAGCCGACATAATTCGAAGTTCTTTAGCATTCCATTTCTTCCACTTCAGTTCCAAAACCCCAGTATTAGCCATTCCTATACAAAAACATTCAACTGCATATCAATTTTTTTTTAAAGAAGCCTCAAAAAACCAATACTCCAGCCCTTTGCAGAACTCGTAAAAATCAGCAAGGTGTTCATCATGTACAAACAACAAGAAAATTTGGATCATCAATAACTTTCAGGACCTAATTATGCAACATTCAGAAAAAGTATAGTTATTCTTGCCTTGTAAATTTTTCCATATCCAATGTATAGCCTGATCGCATCATACCAAACACAGAGTACTGGTTTATTTAGGCCACTTTTGACTAAATAAACCTGCAAAAGAAATATATAAAAAAATCAGACTTGACGATTCAATGAATGGTGAGGGAATAGAATAGAGGTGATTCATTAAGCCATAAATGATATACAATGGCAAAAAAAAATCAGACTTGATTCATAAACCAAGTCCTCCACCAGCACCACCAAAACGTAACAATTAACCAGATATGAAATTGAAAGTTTAAAGTACAAGTATCACAGCAAACCAACACATGATCTATACATCTACAAAAACGTGAAGAGTAGATTTGGTAACTTACTACAAGAGAATAGTCCAAAACTAGCAGCAATATACCTTCCCAGTAAGGTCACCAACATCATAGTCCGTAGAAACATAATGAACAACATAGTACCTCAAAAGTGATTATATAAAAAAGATTAATATCCATAAGTTTGTACTCAATATGATAAGCATAAGCAAAGGAATTATACTTACCAGGGTTTGATATTCCCCCGGGTGGCTACTACCGCTTCAATTTGACCTGCAGTGCAATCAGCTGCGCAAAAAAATACAACAGAACCCAAACCACAAACATCCATAAAGAAAAACTGATTATATATTAATACTGCCGGTTCACATGGATACATTAAGATTCAAAGTTTTTAAGCACAACTGCCTGAGAGTCTTACTTATGCACAACTGCATAAGAATCTGCCTGAGATTCTTCCTTATGTACAACTGCATAAGAATCTACATGCTAGCATGCTAAGCACATGTACAAAAGTGTTCCAAAAAAAGCAAAAAAAGCAGCACAACTGCCTGAGAGTCTTCATTATGCACAACTGCATAAGAATCTACATGTTAGCATGCACATCTACAAAAGTGTGAACATATATAACAAAAAAAAGATAAATCCATATATGTTTGTTAATAAAGTGATTATCGAGCATTATATACGATAGCTGAGATATCTCCAAAAAAGTAAGTCGACCACCGACCAGACTAGTCATTTCTGATGCACTTCTTTGGATGAAGCACATACCCTCCAATTCCAACATCTTGAAAGGTTGAAACAAACGTGTTAGCCTTCAAGACTGGTTCATTTGGGAGGAAAATTTTGTCCACCGTCACCTTTCCAAGATTAGATGGTACAATATAGCCGTGACACATACGTCCCATGTCACCAGTGCACAACCTGCCAACAACAATAACTTCATCATCAAGGTTCAACAATGAACATGGAGGCATTTCATTACCTGCTACTAATGATCGACCTGGTGAAGGTGTTTGAGCAGGTGAATGTGTTTGAGCAGGTGTAGGTGTTTGAGCAGGTGTAGGTGTTTGAGCAAGTGAATCATTCTGAATAGGAGAAGCTGAGTGACGTTGTGAATAACTGTTGTTGTTTGATGCAACAACTGACCCTGGCATCGCAGTTTGAATTTCCTTCACAATGCTACATATTGATCCTAAACCTGTGATCATAACCTCCACCTTAGTACTTAGCTCCTCCAACTGATGCTTGACATCCTTGGATTTTAGTTCTTGTACTTTGGCACGTGCAGGAGCAGAACAATCATATTGTGTACGAGTAACAGGACCAACATCACGAACCCGTCCTTTACATTCCTTCCCAAAAGCTTTAGTCACTAGATCTATGTTTGGTATAGGAATACCCGCAGCTTTTTTCTGGTTGATATCTTATTGCACCTTCTTAAGCTCATCCTTCCATGTTGAGCATAACAGTGCATGTGTCAGATATAAAATATATAAATGACTAGTAGATAGTATACATATGAGTACTAAAATTCAGATAAAACACAAGCTGACTCACAAAGTGTTTTTGCGCACTAGGTAGAATTGCCCCTCCCTCTTGAGTATGAGCTTTAATCCACACATCAGAGGTGGTGATTTCCACATTAGGATTCTCGCGCTCCTACCAATATAACGAGTCAATTTGTATGAATCAATCTAAAGAAGGATAAGACTAATCATAATGGACATATTTTGAGATTCATAATACTAAAATCAATATACATACCAGTTCAGCTTTGACCAAAGAATGAGGTTTACGACCGGAGGTGTGAGAGTGGTCATATAGTTGTCGCTTCCTCTTGTGCTCAGCTCTACTTTCCTGTTGTTTAAGAGTGTTTTCATTCAAACAGAATTCTATCCACTCCTCTTCAGGTACACCAGGAAGAATATGTGCAATACTTTCCTCATGAATTGGATAGGGATCATAAAAATCATATGGTAACTCATGCTTGCGTCTCCTCCATATAGGAGCCATCGACTTAACCACGTTAATCTTACAAGGCTCGGGTAAAGGATATACTTTCTGAGAAAAAAGAGTTATTTAGAATGTATGTAGAGCTAGCTAATACATAATACATTTATTTCATTATTTTAGTGATCAAACCAGTAAGGAAAGAATCAAATTATCACCAAAAACAAAATATCTTAATAAAAACTGTGAACAAAAATATGAACCTGCAGTTCCTTCCAAATATCATATTTGTAAGAATGGTGCACATGCTTCCATGTTTTGAATGAGATGGGGACATGAGTACGAGTCAAGGCGCCTTTCAGGCTTCCGTATTGTGTTGCATTTGCGGAAATGGGAAGACCATTCTCATCTACTTCCACCGCTGCCATAAAAACCTGCAAAATAACAACCAAGTTCTATGTGAGAAAGAAGTTAAACCTATAAGGGATAGCCTTTGTCACTATCCACATAAACATATCAAAAAGAAGCTATAAAGAATGAGCAAGTGATAACACAGAAATCAGGAGAAAAGATAACAAACAGAACCTATAAGATAATACGCAGAAAAATATCCCTAATCACACAGAGCTTTAAACCACATAATCAACACATATAAGCTTCTCTAAAATCTCATTGTCAGTAAGAGATGACTGATAAATACTAGGAATTTCAATACTATCTATAGAGGAAGTCAATCCTTGAGATGAATGCAACACCAAAGACCACCCTTTTTCAGACACATCCTTTGAGTAGAAAACTTGTGTCGCTTCAGATGCAAGACTAAATGGCTCATCCATAATTCCATTAATGCTTTTCATCTTGGACAAGTTAACCTTTATCAATTTTGTAATTGCATCAACCTTGAACCCATTAGTCTTGTCTTCAACCTTCACCCAATCACAATAAAATACAGTTTCTTCAAATTCCATAAAATTCAGCTTCATAATCTTCCTAATGACTCCATAATATGTCATTTATGTTTCCTTGTAACTTGTGTCCGTTGACTTCGCTCTATAACTTGTAATAGCTTTCATCGACATACCACTATTTTGTGACACTACCAACCCCTCGTAATCTTCAGCACAGAAAGTAAATCCATTCACTTGGTATTTCTTATACGACTGCGCCTTGAAGATAGGTCCATGCACTAGTCGCCAAAGTGTTGAGTTTGCTTCATTAGCTTCTAACAAATGCAATAGAACATGTGTGAAATCAAGCTAATTAGTAAAATATAAATTATAATTACATAGATTACAGAAAGAGAGTCAAGGTACATAATTTAGGCTAATATGTTACCTCTTCACGTAACCACAAAAGAAAACTCTTTGAGGGACCGTTTCTCTGACCATTAACATAGGTATCATACTTCCTACAATTAAAAGATAATTCAATACAATTATATCGATAGACATATAGCAGCTCAAAGGTGTAAAATTAAAACTCTTTGCAACCATCGTACTTAAAACACTTAAAGGTGTAAAATTAATATTTTTTTACCTTTGCCAATCATTTAATCCATCATACTTAGAGAGAAGCCATTTGCGAGCTTGTTCAAACTGCACCTGAGTTAGAATAATATCATTAGCTTTACTTAAAGGCATCTCATCAGCAAACTCATCGTCATCATAAAAAAATGCCTGGAGAGTATGCTTATGAGTACCATCACCATCCTTTGACAGAACCTCCATGCCATACAAGATTGCTTCTCGCAGCGTATACCTTCTTGCGATGCACCCATCAATATACCTTTCATTGCGCACCAACCCTTTGAAACCCTTCATTAACCTAAAAAGTAGCAATTAAACAACAAAGTCTGTTAGGACATGATAACACTCAAGCTATATACATTAAATAACATTATCAATTACTCAAGTTCTAGACATTACTCAGGTTATATACATTAATTAAACAACAAAGTCAGTTGTGAAATTTTACCTCTCAAAGGGATACATCCACCTAAATCTTACCGGACCGGAGATTAAAGCTTCATCCGCTAGATGAATCATCAGGTGAATACTGATAACAAAGAACGACGGAGGAAAATGTTTCTCCAGAACACATATTGCTTCTACAAGGCTGGATTTTGCTTTTAGCAAATGTTCTCGGTTTACAACCTTTGCGCACAGAATATTGAAAAAGATGCTGATCCAGAGAAGAGAAACTCGGAGCTCTTTAGGTAGCGATGTTGCAGTATGAACCAACAGCGGAAGCAAATGCTGCATTACTACATGGTAATCATGAGATTTAAAATTCCTTAGCTCCGGAGGATTAACACTGACGCAGTTGCGAAGATTTGAAGAGAAACTGGAAGGTACCCTGAGATTCTTCAAAACTGTACAAAAGTCAATTTTCTCCTTCTTCGTCATCTCAAATGATCCTTTTTCCATTGTTGTTCTACCAATCTCATTATCCTATTTCAACCACAACTTATTACTTATCCCCATATCTTCCATATCTTGACGTGCAGCAGGACTATCTTTTGACTTGTTGTTTCCCATCATAGTATTCAGAAGATGATCCATTATATTCTTCTCTGTGTGCATGACATCTATAATATGGCTAATCGCATTTTAACCCCAATTGGGCAAATCAAAGAGAATAGATCTTCGGGTGAACATATAATGGTCATTAACCTCATCTTCAACATTGGCGTCATCTTCAAGTTCCTGAAAATAGATAGCATAAGAACAAGGGTCAAGTTACTGAATTTCAAATGATTCAATATTGCACAAAAAATTCAATATAGGTTCAAATATCTTAACATGCTCATCACTGTAATAGAAAAACTCGGTACCTATATAGCATCCCTCTAGAATCAATCCATTTAAACAAAGTTTAAGCTAAGTAAACAACATAACTCAATCTAATTAATCAAATGAAGACAAGACAGAGGACTAACCTTGATGGTATCAGCATTCCTTTTACGTTTGAGACTTGCTTGTGATGGTTGTTTTCTCTTTCCCTTCTTGGAAATGATTTTACCTATAATCTCTTGTATATGCAGCCCTGTTAGTGGCCATGGAGTTGTACCATGCTCCACACGTCCATCAAAATTTGTCATATCATCGCGATACTTATGCTTCGATGGTAGCCATCTTCAGTGTCCCCTGTAGCATATCTTCTTAGTAAATGGAAGATAATCCACAATAGTGCCTTCTCCACAAGTAGAACAAGCACAATATCCATGAGTTACACATCCCGATAAAGTCCCTAACGCTGGAAAATCGTGAATAGCCCACAACAACCTTGCTCTCATCAAAAATTCAGTTTTGATGGAAGCGTCAAATGCTAGTACACCATCCCATAACTTCTTCAACTCATCTACCAGTATTTCTAAATAAACATCAAAGTTTTTACCGGGTGCTTTTGGGCCTGATATCAGCAACGACAACAAAGTGAATTCCCGCTTCATACACAATGAAGGATGCAAATTATAAATACAAATAATCACCAGCCAACAACTGTGTGCAAGACCGAAACACCCATTCGGATTGAAACCGTCAGTTGATATCCCAAGTGTAACATTCCTTGGTTCCGTGGCAAACTCTGGAGAAAAACTATCTGCACATCGCCAAGCTGAAGAATCGACGGGATGACTCATGACGTTTATATCCGACTTTGCTCTAGAATGCCAAGTCATTTCCTCCGCGATCCATGGTTCGCTGTAAAACCTTTTCAGCCTTGTAATCAACGAAAAGTGTCTAATCGTCTTCTGAGCAATAGTAGTAAGCTTCCTATCATCATTAAAAACCTTCTTATACCTAGATTCTTGACAAACATGACACTTCACCAGCGATGCATGATCCTTACAATACAAAACACAGTCATTTACACATGCATCATATGTTATATAATCCATTCCTAGATCTTAGATCATCTTTTTTACTTCTGGGTACTTGGATGGCAGTGTATTCTCTTCGGGAAGCAACTCCTTCATCAAATCTAAAATTGCAGTCATAACATTATCAGAAAACCCATATTGTGTCTTTATGTGATTCAACTTGATAGAAGCATACAATGTTGTCACTCCTTTGGGACACGACGGATATAACGGTTCTTTTGCACGCTCATAGACAGATTCCTTTTTCTTCCTTTTCCTAGTTCCAGCATCATTATGAACCCCCACTATCTATTCTAATATTGTCATCTACTACAGCAGCACCATCATCCTCAACAACATCTCCTAAATTTTCACCCTCACCTATAGCAGGATCAACAGCTACATCTCCTACATTAACATTCTCAGCTACTTCTAACTTTTCCCCATGAAAACGCCATGTCGTGTATGTAGAAATAATACCATACTTAAGCAAATGCAATGAAATTTCACTAAGTGGCCCCAATCCTTTACCATTATTACATCTACTACAAGGGCATGAGAATAAGGTATTTCTGCCACCATTTCTATTAGAAAACTCTATAAATGACCTAACACCTTCTATGTACTGAGCAGACTTACAAGGACATTTCATCCATCCCTTATCAACGGTAGATGACATACCCTAAAGACAATATCTATGTTAAAATTCAGAGAGTATATGTACACTACATCAATACAAAATCAGCAGCATTTTTTGATATGATATCTACTACAACTATAACATGTACCTATGAGAATTTGATATGTACACAACATAAGATTAATCAAAAGAATACTATCATTTAAAACTATACTAAATCCATTCCATGAATTGAGTCCCAGCGGTAGGGTTGCCGAAGCCCTTAGGTTAACGACAGAAACATCCCCTCAACAAAGAGAGAATGATCTACAATGAGCTTTTGCGATTCACCACTAGGACCATTTTTATCATGCTCAATGAGATTCTATCAAAATCGAAATTAGACTTACTAAAATTATTAAGTTCACACCATACAAACTTATAAAAATCTTTAAGTTCAGAATTTATACAAAATTTCTAAGTTCAGACCATACAACTTATAAAAACTTCTAAGTTAAGAGATTATACAAATTTTCTGTAAGTACACCAATTCAATTCTAACATGTAGCTTAAACTGAATCCTAGTGGTAGGGTTGCCGAAGCCTTTAGGTTAATGACAGAAACATCCTCTCAACAAAGAGAGAATGAGCTACAAGTAGCTTTTGCGATTCACCACTAGGACCATTTTTATCATGCTCAATGATTTTCTATCAAAATCAAAATCTTATAAAAATTCTTAAGTTCATACCATACAACTTATAAAAACTTCTTAGTTAAGAGATTGCACAAAATTTCTGTAAGTACACCAATTCAATTCTAACATGTAGCTTTAACAGAATCCTAGTGGTAGGGTTCCCGAAGCCCTTAGGTTAACGACGGAAACATCCTCTCAACAAAGAGAGAATGAGCTACAAGTAGCTTTTGCGATTCACCACTAAGACCATTTTTATCATGCTCAATGAGTTTCTATCAAAATCAAAATCTTAGAAAAATTCTTAAGTTCAGACCATACAACTTATAAAAACTTCTTAGTTAATAGATTGCATAAAATTTCTGTAAGTACACCAATTCAATTCTAACATGTAGATTCAACTGAATCCTAGTGGTAGGGTTGCCAAAGCCCTTAGGTTAACGACAAAAACATCCTCTCAACAAAGAGAGAATGAGCTACAAGTAGCTTTTGAGATTCACCACTAGGACCATTTTTATCATGCTCAATGAGATTCTATCAAAATCAAAATAAAAACAGTTGGATATACCTTCTTAGTTTTCCTAAACCAATTCTCACCAGTTCTTCTTCAAACTCTAATGAACTGAACTTCAGTTATTCAATCTTGACAAATCTAGACATGGAAAAAAAACATTAGTTTCAGATAAACAACAAACCATAACATGGAAATTATCTCTTTGAAAATAACCACAACAATTTCATAGTTGATATACCTTTTTAGTTCTTCCTGAACCAACTCTGACCAGTTCTTCAATCTTGACAAACCCTAACATGGAAAAAACAAAGGGGTTATTAGATTTAGATACATAACAAACCATAAAATGGAAAGAAGAAAAAAGCTGAAATGATTCACAAGTGAAATCGAAAAACTGAAATCAAGCATTAAACCCTAAAAACGAAAAACTTAAATGGAACCCTAGGATTCGATAAACTTAAATCAAAATATCTAAATCCTAGAAATGAAATCTGTGAAACCCTAGAAATCACTGAAACCCTAGAAATCGAAATCTAAAAACCCTAAAAACTATGTCAAAAATTGTACCTGTATACAGATCTACACGATGATGGAGATGGAGATGGAGATGAGAGATGAATCTCTATGGTTTATCGAGATGGAGATGAGAGCTGAATCTCTCTGGTTTATCTAGATGGAGATGGAGGAGAGGGGGGAAGGAGAGCTGAGTCTCTATGTTTTGGCGGAAGAAAAAATAAGGATATAATTCATATAAGGGTCATGGGATATACCCTAGACTTGGATTAAGGGTGGAAATAAAAACCGTAGTCTTGACCGAAATTTGATTGGGGCGTGTTTATCAACTCTATTGTTACGACCAAGCAAGCGGTTCACACGCTTGAACTGAGCGCGGTTGCAATTCGTAACCTCCCTTATGAGGTTACAAAATTCGAAACGGCAGAAACCTGTTGCGAAATATTAGCAGTTGAAATTCGCAACGGAAAAGTTGCAACCGATACTAAGCCGTTGCGAATCTTTGTTGCGAAATCCTAAAAATGGTGTAGTGAGAGGTCAACCCTAGCATTCATCTAATTCCAACCCAGCAAAATCACCAGCTACAACTGTGCTTCATAACCATCCACACATTCACTACCTTGATCTTTACTACCAAGAATGGCATCAATTCATCGCCAGAGGCACATAACACCTGCAACAAAGACCAATATGATAGGTGTCTAAAACACCTATATATTTATCTATTGTTTATGCTTTCTCTGCTAGTTTTCTTGTAAAATTATGTATCTTATGTTTGCTTTTGAGTATTTAGGTACTTTGGAGTCACTTGGAACAAAAGAAGAAGAAACGGCGCAAAAATCTCATCTCATGTGCAACTGCGGTTGGAGGCAAATTATTTCTCATTATTTGCTTTCTTCATCTCTGTCTTAAAAGTATGTCGGCTTTAGTGATGCAAACTTTCTGTCTGAAAAGCACGACAACTTTAGTGATGACTCTCATTAAAGAGAAAAAGTGAATATGAGAATTAAAAGATGGATGTGGTTGATGGAAGGCGTTCATTTGGAGCGGGCTAAGGTATGTGAACAAGAGGTGATGAAGAATGAACTGTCAGTCCCTCAAAACTGACAGTTGTGTAGAGAAAGAAATTAGGTTGTCGGTTATCTGAAACCAACAAGCCATAGAAGAGCTACTACCCCTTATCTTCTCCACCTGGGTGGCCATATCCAAACCCATTCCTACACAAGACCTAAAAATCAAATTCAGTTCCCAATCATTGATATGTCTCTCTTTCATCCCACCTGAAATCAAAAGAGAAGAGGAAACTTAGGTCTCTTTGTTACAAGCAGAGAATGGGGTCGGTTTCTGTGATGGGTTTGGTCTTATTTGAGGGTCTGATGGAGTTAACTGTCAGTAATTGATGTTGCTGCCACCGCCTGTATGAATGAATGGGTTTGTGCTTGGATTTAAATGAAGCAGGAAGAGCTGAATGGAGGACATTGAAACATGAAGTTCGAACCTGAGAGATGGGTTTGATCTAGAATGAAGTTGGCAGTGAAGGAAATGCGTTTTTGTGCGAGTTGGGTTTAGTTTGAACTCGATTTACTGCCAAGGGAAGGCATTGAATAAGAAAACTTGCTGCTGTGTTACCTCAATCAGTGTGTCCAGTTGAATGTATGCTTTAGATATACAATGAAGTGGAAAATGTGGGTTTGTTTTGTAATTGAATCATTGATACATGGAAGGAGTTGAGCTCATCAAGCTGCAATCAAATAACAACATCACCAGGCCGTGCATAGCAACTGTTTGACAGAATGCTTGAAGAATTTGGGGTTACATGGCAGTAAAAGAGGGCAGCTGTGCTAGAGTAAGTGCAGTTATGAGCCATGGCTCTGTGGGAAGTAAATGATGTGTATTGGCAGAGGCTAGGACTTGTGTCCAACACTGAAAAGTGAAGAGGGTGCACCAATATAGAAGGAGCTGTGTTGGTTTATAGTAAACTGAGCTAATGGGAATGATGTCAGTTGAATTGCAGTCTTGATGGCAGATGTTGCTGTACAGGTGAATTGAAGCATTGCAGCTGAGATTTGATCTCAAGGTGGTTATGCTGGTGCTATAAAGATGACTGAATGGATGCAGTTGGTCATGGTACATTGCAAGCTTTGGAGTTGCAGCTTAACTGATGTCGCAGGTGGTTCGAGGATTGCTGGGAGATGTAGAGATGGAGTGCTCTAGGTTTGAGATGGAGTTGGTTCTGGTCAGATGAGAGAGATGGATGTGGATGCAAAGTGAGATGCAAATCATGACGTTACAGGGAAGAATTGCAAGGCATTGTAGATGTTGGCAGGAATACAACGAGATGGGCTAAGCCTGGTGAGTGAAGCTTAGGTGGTGGTATGTTGCATGGATGCTGTGTTGCAGATAGAGGAGTTAGAGGAGCTCTAGATGGCTGTAGTTCGTGACAATGGCAGTTGCCAGTAAAGATGGATATGGGTTAGTTCTAAATGGTGGAGCTGCATATGGCAGTCAGTCACCTGTGTTGCAGGTGAACATGGTGATGCAGCTGGAACTGGTGTGTGGTACTTGAATGAGCAGTTTTGGCTTGAGAAGGTTGAAGTTGTGTGGCAGTGAGTAGGTGAAGTGGTGGAGATGACTATGCAGATTGTGTGCTAGTTGCAGAATTGGAAGTGCAGGTGCAAGGGAGATACAGATGAGTTGTTGTGGCTGGGAGAGCAAGGGGAGCTTGAGATGGACTGGAGTTGGTGTACACAGCTTGAACTGGTGAAGTACAGCCAATATGGCTGGAAGTGAATCAGCATAGATTCAACTCAGCCCATTCAGCTGAGTTAGACTATGACTCAGTTGACTCAACTGAGTTGATTACTTTGGCCGGCGACCGGTGACTTTTTCCGGCCAAGTTCCGGCACCTCACAAAGTTTTCCGGCGACTATATTTTGACAGAGGTTTTTACTGGGATATTTTGACACATGGGTTTGATGGGCTTATGGTGTACTTATATGTTTTGGACCTTTGAGACTTGACCTAGTTTTGGAAGGAGAAAAAGGCTACAAAAAGGGAAACTTCTACAACTTTTAGAATGACGTATTTTCTATTCTACTTGGAGTTTTGCAGAGAGCTGGAACTAGGGTTTGCTTCCATGTTAATTTTCATCTTCTTTTCATTTATTATATTTGGTGATGAACTCCATTATAATGAGTAACTAAAACTCTTTTTGATTAAGGGCGATTTCAAAGCCCGAAATATGAATCTATATTTGATATGAAATAACTTGTTCTCTTGCATTCATTTATGTTATTGATTGATTTCTACCATGCTAATATTGTCTATGGATTATTTGTTAAGGGTTTAAGTTCGAAATTGAATCATTAATTCTTAATCTATTTGCTAGTTTAGATTTTCTTCGACCCGTAATTGTCTAGAGAAGATAAACACAAGTAGCAATTTGTGGGTATTGATGATGGGACTTTGTTAAGTATCCATATGTAGAAATCAACACTAGTAGGTGATTCATGCTTTTGAGTTCATCACTAGGAGCAACCTTTTCTCACAGAACTTAGAGCATTTGTTTAAGTCACACCTAGTAAGCGTACCTCTAGGAAACTTGGCAAGTAGGAACCGGTAGTCGAGCGCTTCCGTATCCGGTGAGCTTAGGAGATAGTAACGGAATAGTTGAGCGTACTAATTATTCTAGGGTTGTTAGTAACGAGATAATGCAAAAAATTTGGATATATATCAATTTGGTTTGTATTCCGTGGTCTAGAATGAACCTTTAATCAATTCCATCTCATATTTGAATACAATTTACTATTTTCAGATTTTCTACAACACAATCATCTTTGCTAAGAGTATTTGCATAACAACTTAGACTTCATACCTCCCTTGGGACGATCCTACTTACATTATACTACTTGCTAGTGTAAAGAGTAGAGAAATATTATTTTTTCGAGATTCGACGCCTTGTCACAATACTAGCTCATTCCAATACCACAACTACCCTGTACTTGGCTTAAATAGCTTCATTGTACTGTTAAGCCAAGTACCAATAACAACTAGCTTATACACCTCCTTGAACCTTCGTAGCTTCACAGCTCCAGCTCCAATAGTATCGCCTTGTCTACAACAACAAATCTCATTTCTCTCATCTTCAAATTCTCAAAAAACCCCAATACAAACCCATTTCAGTTCAATACCACCTGCAGTTTAGCACAAAACCCATTTCATAATCTCCATAAGTAACTCCACCAGCTCATCTTGAGCTTGGAACCCGTCCTAAACATACATCTATTCATAAGCATCATCTCTTATGCCTAGCCATCACAAACATCTCAACTGCAATAGCAGTTCACTTCCTTGAACCCATTTCAGATTAAGAACAACAACAGCATCACCTAAGCCATTGTAATCTCATCTCAACCCAGTTCAACCATGACACCAAGCCAATTTAATAGCACCAACACCAGTCAGACAACCTGCTATTCATGACCACCTATTATATCTTCTCTGTACCATAATCACAATATGAGCCATAACCTTCACTTAAACTGCAATCACCAACTCCTTCTATCATACCCTTGGCAGCAACCTCCAATTCAACTGCAGTTCGGCACACTTCACAGCTCAGTCCAACTCAATTATAAATCTTCAAGGCCATTGAACCCATACAACATCTGCCAAAACCAATGCTTCTTGGTTCACCATCAGTACTTTCTCTTCCTTGAACTGCACCATTTGAGCTTCAATACATCATCAACATTATCCTCAGCTATAAAACCTAACATACATCTAGGTTTGCATACAGATGAAGATCTATCTCAGAACCTGCAATGCACCTTCATACTTCTGCTTTCCCATTCAACACAAAACCTACAGCAATTCAACTCAGGGATGACTCAACACTCAACCCATATCCAATTTCATCACTAACAACCCCATCTGAATAGCAACATATCCTTGGTCTTCTCCATCTCTCAAATTCAACCAGTTCAACCTCATCCTGCAAAACCCCTTTCCATGTAATTCAACAAAAACCCATCTGCACAATACTGCCACTGCTATAACAACAGATGAAATTCATACCATAAGCTCAAATTCATCACCAGAACCACAACCCTAGCTTGAAATCTCCAAATCAACTATGAACCACCTGAAACCATTACAGATCCACTGCAACAATCCCCGGTTTCTCTCATCTCTGTGTTTTCTTCTCAATCTTCAGCAGTTCTTCATTTGAGCATCAGCATAAGTAATTATTCGACTCAGACCTTCAATTCTCTGCTTAGAATCTCCCTTACAGCAGTCTCTTGATCCCTAATCTCTCTCGGATTCAAATTCAACACCTAGCCATCAGAACCACCATCCCTCAATTTCAGAACTGATGTTTCTTTACTTTCCTCTCAAATTCAGAACACCATAAAGCCGCAGCCGACAGATGATTGGGAGAAGACTATTATCCCGATTTTAGGTTCAGGTAATGATGAGAACAAAATTATGTTTCTCTGAATTTTAGGTCTCGTGTTAGAAGAAGAATGGATGTATCCACCCCAGCTGATGGGATAAGGGCCACATGTTCAGAAATGACTTGTCGATTTCAGATAACCGACACCTTAATTCTTCGACTCAACTGTCAGTTACGGGAAACTGAAAGCTCTTTCTTCGCCTCTACCTTGCACAACCTAGCCCGCTCCAAATATAGATCGCATGTGAATTTGACATTTTCGCCCTAAATGAGTAATTTCTTCTCATTTCGCTTCAAAAGACTCCATCGCACCTGATATCTCAAAACTAAACATAAGAGATGCAATTCCCAATGATAATACCAAAGAAAGCATAAATACTAGATATAAAATTAGGTGTTTTACAACACCTATCACAAAGACCAATCACAAGCGATAGTCAGAGTTCCGGTACGGAATCTTCACTAGTTCCAAGACCTTCAAGCTTGTGACAGACAGAGTTTGCATAAGCTTTAGACATGGTATTGAGACGATCCTTAAGTCGTGTCTTCATTAGGGTCGGTGTTGACCTTTATCAAATCAGTTCTTAACCCATCTAGCTCTTTTAGAGTGTTAACAAGCAACAACTTTGCATCATTAAACTTATTAATAAAGTTTTGAACAACTTCATTAGAAATCTCTTCATCGTCCTCAAAATCTGACAAATCATTAGGAGATTGAGAAGGCGCATCATCGATTTCCTCAAGAGTTCCTTTTTCCTTCTCCTCGAGTGAGAGACCAAAACCCTTATCAATAAAACCTCTTGTAAAATAACAAGTTCCTGAAGGTGATGTCATTCTTGACAAAAAGTAGCCTGAAGTATGCGTACTTTTCAAAAGATGGGTTTGGTATTTAAATATTTTCACAGGAACCCTGAAGATAGGGTTTCCAAAGACGGTTTGTAACAAGCCACAAGGTTACCCGTACGAACACGAGCTTGACCCTTAAAAAGTAAATCGAAAAGAGAAGTACACAAATACAAATATGATGTATGCCTATGTGAGAAAACTCACAGATTGTTGCTCAATAAAACATTGTATTCTTACAAAAGAGCAATTTTTAGAGCAGGAGTGGCACTTTTGGTTTAAAATAAAAAATAGAAGGAAAAAAACAAAAGTTTTGCCAAAGAAAAAAAATACTTATGCAAACATGTTTGTGATAGATACTCTGGATAAAAGCTATAAGAAAATAGCCAGAGAATCAGAAAACACTTTGCCATCAAGTATACCTGATTATATCTCACTCAACTAGGATTTTTGTGAGTAAGAATTCAACCTTGTGATTAATTAGCACAAGCATGAGCCTTGAGCTCATTAAATGAACGTTGCTTATGGTTAAGCCTGTTTTTCCTGATCTTTGGAGGAAAACCATTATGATGTGAAAAGTTATCATAAAACCTACTATCATCAAAATATGACGCATAGTGATGATTTTATCTGAAGAATTTTGTCCAGAAGGAATTGTAAACCTGTTGATAATTTCTTTATATCCTTTAATTATCCTTTTTGGGTTGATTTCCATTTTTCCATTGCTTCCTTCTTCTGGTACCTTTTTCACATCATGAACAATATAATCTCCCTTATTGACAGAAGAATATCCATGAGTCATTCTTCATCGAAATGGCTTAGGAAGACTGTTATGTGTTTGAACATTTGACGAACACATTGAACTGACTTTCTTGGTGGGGTACACAGGGTGAGTACTAAAACCAATTGGTTTAGACATACGAATGTTAGTTACACCTTTGAGAATTAAATCTAAGGTGTCTTTAAAACGAATAATAGAATTGTCATTCAACCTAGAATTCCTGTTTTGTTTACTTGGCCCTTTTGAATCACAAAAGAGACACACTTTCTGATCACTTGA
Source organism: Papaver bracteatum (assembly GCA_023529315.1). Lineage (NCBI taxonomy): Eukaryota > Viridiplantae > Streptophyta > Magnoliopsida > Ranunculales > Papaveraceae > Papaver > Papaver bracteatum. The sequence goes on from JAJJWX010001320.1 coordinate 46,085, forward strand.
GTGATTAGACAGAACAGTATTAACACCATTAGGAGAATTCTTCCTTCCGTGTGATGTGGACTTTCCTTGATTAGAGGAAGATACATGCACATATTTTTCAACATAAAAGGTTTTCGGTTTTGCTTCCGAACCAAAGGTTTTTCTAGTTAAATCAGAAGCAGTTGGTATGGCAGACTCTTTTGAACACTCTTGAAACGAGAGTTTACTTAAGAGATGTTCAATTTTCAAAGCATCCTTTTTGAGATTTTCCTCTTGAAGAATCTTTAAACGATAGTCGCTCACTTATCATACCAACTAGGACATTGACTTTGTGTTTCAACTGGTTGAAATTATCAGCATGGATTCTCACAAGCTTTAGAATCACTTTACTCTCTTTGGCTGCATTCCTTTCAACTTCAGAGTCAGACTCATTGGTAAGGTAGTCAGGAAAACATCTGCCAATGTATGTTTGTTTCCTTTGAACACAAGGTTCTTCTTTATTCGAGATTGAAAAATATTTCTCTTTAATATACTTTAAGGAAACAAAGCTTTTATTTCAGGCGATGCGTTTATCAGAGAAAATATTGTCCATCCTCAGATCACTACAAATACAGACTTATGAGGTATTTAATGTGTTTTCCTTCTCTAATACCAATTAAAAATTCGGGGGGTCTAACAACCACACCCAACAATTCGTTTGGAAATTTGAGAGGACTTACTCCAATACACTTTCTAGAGAATCAACTAGAAAGTCAGACTCAATCTAGAATAAAGTATATCAAAGAGATTTATTTCTCTGACTCTTAATTCAATCCGCAATCAACAAATAGAAATCTGCGAGCCTGATTGAATATAAGAGGAGTTACTTGAATGGTACCAAAGACATGTTCAAGTGTCAATCAATGTAAATCAACAACCAAAGGTTGGATATTTTAATTGACCGATCTTAACGCACAACCTGTGATATTTCAATTATATAACAATATATAACACGAAAAAGAAATAACACAGACACTAGAATTTTGTTAACGAGGAAACCGCAAATGCAGAAAAACCCCGGGACCTAGTCCAGTTTGAACACCACACTGTAATAAGCCACTAGAGACACTAGCCTACTACAAATTAACTTCAGACGGGACTATAGTTGAACCCTAATATATCTCACACTGATTCAAGGTACAGTTGCGCTCCTTACGTCTCTGATCCCAGCATGATATTACGCACTTGATTCCCTTAGTTGATCTCACCCACAACCAAGAGTTGCTACGACCCAAAGTCGAAGACTTAATAAACAAATCTGTCTCACACAGAAAATTCTATAGGATTGAATAAATTTGTCTCTCACAAAAATACCCAAGAGTTTTTATTTCGTCTTTTGATAAATCAAGGTGAAAAGGAACCAATTGATAAAATAGACTTATATTCCCGAAGAACATCCTTGTATTATCAATCACCTCACAATAAACTTAATCGACTAGCGAAACAAGTTATTGTGGAATCAAAAATGATGAGACGAAAGTGTTTGTGATTACCTTTGTATCTTTCCTATCGAAGATATAAAATCTTGAGTCAGTTATTTCAATTGTACTCAACACGATAGAATTAACAAGATCAGATCATGCAACTACAAGAGAATAATTGGGTATGGCTTAACAAACCCAATGAAGTCTTCAAGTCGTTAACCTAAAAGGTCTCGAGAAGAAACCTAAGGTTAAAGGAGAATCGACTCTAGTTATGCAACTAGTAACACACAGGAGGTATGGGGATTAGGTTTCCCAATTGCTAGAGTTCTCCCTTATATATTTTTAAAATTAGAGTTTGCAATCCAAGTTACCTTGGTAACAAAGCATTCAATAATCACCATTAGATGAAAAACCTGATTCAACCAAGTTAATATCTTTCCACCGTTAGATCGAACTTAGCTTGTTACACACAAATGAAATGTACACTCATTTAGGTTTATATAGACGTACCTAAACATGTACACCATGTTGGTTCATAAATAGTTAACCGAGGTTAGCCATATGATTACTCTCATATCAACCTTATTTATCTTAACCATAACTGGTTCAAATGACTCAAATGAAACTAGTTAATGAGTTGTTTAATTGTTATATTCTCATGAATTGTACAAGAACACAATTGAAGCAAAATTAGTTTGATTCACTTGAATCAATCATGAACATTATAGCCATGGTTTGCAAAGATTGCATTCCTTGAGATTTAAATGTTTAAGTTCATGAACAAACCGATTTGATAAAAATAACCAACTTAAGTATGTGTATGGGTATGCGTACTTAAGCAACTGGATTTTAAGTTTGTTAAGTTTCCAAACTCAGCAGAAATTCTTGGTTCGAAAACTTCCGTCAGTATGCGTACGGGTACGCATACTTAAATTGACTAGTTTAGGAGTTTGTAATTCCCAAACCCAGCAGATATTTTCGGTTCGAAAACTTCCGCCAGTATGCGTGCAGGTATGCATACTTATCTTATATCCTTCACCAATTTCGTATACACATAAGCATACAATTGGCTCACGGTTTATGGATTTATACACTAATGTGCGAACACACTATATATGCTTATATCCAAAGATGGTTATATTATCAAATCTACATTCCAATCATTGAAACATTCTTCTATAATGACTATAGCCGTTTTCACACACTATTAGCATCAAAGCGATTTTCAAGTTATTAAAATGTCAACATGACTTTCGTCACGAGTAAATATGAACATGGATAAAGCGAAAGCTTGCCAACACATATTTCGAGAAATATGTAAGCGAGATATAGCTCGAAATCTTAAATGTGTATAGTAGAAAACTATAACGTAATACGACTTATGTCTCAATATAGGAGATAGAGAAGAAATAGACTTTCCAAGTGATAGATGAGTTTAAGTCTCCACATACCTTTTGTCGATGAAGTTCCACAAGCTCCCCTCAGTAGTTTTCTGTCTTCAAATGATGGACGCCGAGAAATCTAAGCTCAACTACACTATATATGTCCTAGTCCGAGACACCAATAAATATGCTAGAAATCAAAACTTATAGTTTTGATCACTAACATTGAAAAACATGCTTGAGATATCAACGCATGCGAGTTCGACCGAGCAATGCTCTAGCACTTTTCTATCTTCAAGTTCTTTCCTCACCCATCTTAATTATGGCATTTGTTTCATCCCATCCACATGAGTTTGATGATATCGTTAATAGAATGTCAAATCTAATGCATAATAATAAAGACTCAGAGTATGAAGATGAAGATACATCCGATGAAACCGTACCATAATGGAAAAGATGCTAACAAAAGCATGGAGAACAACTAGAGATTTTTCCATTATAGATCTGGGTAATAGCATATATAAAGTAAGATCTGGAAATTTTTATGACATGGAATCTATAATCGGAATCACACCTCGGTCTCTAAATAATAAGTTAACGGTCATAGAAATATGTGATGGAGATCTTCTCCCAGAAGAGTGAATTTAAATATATCTGGTTGTGGATTCATATCCATGGGTGGCCTATTAGTTTGCTTAACAACAAAAAGATAAGTAGTATGGCAAAGAAGTTTGACACTCCTCGAGATATACCAGAAGCAGATGCATCCAAATGGGGGAGATGTGCAAGAGCTCGAGTAAAGACTGATATCACTAATTCTTTATTGTGGATGGTGGATTTTTGATGAAGGCTAAAATCGTAAAATCATAACTTTGCATATTTATGACCTAGATTCAGACGCGTATGTGAAATTCATATTTTAGGATTCAGACTGAGTGTACAAACCTCATGTCATGATTTTTGACTGAGCGTACAAACCTCTCAGAGCATACATGAATATGCGGTCAAAAAAGTCTCTAAACTGAGATTTCCGCATATTTAATTTCATCAACTGAGCAATTTCAGTATTCACTTCTATATATAAACAAAAACGATTGGATGACTCATAGACATATTGTATGCTAGTATAGAGCGATAACGTCTTTAGCAACGACGGAGTTGGAGGGGAGGCTAAGGTGGGCTTTAGCCCACCCTAATTTTTTTGAAAAGTCATTTGAGCACTTACAAATTATAATTGCCAAATTTTTTTGATTTATCCCACCTAATCATTCATTTTTCGGTTGTGGAAAGCTCTCTACTGTCGCATACTAATAATGTACAGTCAAGTGTGACAGTAATTTTGCTTGAAAATAGACGTAATTCTAAAAATTTGAAGCGGCTTATGGCCGCATAAAATATCAGTATGTATGCCTAATATAAGAATTTTACGATCAACATTTGCCTCATTAAGATGAATGTCTGGCTCCAATACCTTTATGCATTTACCGAACCTATGGTTGTCGCACCTGAGAATTTGTGGAATTTTGTTTTTAGCCTACCTTTATGGATTTTTTTTTATCCCACCCATATAAAAATTTATGGCTCCGTTGATGGTCTTCAGGATGTCGCAATATTCCCTGACTATATAGAATAACTATTCAGAGCGAGTATGATGCTTCCATTATCTCATGCTGATAGGTCTCTAAACAGTACCTACAATTGTACTAACTGCAAGTATACATCGTCGAGTCTGTAAACAGGGTAAGTACGAGTCGATCCTCAGGGACAAGGTGGGTGTAGAGTTGATCCTAAAGTCTTACTTCAACTGATTCAAATAACAGTAACACAAAGGGTTGTTTTGTTGGGTGTCGATACGACAAGATTCTTTGATAGTAACTGAACTAGTAGTAAAGCAGATTGTAAAACGGGTTACAAGAGTGGATTTTAAACAAAGGGTTAAAGGATACTAGGGCAGTTGAATCCACCTCCTAATCCAATGCTAAGGAAATACTTATTCAAGTTATGTTATTGTCCTTCTTCAGAGAGGTCTCAAATGGATGATTTCTCAACTAATATCACTAACTCACCCCTAGTATTATCCGACTTCTTACAGTACACCTAATCACAGGCTCATTTGATCAATTAACTAACTAATCCTTCCTAAACAGTGAAGCACAACAAGAACACAAATGAGAAAACTCACTAACCTAGCATACAATCAAGGGTTTTATCTAAACCCTAGCAGATGGATTTAGAACATAATAAAGATGATTAAAAAACAATTGTATTAAACTAAGAGTTGATCCAGGTAAGATTGGATGATAAATTACAAAGAATCAACCCCTATTTATTAACAAAATTCTCTCTGTTCTTCTTCAATTCGACAATTAAGAGGGACTCAACTCACCAATACACGTTTTCTGATAGTTCTTATCTTCAATTCAACTCTGCAAACCTGATTTTCCAGCTGTTGAACAAAACCCTCGTCTTATCTCTCTCAATCCTAGCTTCTAGGGTTGTTGTTCTTGATAAAGAAAAATATAAGATTGAGAGAGAGAGATAAAGATTAAAATTTTAATTGTGTTGGTGGCTGTGGGCAGAGATGGTCGGGAAGATGGATTTGATAAAAGAAGGCAGTGAACATAGATGGTCGGGGAGATGAATGAAGAGAAGAAATGGAGATGGTATTTGCTTCTGGTTGATTTTGGGGAGAAAGAGAGGTTGTTTCGGTGTTGGGAGGATGTTTTGGAAGTTTATGTACCATGTGGAGATGTCGTTGGATGTTGAGCAGCTTCTGGGTGTTGAACGGGTGTATCAGATTTGATATCTCGGGTTTGGAAAACGGGTTTGGGTTTTGGATTCTCTACCAAGCCCATATCTTCTTCAAAGCTAATATATCAAGCCCACTGCTAGTGTATCTCTTGCAAGCGGATTGCAGCCGCTCTTTGCGCAACATTTCTTCGGAATTTCTCATTACCTTTAAGCCCATGGCCACCAATTTCCTGCACATTTGGCTTCTCAATTCATCTAAGCTTTATTTTTACCTAAAAACACAAAATTAATTAGTAAAAATTTTTATTCTTGAAAATAGTAAAAATACAGAATTTGGGATAATATATGATTTTAAAGCACAAAAGATGAGATAATTGCCAATAAAAGGGTGTAGAAATATGCAATATTTGGCACTCATCAAATACCCCCAAACCTGAATTTTACTTATCCTCAAGTGAAACAAAAATTAAGAAATCCTAACTATACCACTGTCGCTGGTCTCTCGAATGCATTTAGCGGATGGACTAAGCCTTTAAACCCCTAGGTGTCCCTAGTGGATGAGTTGTAGTCTCGTGAGGGTTTACCAGAGTTGTACCCACAAAACCTTCTCCAACTTCAGAGCGTATCAGAGTCCCAAGCATCCAAGGAGCTATGAGGACATAGAGTTTCTGCATGCTAGTAATAAGAAGTTAGAACTACCAAAGAACGCATTCTCATCCTTAAAAGTTGAGCGAGAAGTAACCATACCATATGAAAGAATTCGGGTTCGAGAGTGATCACAAGTCTCGACTTCTGCCTCACCAATAGGGTTTTATGATGATTACACTCAAAAAGACCGCTTTTTTAGTCTCTCATGTGTGCAGACAGGAATAAAGAGAGAAATCCTGTACACGTTGAATGGTGGGAAGGAAAACCTTCCGAAATAATTTCTGGAGACTCCACAGAATTGTGGACAAAAAGAAGCTTTTTCTGGTGATCTCTAAGAAAGGAAATCAATCATTATAGGAGGATGGGAGTACTCACTTACCTTCATATCCGATCGGAAATCAACACCACTCTCACAACATCCATAGAAACGTCTTCAATCTTCGGTCTTCAACTGTTGATGATGAACTTCTGAACTTCTTAGAACCTTGACAATTTCTGATTTTTCTCTTCAATTTCCTTATTACTTGAAATTTCCTCTTAAATTCTTCTTCTTTACGATGTGTTATTTAAACAAAACTAAAAACAAACTGTAATAATTCTTTTCTTTTTATTTTTTTTCTTCATTATTATTATTATTATTGCTAGGATCCCAACGAGCTTCTTGTGTAATAATTCCATTTAGGTTTCTCTTATAATAATTAATTTTTAATTTTTAATTTTATTTTTTAAATAAGATGACAAACTGAAAATAACAAAATTAATAATAAAACTACTAAATCCATGGAGGAAGGATTTTATCACTCAATTCTTCACAACTTATATTGTCTTGATTTCATAAACTTCACTAATTTTCATCTTATTTTCTTTTCTTTGCTCTTGTAAAATAAGTCTTCACTTGTGTATAGAATTCTGCTTTTTGTATTGTATCTTCACTTTTGAATAAGACTTTTTCTTTTCCTTGAACTGTTGCATGTAAAACTTGGACTATTTCAATGTTTCTTCATAGAATCTGACGTTGCTCTGCTCGTTGATGATGATGTGTTTCTATGGATCTGTTGATGTCGTTGAGAGAGAGAATGGTGCTAACTGCAAATCAAACTACAAGGAGTTTTCATCTTTAGACATCATCCTCATGATTGACAAAATTAGCACTCAGGAGATCAAAAATAGTGCTGAAAGTGGTGCGAAGTTGGGTAGCTCACCATTCCTACCCGGAATTTACGTACGGTGATACACACTCTAAAAGGAATTTTTAGATAGTCACAAAAATTGAAGGTCGGTGCCTCGCTTGATGTAAAAATGGGTAGTCCCCACTAAGGGTGATCACAACTCTAATACCAAATATCTTTGTTGCACCTAATTTGCCCACCGACATGGTTAAATCCAACTTTAACGCTCTAACAACTAAGAAACCCGATTGTGTTCTCCAGTACTTCCAAGTTCAGTTATTTCGGTCAGACTCTTTATGTAAACATAGCTAGAAGCATGCTAGTGACTCTAAAATCTCTACAAGTTGGAGGTTTTATGCAAATATTTACAAAAAAATTAATTAATTAATTATTATTATTTTTAAATAAATGCAAAAAACTAAAAATTCTATATTCAAAATGCTCCCCCAAACCTAAAATCTAACATTGTCCTTAATGTTTCAACATATCAACAGATTTACAATAACATACCATGAGAACAGTGCAGAGTAGATTTTAAAGGAAAGAGATTACCAGATGCAAAAAAAGCATGGTGCTAAACCAGAAGTGGATGAATGCTTTGAAAGCAAACAGCAAGATATAGAACGATAAGACAAAATTTTTGGTTAGCATACATAAAAATTATGCAAAAAGAAAAAGAAAAGGGAAAGAGAAAGAGAAAGTGAATGAACTTTTAGTCCATATGTATGTACACAGGTGAACCATTTTAGTCCACATAGACGGGATATTCCAAGTCAGTAGTCTCAACCTCTGTTGGAAGTGGCTCCAGAAATGGTTTCAATCTTTGTACATTGACCTTGAAGATGTTCTTATTTGTTGTATTTTAGATTTCAATAGCTTCATGGGGGAAAACAGTACGTACCAAGAATGGACCTGACCATCGAGAACGTAACTTTCCTGGAAAAAGATGCAAACGAGTGTTGTACAATAAAACTTTTTGACTAGGTGTGAAAGACTTGCGCAAAATGTGTAGGTACTGAATATCACAAGATAATAGTTCACGAGTATCGTAATAAATAAAGGAGAAAAGAGTTATAAAATGATACGATGATAGAAGTAGCGGAGAAATATGAAGTTTTGCGAGGATGGAATAATTTTGCGAGTATGAGTTACGATACTTCGCAATTCATATACAGCTGCATAAGTTTTACTATAAATAGGAGTTCAAATGTAAAATTCGGGGGGTTCTTTTAATGAGTGTATGAAATTATCTTAGGAGAGAGAATAGAAAAAGTTGTAACTATTCTAGTTCCATTTTGATAATTCTATGTAATCAACTAAGAGAATTAATAAGAAAGTTATCATTCACCATCCAGAACTTCTTGAGTTTTTACTAATTCTATTGAGGGTGTAGTTGTAGATTATTCTGCAACTACATAATTGGCGCTAGAAACAGGGACTTGAGAATTGTGGTAGCCAAAATTTGAGGGAATTGTGGAAAATTTGAAGATTAAATGAAGTCAGTAGATGGAGATTGTAAAAAAGAAGAATGTAATATGATCACAAAGACAATGATTGATGAATTTCATAGTAATATGAAGGGAAAAATATACAAGCGTGATTGTAGAGGAAGAAAGATCATGGAGGAAGAAAAGATAACAACTTTAGAAGAATGGGAAAAGCGAAAAATCACATTTTCAAAGCAGTCAGAAATTCCAAATGAAGACTTGAACCACACTTCACCATTGGTGATCACAATTTCGATCATGCTAGAAGATAAGAAAGCTGTAGAAAAATGGAAATTAAACCGAATTTTGGTTGATACAGGGAGTTCTGTTAATATCATATTCTATCATGCACTTAATGGGATGGGAATTAAAGATGAAGAAATCACAAATTCAAAATGTCTTATTCATGGATTAGGAAAATCTACAACAAAATCTAAAGGGGAAATCGCGCTGCGAATATTACTAGGAGAAATCGAAACACATGTAATCTTGTGTGTGATAGATATGGAATATCCATATAACATGCTGATAGGAAGGCCGGGAATTCATGCGATCAAAGTTGTTGCTTCAACATTACATTAGAGAATCAAATTTCCTACACCAAATGGAATACAAGAAATAAAAGGAGATCTTGATAGTGCAAAATTTTGTTATCAAATTGAAGTAACGCAATGCGGAGGAAGAGCAAGAAAGAAACAGCTTCGTAGGAAACTTGCGAAGGAAACAAAAAATGAAGAAGAATTCCGAGTGTATACAGTAAGAGCAAAGGAAGGGAGAGGTATACCAAATGAGATTCCAGAAAAAGAAGGGGAACCAGCAAAAATAATCAAAGAACCAACACCTATGGGGGAGCAAAGTCCAAGCTATGTTGCGAAATTTGAACCAACTAAAGAAATAAATATCGGAAGTAAAGAGGAGCCTTTATTCTTGCGAATTGGAACTAAGATGGATGAAGAAGAAGAAAAAAGAACTATTGATCTTTTGCGAGAATATAAAGATATCTTCGCAGGAAGTGTAGATGAGATACCAGGAATTGATCCATCAGTGGCGTGTCATAGATTGAACATAGATAAAAATGTAAGACCATTCAAACAAAGAATAAGGAAGATATCACAAAATTATCATGTACAGATAGAAGAAGAATTACAAAAGATGTTGGATGCGGGGATCATAAGGGAAGCAAAATATCCAGAATGGATTGCGAATATGGTCATTGTTAGAAAAAGAATAAAGGAATAAGAATTTGCATAGATTTCACTGATCTAAACAAGGCATGTCCCAAAGACAGTTTTCCATTACCAGATATACCACAAATGGTGGAATCAGCTGCAGGTCATGATAGAGTCACTTCACTTGATGGATATAAAGGGTATAATAAAATATCACTCGCAGAAGAAGATCAAGAACATATTGCCTTTTTTGCTCCAAGGGGTTTGTATTGTTATGTGAAGATGCCATTTGGTTTGCGGAATGCGGGTGCTACATATCAACGTATGGTTGAAAAAGTGTTCGCGAAGTGGATACATAAAACTTTGGAGGTATATGTAGATGATATGTTGATAAAAAGCAAGGAAGATAAAGACCATGTGCAAGATTTGAAGGAAATATTTGAGCAAATGAGAAAGTTCAACATCAAATTAAATCCTGAGAAATGTATAATTGGGGTTTCGTCTGGAAAGTTCTTGGGATACATAGTATCAAAGGAGGGAATACAAGTTGATCCAGAAAAGGTCCAAGCAGTTCGTGACATGCCAACACCTGCAACGGTAAAAGAAGTACAAAAGCTAAATGGACTCTTGGCTTCACTTGGAAGATTTATTTCGCGAATGTTAGATAAGTGCAAGCATTTTTTCAACATACTTAAGAAGGGAGCAAAATTCAAGTGGACTGATGAATGTGAAAAAGCTTTTCAAGGAATCAAAGAATACCTCGCAAATACATCTATACTACAGAAACCAGAGAGAGACGAAGAATTATTGGTATACCTCGCAACAACTCCATATGCTCTAAGTGCGGTTCATTTGCGAGCAGACTTGGGAGTAGAAAGGCCCATTTACTACATTAGTAAAACCTTTAATGCAGCAGAGAAGAATTATTCTAAAATGGAGAAGTTAATCTTACCCCTGGTTTATGCATCATTCAAGTTACGAATATACTTTCAAGCACATATGATAAAAGTGGTAACCAAAGTCCCAATTGAATCAATCATGAAGAACACAAAAAGGTCAGGAAGAATAGAAAGGTGGAATTCACAAGTAAACCATTACAAGATAAAATACGAAGTATTGTCATCGCAAAAATCACAAGTCGTCGCAGATTTTTTGGCAGAATTTCCTTTGGAAGAAGATGAAGCAGTAGAGGAAATGATGGATGTTGAAGAAGAATTTGGAAATCCAAAAGACTTGTTAACAGAACCGGATAGATGGGAAATTCTAGTGGACGGATCATCCAATAGTGAGGGAAATGGAATTGGAGTCGTGTTGATTTCACCAGAAGGAGAAAGAACAACATTCTCATTCAGACTAGAATTTGCATCCACGAACAATGAAACAGAGTATGAAGCTGTAGTGCATGCATTAAAGATCGCAATAGAAAAGAAGCTTGAAAGTATAAGGATAACAAGTGATTCGCAGTTAGTGATTTGTCAAATTAAAGGGGAATATACCACAAATGAATCTTCTTTGAAGAAATACAAGAAACTCGTTGAGGAATTATCTGCGAAGATACCAAAATTAAAATGGAGACATATATCTAGAAAATATAACCGTCTCGCAGATGCTTTTGCATTTATTCCAAGCATGATGACAAATCCAAATACAAGAAATATCCAAATACAGAAAATTCAACACCCATCAGTGGACAAAGAGAAAGAAATTGAGGAAGCTGTTGCGATGGAAGTAGAAAGAGAGTTATCAAACAACATCGCAGATTGGAGAAAAGAAATTCATGCATATCTCGCAACATGAGAAATATCCAGGAACAGACTAGAAGCACATAAATTAAAGAGTCGTGCAACAAACTATGAGTTGCGAGAAGGAATTTTATATAGAAAATCTTTCAATGGACCACCTCTCAGGTGCTTAACTCGCGAAGAAGGAGAAAAAATATTGAAGATGTTACATGGAGGAGAAGTCGGCAATCATAGTGGGGAAGATCTCTAGCATATAAATCAAAGATACAAGGATATTCTGGCCTTATATGCATACAGACCTAAAAAATTGTTCATACGAAGATGCAAGGAATGTCAACGACATGGTAAAAGAATTCATGCACAGGGGCCACATTAACTTCTTCAACAAGCTGCTGGCCTTTTGGTAAATGGGGTTGGATATTGTTGGACCATTTATACCTGGATCTGGACAAAGGCGATACTTGATAGTTTCAACAGATTATTTCACGAAGCTCATGAAGTAAAAGCGAAGACAAAGATATTCGTGATAAAGATGTTTTTACATTCATATTTGAGAACCTCATTTGCAGGTACGGGGTTCCAGCACAACTAGTATCGATAATGGAAAACAATTTGAGGGGAGAACATAGAGATGTTACTCAGTGCTTTTAGGATAAAATGTGGGAAGTCAACCCCGTTATATCCACAAGCTAATGGACAGGCAGAAGCAACAAATAAAACAATCGCAGATACAATCAAAAATAAATTAGAAGGACATCTCAAAGGATGGTGCGAGCAAGTACCTAGCGCAGTTTGGGCATACAATACAACTAGAAGAGAAGCAACTGGAATGTCTCCTTATTGTCTAACATATGGAGTAGAAGCGATATTACCTACGAGGTTGTAATTCCGACAACAAAGAAAGAAGCTTGGGAAAGAAATTTAAGTGCGGGAGTAATATTAAGTGAATTGGATGATTTGGAAGAAAAAAGAGAAAAGGTGTTGCACCATATGAAGATTTATCAGGAACGATTAGCTCGAGAATACAACAAGAGATTCATTGAACGTGAATATAAACCAGGTGATTTGGTCATGCGAGAAACACCTCCATATCAAAAAGAAAATGGAGGAAAATTAGCACCAAAATGGGATGGACCATATGTTATTAAAGAAGTTGTAGGAAGCGGAGCTTATCAGCTGATGGATCCAGAAGGGAGAGACATGGGTTTGAGGCTTGGTAGACCTTGGAACAGACTATATTTGAAAAGGTATTATCCATAAAACTCATGAAATTTTTTACGAATATTGTTTGCTCGCAGGAAATTGGGAAAAGTTACGAGTTTCAAAATTTATATTGCGATTAAACTTTCATTAATTTGCGAATAAAAGACCGCAATCTGTGATCAGCCTCCAAAAAAGAAAGAGAGCCGCAAAAATTTTTATACTGGCAAACCTTTGTGGCGTACACCCTAGTTCGCGAAGCTATATTTCGTAAGAGGCAAAGTCCTAAAGTACGTCATTTAAGGGGGTACCTATAAACGTGGCTAAGGGTAACCGGAACACCACCAAGGGCCCTTAGTACATGGTAAAAATTTAGGGGTACAACCCAATAATGGGGTACCTATCCGGGTTAGACACCTTGGATTCTCACCTAATCTAGCGACATTACGCAATATAAAATGCGGTGTAAGAGGATTTAGGTTGGGCGACTAAGGAATCTTGTCTTTCCCAAGAAGTGAGAGAAAACGATCAAGGCGCCGAGGTACACGGTTGAGTCAAGAGTGTCGGGTGAGGTTGAACCACATCTGCCATTTTTGACAAGTCTTGGCAAATGATGCACTTGGCCCAAAGATACCCCATAGGGTGCAACCTCGTAACTATAAGCCCTATAGGCAAAAAGGATAAGAGGTTGCGATCAAAAGCTGGTTGTTGGCAGAACCGGATGGGAAGAGATAACCTTGTATGGTCGATGTACGCTTCCTTGAAGGGGCAACCAGGGGGAAGATAAAGGGCAGCACCCTCCATTAGGGAGCTGATACGTGCTATAAGACGCAAATGTCACGAGGCTTCTTGTTTGCGAAAACATAAAGGCTTGTCATATTTGTGCAACAAATGAAGTTCTGCGAGCATTCTAAAAAAAAAAAAAAAAAAAGAGAAGGAAAACATACAAAAAGAACTCATGAGAATGAAACAAAGAAGTTAAGATGAGATCAATGGGTTATTACATGAAAGTGTAAAAACGTCCTGCGATTTCATCGCAAGACGATAATGTCACGAGGTTGTATATTCGCAAGAATGTTCAGGCTTGTCATATTATCGCAAATACAAAAATTTACTACAAAAGAGGTGGCAAAATAAGACCTTTACTTAGGAAGGCATGATAAGACCACAGAAATTAATGAAATTCATTTCATCAACATCATTGAAGAAATTATACAAGTATATACATTATGAAGATCTGAAAAGAAGACAGCTTCGTCGATATCATTGAAGAAATTTTACAAGAATATACATTATGAAGTTTTGAAGAGAAGACAGCTCTGTCAATATCATTGAAGAATTTTTTCAAGAAGTCCTATCAAAGAAGACAACATCATTGAAGAATTTTAACGAAGACTTAACAAAAAATGCGATTTTGATAGTAATCAAATACAGATAAGTTCATATTCGTAAAAGTTTACGAGAATTACATACTTCTTATACTTCTCCATATATTGAATATTTCTCCAAAAGTCGAATACTTCTTATAATTCTTCAAGAATATCTCATATTTATTATATTTCTTCAACGGATATTTCATTTGGTGAAGGTTAAGTAATCATCATACTTCGTCATATGTTACATAATTATTCACAGATTGAATACTTCTTACATCTCCTCATTTGGTGAATTGAGTACTTCTAATACTTCTTATATCTCCTCATTTGGTGAATTGAGTACTTCTAATACTTCTTATATCTCTTCATTTGGTAGATCGAGTATTTCTAACACTTCTTATATCTTTTCATTTGACGGATTTAGTACTTTTAATACTTCTTCAAATGTATTGTATATGTAGTATACTTATTAAGGATATTTCATATATTTTATTTCTTATACTTAAAAGGGAGGATTTCTTATTTACAATCGTAACAAGTTGAAACTTCGTAAGATAAATTGAGGCAGATATTCTAATACTTCCAACAACGTTTAATCATTTAAAGAGAAATAATAGGGGGAAAAGGAGATACTAAGCTTTATCTGTGAGTTACATATTATTTCTCTTTATATGATCAAATGGGGCAAAATAAGGAAAATATTTAATTAAAGAAAGGATAAATTATCTTCGCAAAATATCAGATATACTTCTTAACTAAGGTTAAATCATATTCGCAAAATATCAGATGTACTTCTTAAAAAACAGAATTGTTTGCAAAAAGAAAACCAACAGTAACTAAGGTAATGAATTCAAAAGAAAGGAGGACAGGAGAGTCAATGATAAATTGAAAAAAGAATGTTATCATGCTTCATCAACACTCTGTGTTGGATCTTTAAGATGAGTAGGGTCATTAGCAACCTTCGACTTTTGCGAGATATCATCCTTTGAAGAATATGCAACAGGAACATCTCCTTGAGGAATAGATTCTTTCTCGTCATCAAGATCTTCATCATCACTCTCATAATCGAAATCACTATCAGGCTCACGAGCAACTTCATCGTCAGATATTTTCAGAGGAGTAATTTTCACATGAGGCAAGGCTCTTGATAAGAGAATGTTATTCGTAAAGACTTGAGCTTTCAGATGACTTTCACGAAGTATAACTTTTTGATGGTTGGTATCTTCGATATCTTTGGAAGAAGCAAGATAGTTGAATCTCCGAGTAGCACGGTCACGAGAGTTGATTAAGCGGGTAGAAAGCAAAGCATTTTTCTTACGAAGCTCGGAATAGGAGGCTTCTAATCCAGCTTTCGCATTACGAAGGTTGTTCTCAGATTCTGCAAATAAAACAAAATTCAAAGGATAAAATTTGCGAGTATAACAAAATTTAAAGATATACCAGAGGCAGTCAAATTTTAATGACTACCTTCTCTTTGCGAAGTAAGAGATTGAGTTAAAGATAGACAACAGTTCTTCATATGATTCATCGCATTATCAAAACCATCACCAACTAATCCTTTAAGTCGATATTGAAGCTTTTGATCTTTAGAAAGGAGAAAATTTTTATCCTTCGCAAGTTTGGCATTAAGACTTTTTAATGACGAATAATCTTCTTCAAGTTGATTCTTCTTAGCACTCAAGACTATATTCTTATTAATAAGGGAATTCTTCTCAATAACAAAAGAATTTATTTCAGCATCTGAAGACTTCTTTAATTCCTCAAGTTCACCTTTCAACAAAGAAAGAAGATTTTCTTGATCGCAACATTTATTCTGAAGAGTCTTTAATTCTTGCGAAGAAACAATCATTGTATTAAAAAATGAACATTTCTCTTCTGATAAGGTTTTGTTCTCTTCTAATAAGGTTTCTATTCTCAAATTAGCTTTAGTTAAGGAAGAAAAAAGTTGAGATATGTCATCATTCAAAAAATTTCGATCATATATTAGTTGAGTATTCTCTTGAAAAAGAGCGTCAGAGTTGTCAAGAGCACACGAGTAAAGATTAGATAAATGGGAGAATTGGTTTGAGAGGCTTTCATGCTTGGTTCGATATTCTGTTGCATCGATTCATGGTGAAGTACCAATCTTCTACATTTACGGATGGATTCTATAAAGGGGAATGGGTTTTAATGGATGTTTCAAGCATATGAAGAATATAAGTAAATAAAAGGGAAAATATGAAGATAAGCAATCATACCTTTCAATTCATCATTTCTTTTGCGAAGAATCGCTTGATCGAGAGAATCATTTTGAAGATGATAATTTTCTTTACGGAGATCCTCGCATTCTGCTTGAGAAGATTTCAAAGACTGGCGAAGCAATTCAATTTCTTTTTCCAAGGATTGACGTGAAGAAGAAATGTATGGATTCACAAAATTATTTAGAACTTCGCAAAACTCATATTGCGAACGAACATTAGTAGACTTCGCAGTATTGGTCAAAATCTCAGATAACATTCGGAAAGTTGAATAAATTCCATCTCGAATTTCCTGAGGAAGAGGAGAAGAATTTGAAGGAATAAGAGCAAGTTGCAAATTGTTTGGAGAAATAGCACTCAAAGGATTTGGGGACAAGATAGGTTTTTCAAGAGAAGAAGTTGAAGAAATATTTTGCGAGGGTTGTTTTTCAAGAGAAGAAGTTGAAGGAATATTTTGCGAGGGTTGATCTTGAAGAAGTGTTGATAAATTGACACTGATGGGAGATTGAAAGGTAGGTAATGGAGTAGAGGTAGGAGTGTGTGAAGAAGCATTTTCACGAGGAGGATAGGAAAATTCCTTATCAACTTCAGGAAGGAAATCATCAATCGGAATTAATGGTGTGGGTTTAGTTATTCGAGATCTCTTACCAGGGTTTGGTTTTTCTCCAACCTGTGAATCAAAATGTAGATTAAAAACTGAGGAAACAATATATTGTTCAGGAAAGAAGGCAAAGTATTTTAACTACCTTTTGATTCTCAGATTTTCTTCTTCGTGGATTAGGGCTTGGATTTTTTAGTTGAGATTTCATCGAGGAGTTATTTTCTTTGAAATAAACCAAAATCAGATAACAAATTATACAGAAATTAAACAGGAGAACAAATGAAATGCGCGGAGATAGAAGGAAATTACCTTGGAGAACTCATGAAGATATAATAGAAGAAAAAATTGCAGAGAAAACAGTAATGGAGAGTATGAACAAAAGATAAAATTGTAGAAGTAAGAAGAAGAAAAGGAAGAGAATATAAAGGAGTTATATAAGGGAATAACTAGAAAAGGACGGTTACAAAAGACGTGTCCAAATTCTAAAAGACTAAGTAACGGTTATGTTCTCACGATCATTTCTTCTTTGTAGAATTGACATGAGAAGAGGCAAGATGTAGGTACTGAATATCGCAAGATAATAGTTCACGAGTATCGTAATAAATAAAGGAGAAAAGAGTTATAAAATGATACGATGATAGAAGTAGCGCGGAGAAA
This sequence comes from Papaver bracteatum, assembly GCA_023529315.1. Taxonomy (NCBI): domain Eukaryota; kingdom Viridiplantae; phylum Streptophyta; class Magnoliopsida; order Ranunculales; family Papaveraceae; genus Papaver; species Papaver bracteatum. Next base: position 63,946 of record JAJJWX010001320.1, read on the forward strand.
TATGAAGTTTTGCGAGGATGGAATAATTTTGCGAGTATGAGTTGCGATACTTCGCAATTCATATACAGATGCATAATTTTTACTATAAATAGGAGTTCAAATGTAAAATTCGGGTGGTTCTTTTAATGAGTGTATGAAATTATCTTAGGAGAGAGAATAGAAAAAGTTGTAACTATTCTAGTTCCATTTTGATAATTCTATGTAATCAACTAAGAGAATTAATAAGAAAGTTATCATTCACCATCAAGAACTTCTTGAGTTTTTACTAATTCTATTGAGGGTGTAGTTGTAGATTATTCTGCAACTACAAAATGCGCTTGTCATGAAACACTTTCATTTTATGTTTGTACATTTTGGAAATATCATACGAGTCATTTCTCAATTCTTCTAACTCATTGAGTTGAAGTTTGCTCTGGGTACCAACTTTATCAAGATCAAAGTTCAGTTTCTTAACAACCCAATAAGCTCGATGTTCTAACTCTACAGGTAAATGAAAAGCTTTACCATACACAAGTTTGTAAGGGGACATGCCAATGGGAGTTTTGTATGCAGTTTTATAGGCCCACAAAGCATCATTTAAACGTAAAGACCAATCTTTCCTAGTTGGATTAACCGTCTTTTCAAGTATGTACTTAATTTCCATATTAGAAACTTTTACTTGGCCACTGGTCTGAGGATGGTATGGTGTTGCTACCTTATGGGTGATTCTATAATTGAGTATAAGTGATTCAAAAGGTCTATTGCAAAAATGAGTACCACCATCACTGATTATTTCTCTAGGTGTTCCAAAACGAGAGAAAATGTTTTCTTTAAGAAAAGAAATAACTACTTTATGGTCATTTGTTTTGGAGGCAATGGCTTCTACCCACTTACAGACATAATCAACATCAACAAGAATGTATAACTTACCTTCAGAGTTAGGAAAGGGACCCATGAAATCAATACCCCAAACATCCAAAAATCAAAATAGGTTGTAAGGGCATCATGTTTCTTCTTGAGATACTCCCTAATTTATGACATCGTTCACAAGCAATACAAAATGCATGACTATCTTTGAATAACGATGGCTAATAGAAACCACTCTGCAAGATTTTTGCAGTTTTCTTGGCACCAAAATGGCCTCCACATGCATGGTCATGGCAGTAACAGATGACATCTCTTTGCTCTGAATTGGGGACACATCTCCTAATGAGTTGGCCAGGGCAGTATTTAAACAGGTATGGGCCATCCCAAAAGAAATATTTCACTTCAGCCAATACAAGCATCAATTATTCGTCAGGGAATGATTCTCTAATAGACAATGATTCATTAAAAGATTCAACATTCAACCTAGATAAGTGATCAACAACAACATTTTCATACCCTTTCTTATCTCGAATTTCAAGATTGAACTCTTGTAGCAAGAGTATCCATCGAATTAGACAAGCCCTAGTATCTTTCTGAGACATGAGATATTTCAATGCAGCATGGTCAGAATATATGATGACTTTAGATCCTATCAAATAAGATCTAAACTTATCCAATGCAAACACAACATCTAGTAATTCTTTCTCAGTTGTTGAATAATTAAATTGAGCACCATTAAGTGTTTTAATAGCATAGTAGATCACATAAGGGAGTTTGTCTACTCGCTGACCTAAAATATCTCCTACAACATAGTCAGATGTATCACACATAATTTCAAATGGTAAATTCCAGTCAGGTGGTCTGGCTATAGGGGCAGATGTGAGAAGAGATTTCAATTGCTCCCATGCTTCCTTACAAGCATCATCAAAGACAAATGCAACATATTTTGCAAGAAGACTACACAAAGGTCTTGAAATTTTACTAAAGTCTTTGATAAATCGTCGGTAAAAACCGGTATGGCCTAGGAATGACCTTATCTCCCTCACAGAGCGAGGTTGCGACAAGTGTTGAATAAGATCAACTTTAGCTTTATCTACTTCTATGCCTTTTACAGAAATGATATTCCCTAGAACGATGCCTGAGTTAACCATGAAGTGACATTTTTCCCAGTTTAAAACCAAATTATTTTCTTTACATCGAATCAGCACAAGAGTAAGATGATGCAAACATTCATCAAATGAAGACCCAAAGATAGAAAAATCATCCATGAAATTTTCAAGAAATTTATCTACCATGTCGGAAAAGATGCTCATCATGCAACGTTGAAAAGTAGCGGGTACATTACACAACCCAAAAGTCATACGACGATAAGCAAATGTACCATAAGGAAAGGTAAATGTGGTATTTGGTTGGTCTTCGGGTGCTATGTGAATTTGGTTATATCCCGAATAGCCATATAAGAAACAATAGTGACTATGTCTTGACAACCTTTATAACATTTGGTCAATGAAGGGAAGAGGAAAGTTGTATTTCTTTGTTACTGTGTTCAACTTCCTATAGTTAATACAAACTCGCCACCCTGTGGTCACACAAGTGGGGACAAGCTCATTCATTTCATTTTGAACTATAGTAATGCCAGACTTTTGGGGTACAACTTGAATGGGACTGACCCACTGGCTATCTAGAATTGGGTATATGATACCCGCATCAAGAAATTTCAGAATCTCACCTTTAGCAACATCTCTCATGTTGGGGTTAAGTCTCCTTTGCATTTCCCTAGATGGTTTAGTATTTTCTTCGAGATTTATGTGATGTATGCAAATTGTGGGACTTATACCTTTATGGCCCGAGATGGTCCAACCTAAAGACTCTTTATGTTATTTAAGCACTTCTAAAAGTTGAATTTCCTGTTCCGTGTCTAAACATGATGCAATAATCACAGGCAAAGTATCCGAAGAACCTAAGAAAGCATATTTCAAAGTATCATGCAATGGTTTCAAATGAAGCTTGGGTGGTTCGACAAGAGATGGGACAGGTTTGGAATCAGAGATCGAAAGTGGTTCCACTGCATTATGGCATTTAGCAATGTCCATGGGTGGAACAGATTCAAGCAAAGAGTGTACTTCACTAATGCACTCAGAATCAAAGAGATCTAAGTCAAAGTTGTCTAGACATGCTTGCAAAGGGTCCACGAATAAGATATCAGGTAATGAGTCTTGAATCAGACTCTTAATCATGTTAATCTCATGCAATTCATTATCATCACAATCTATGGGATGTTGACTAATGTTAAAAATATTCAGCTCTACAGTCATGTTACCAAAAGACAATTTTAACACTCTGTTACGACAGTTTATAATAGCATTGGACGTTGCCAAGAAAGGACGTCCTAAAATGATAGGAATGTGGGGTTTTCCATAGGTTGAGTATATAACATAATGAAGTCCACAGGAAAGAAAAAAAATTCAACCTTGATTAACACATCTTCAACAATGCCACGAGGGATTTTGATAGATCTGTCAGCTAATTGTAGTGTAACAGGAGTGGGTTTCAACTCCCCAAGACCTAACTGCACATACACAGAGTATGGCAATAAATTTACACTTGCCCCTAAGTCTAGCAAAGCTTTTTCGACCACATGGTCACCTATGGTGCACGAGATTATTGGACAACCTGGGTCCCTAAACTTAATTAGAATCTTGTTTTGAATTATAGAACTTACCTATTCGGTAATAAAAGCACGCTTATGCACATGAAGATTTCACTTTTGCGTGCACATATCTTTCAAAAACTTAGCATAGATGGGAGAATCTGCCTGATTGCTTCGAGAAATGGAATGTTTATGTTAACTCGTTTAAACATATCCAATATCTCATTGTACTAGTTACTCCCTTTTTGCTGCACCAACCTTTGTGGGAATAGAGCAACAAGCACATGACATGGCAAAGAAACATTCATATCAGTAGAACTTTTAGATTTATCAACATGTTCAGTTCCATTTTCTACACTAGATGTTTTCTGTGGTATTGTGTGCAACTGATAGTATGATTTAGACTCATTTTACTGTTGTACACCTACATTATTATCAACAACTTTACCACTACGAAGAGTAGTGACAACATTCACTTGATCATGTGAGGACTCATTGCAATTTGACGTGCTCGCTTGAAATGCACTTTTGGGAGTTTGTTGGGGCTGACTAGGGAGTTTACCCTTTTCCCTCTCATTAAGTGCATCACAAATTTGGCCCAATTTGAGTTCTAAACTCGTAAGCCATTGGTCATTTATCTTCCGATATTGCAAAAGATTTTGATTCATTTGGTTTACACCATCATCAAAGCTAAGCCTTTTATCTATAGGGTACTGTATGTGTGTATGTACTTGGGGGTTTCTAGGATATGAATATCCTTGGTTATTACTAGTTGTACCCCCTTGTACGGGCCCTTTAGACCAAAAAAATTTAGGGTGATTTCTCCACCCTGGGTTGTAGGTCTGAGAATAAGGTTGTTCTCTTGCTTATGATACAAAGCATTGCCGTGTTCAAGTCTAGACTCATGAAATGCTTATAGGTCTGGAAAACTATCCACTAGGTGATCTGAACTATGGCATGCGGCAAGTGGCTGTTTCAATTTGGTCATGAAGAGTAGGGGCAGTAGATTTCACATTCTTTTATAGCTCTAGCGCTTCTCCTATCCAAAGATGTAATATTTGCATTTCCCTCAAAGTCAGAGTCAACTCTATGGACATAAGATATTGGGGAAGTCTTTCTAGGTTCACGAATGGACTCCCACTGTTGAGTCTTTTCAGCGACTTCAATTAAAAAAGTCCAAGACTCATCGGCACTCTTGTCAATAAATGCACTATTGCACATTGACTCAACTGTGGTTCGGGTACCAACATCTAGACCTTCATACAAAATTTGCACAAGTCTCCATTTTTCAAAACCATGGTGAGGACATTGGTAGGGATTCACATGGTTCGGTTCGGTATGGTTGTTGGCCAAAATACAACCGAAACCAAAGTGCTCGGTTTTCTAATTTTGGAAACCGATGAAACCATTTAGCCTACTCGGTTTCATTCGGTTTTGATCCTCCCGGTTTCGGTTAACTTAAAGTTATGTCAGTTTCATAGAACTGACAATCAATTTTACTAAAGATAGATTGTAAACTAACCCGTGAAACTGGTTTTTTACAACGTCATAATACACAACATACATAGCTACCACGAAAAACAAGAACTAAAACAAAAAAAAACCCAAAAGATTCAGTAAAGATCATCTCCAGATGCACTTGTATCTCTATTTGCATATCCATATCTAATTTTCTCAGGTCTTCATAACTTCAATATGGTGTAGATAACCCCATGAGCATCTGTTGTAGATAAAAACATGCAAAAGAGGGATCCTCCATTAGTTAAAAAGTAACCGATCTATTAATCCAAAACTTGCAACATAGATTCGAAAACTTTTATGCAATTAACACCTAAAATCTACTACAAAAATCATTTGATAATATGTGTATACAAAATCAGCCATTCAAATCTAAGTAGAAATCACACATACATCTACATCTGCAAATTATTTTGTGAATCATAAAATTTAGATATTTAGATTGAGAAAATGAAATCTAATTAATAATCCAATCTTAAAATACCAAATTTCCATACTTGAAAAAACAAAATCAGATTGTCACACCAAAACACTAAATAATGAAGAACTGGGTATCAAAATGGAACACAAAATTTGTTGAAAAATATTATCAATTAAACTCATATCAATAACTTTAATATTCCTAGTCCAGTTTCTTCAAATTCATAATAAGAACCTATATCCTTAGATCCAACTAGAGTTTGTTCTTCCTTTAGTGTTGGACCGATTGAGACATCATCAGATTTAACTAGAAATTTAGATTTCTTCTTTGCTTTTCCAAATTCAACAAAACATAATCGAATTTGAATATAATCAAAATTAAATTCATATAAAATGGTTGGTGGTCGTGTTATGTTGGTGACTGAATAGAGATGAATAAGAAGAAGATGGTAGAGTAATAGTTATCGTTAGCTTTGATTCTTATTGAATGGAAAGGATAAAGAAGATTACAGGGTTAGTTGAAAAAGAAAAAGAGAAAGGAGTAGCAGCCGCGAGAGAAATAATGAGACTGCTTTTGTAAAAGAGAAGGAAGGGATTGATAACCCTAAAATTTGATGGCTATGATTTATTTAGAAACATAGATGGCTAGGATTAGTTAGTTTATATGAGATACGGTTTCATCAGTTTTCTTGGTACAGTTTTGATCAACAACCGTAACTGAAACCGTATATGTCGGTTTTCTGAAATTAAAAATGTAAACCTAAACCGCTGCATTCGGTTTCACTTTGGTTCAGTTAATTATTCAACGGTTTCAGTTTAGTTGACGGTTTCGGTACGGTTTTGTGCATCCCTGGACATTGGAGCAATAATTCATTGAACCTCTCCAAATATTTGGCTAGAGTCTCTCCTTCTAATTGCACAAAACTATTCAGACTTTGATGAATGGTCGCAGTCTTATGATTGGGGAAAAACTTTTTGAAAAACTCTTTTGTAAGGTCATCCCATGTACTAATTGACTGTGGCTGCAAAGCATACAACCAATACTTGGCATTTTCTTTCAAAGAAAAAGGAAATAGTCTCAGTTTGAGGGACTCTTACGGCATTTTGTTGAAACGCAGAGTCCCACAAATTTCCTCAAATCTTACATGGTGGTAGGGATTTTCAGCATCAACCCCTCTAAACACAGGAAACATATGAATGGTACTTTCCTTTAGTTCAAATTGACCAGCAGCAGCAGGTAAAATAATGCACGAGCCCTTGTTGGGTACATGTAGTCTTTGAGACTGCGAGGTGGGTTTAGTTCTTAACCCATCGTCTCAGGTTGGGTTGGTCTGTCTACCACTGCAATGGGTATGTTAACAATATCCTCTTGGCGGATTCTTACTAGTCGATTTGTTTGGTCTCTAAAAGTCACAATCATAGCCTAGTATGCATACTATTCAACATGTTATAATACCCCAGATAACCAAGAAATCACAATTCATGGAAACAATGCTTATTTCATTCAAAGTTTAGCTTCCGAAGTTATGCTCACAGGTTCAATATATTTTACTGATCAAACAAGCAGCAAATGTACCAATCAGAAGATATCAATTTGTTGGAGCTGTGTACGCAGAACTAGTGTATTTAAGAAATTAGATAGCACACAGGACTCAACAGAATCAACAAGTAAACATGTTATTCAAGCATCACAGATTTATGCACAATGGTACCAAGGCGACTAGTTCAACAGACAGTCATGATAATCCACAGAATAATTCTTAAGAAAATGGAAATCAATTTCAAGGATGAATGTAAAGGTTCTGCCGAGATTAACTTACACACAATGATAGAACAGTTTCAGCTATCACAGGGTTTGGTTAAAATTACAGGGTTATGTTGACTAACACCTTATGTTGCAGTAAGAAACAAACACCATATGCATAAACCAGAGATAATAAAAAATATTACAACCTCACAGATAAATGCACACAAGCACACTGTTCTTCAGGAATTAACAAAGGCCAGAATATTACTCAGATATCATAGGATTACTCAATATCATTAGTTGAAGAAGTTTTATAGTTGTCAGATATCAACTAATTCAGTCAGTAGGTTGGTATGTCAATCACATAAACATCAAGAGTGAAAAGGAGTTGAAGAACAAATCGCCGGTATAAAACCGGGTTTAGTTCATTCCACAATTTGTTCTGCTCCTTGTCCTTGTTTCGCGGTTCAGTATCAAGGGTACCTGGTGAACTGTGTATCAAAAGTCGTAAGGCGGGTGCGAGGTGACTGAGTGGGGCCTGGAGCCTGAAAGGACTAGTCAGGGACTAGCCGGATATATATAAATATACACAAATATATATATATATATATATATATATATATATATATATATATATTTATGTCTAGTTAGATTCACGTAAAAAACCCTATTTTATAAGGGTGTAGTTATCTTTTCACAACATATTTATCCTTATCTAAAACTGAACCCTAGAAACATAAGGATTCTCTTATCTTTTCACGCCTCCACCTCTCTACCATTTATCTCACTCCATTACTGACCTCTCTCACTTCTTCCTCCCTCCATGCTTTCTTAATTTTCTTCCAGATTCAACAGCAGTTATGGTCTTAGTGGAAGTTTCAATCGTTTGACAAGGAAAACAGTTATTCTAAAAATATTTTTCTTCTTCTATTTTTTCCCTGTTTGGTTAAGGGTTTTGGCATAGGGGACGCTCAGATCCCAAAAAATCGGTCAGAATCGGCGCCTAGGCCTCAAAACGCCTAAAATTTCAAGCGGCCTAGTCTTCGCCTAGGCCTGCCTAGGCGCCGCCTTTTGCTACACAGCTGGTGAACTCAAAAGAGAATATCAGTTCCCAGAATTATGCACTTAAAGCATAGAAGCTATTATTGACACCGGATGACTGTATGACAATGAGTTATTTCACTTGGTTGTTTAAGACAGTCAGGTATGCTATGAAAAGTATTGAACAACTCCAATGCTTACCACCTTCCAGACGCAATTTTCATGAAAAGAAAAATACAACAACAAATGTGTAACTCCTAACACAGCCCATGAGTCAGTTAGCACTAAGGAGATTTAACTGGGATGAGGACCAGTCAGTTTTTCATAGTCAATGCTTAAGTGCAGGTGACTGAATCTGAACAATTATGACAAAACCTAATATCGAGTAGGGTAACAGATTGGAACTGCTGTATAACTCCTAACATATTGTAGTGACCAAAGAACATCGAAAGAAGATGAAAGAAAAACTAGCAAATATGCAGATGAAACTGAAAACAAAATCTACAGCTAAGATGTTATAGGCTAAGCTACAATTACAGAATCCTAAATGCTCAGATGCAACCTGATGAATGGCTACTAAATGGAAATATGAAGATATGTTATAGGATACGAAGATAGAAAGATTCAAGACGATATTTACAGATGATAGTGAACTGCTAAACTGAGAAGCAAAACAAAATATTTACTATGCCAAACAGAATACAAGACTAAGATTATTTTGCTAAGACAATGATGAGGGTATGCAGATGCACTTAAAACAGAATGCAAGTAAACAAAAATGGTTGAAGTTAAAAGAAAACTAAACTACTACAACTAATATGCAATGGAATAAGTTACAACTATAACAGCAGGAACACAAAAGAAAACTAACACATATGTACAATATTAACCAGTAAACTGAAGATGCAGAAAAATTATAACTACAACTAACAACAAAATGTGGATTATGTAACAGATGGTAGAATAACTAAGAATGACAAAAATTTAAACCAATATATGTACAGCCTACAAATGCAGATATGCGAATGAGATGATTATAATTCAAAACCACTACTAACAGGGTGTAGATTATATAAACAAATGGACTTTACCACTAAGATGAGACTGTCAAAAATATCTTCCATCATTCCAATTCAAATATATCTTCTTCTCCTTAATTTCAATATCAAAATCCCTGAGTTCTTTGTTTCCATTCCTTCTGATTTAATTTTATTGGCAGCATATTCATTCTTGATATGTTACAAACCCTAACTCAATCTAGGTCAATTTTTCTTACAAACCCTAACTCAAACTAGGTTAGATTCATTGTCAGTTTTTCTTCTCCTAAATCTAGGTCAGTTTTTTTTACAAAATACACTCATTCAGTTTCTTCGATTTGGGTTTTTACGATCAACTGAAACAATGGAAGAATTATGTCCTACACCAGCAGAAAGATTAAAAAGTAAGAGTAATGATGTTGCTACTTCACCAACAACAAAACATAAAACAAATTTTTTTACTCCTTCACTGCAAAAAAAAAAGGTACACCATTTAAATCTAAATTCACTTCTAAAAAGAAACAATACATATCAGTATGTGCTGTTGTACTATGTAAAACCCTATTTTATGCTCTCCGTAAGCATCACTAAATACCAATATGTGTTATTGTACTATGTAAAACCATTTTTAGTTTTCCTTACTGTTTTGTGTATATGCAAGAATACATATTGACATGTATTGTGTAAAAAAATCTTTTACACTCGAAAAATCATCAATACATACTGATATGTACCTCTGGATAACTAGTATATGTGCTACTAAAACCCTTTTTGTATGTACCTCTGGATAACTAGTATATGTGCTACTAAAACCCCTTTTGCCATATGAAAATGCACTTTGTAAAACCCTTTCAATATGTACTAGGTAAACCCATAGTACATATGATATGTACAGATGAAAAAATGTGTTTTCTTATACGTATCAATATGCACCAAACTATTTTTCTTATATTGTACATATTGATATGTACCTTTGGATAACTAGTATATGTGCTTCTAAAACCCCTTTTGCCATATGAATATGCACTTTGTAAAACCCTTTAAATATGTACTAGGTAAACCCCTAGTACATATGATATGTATAGATGAAAAAAATGTGTTTTCTTATGCTTGAATCCCAACAATACATATTGTAGTATGTTCGTTATGTAGGTAACAACACATCGACATGTACTTAAGGAAAAAATGGTTTGGTTATGCAGTACATGTCAATATGTATTGTATGTATGTTTATGGGAGAAAACTACTTTTGCAGGTTTAGATAATTTTGGGTGTGTGTGGATGAGAAGTGAATTTAAACCTTCAACAAATGTGATGCACGATGAGCACTTTTGATTCGAGAGATAATCTGTACAATTCTGGCCTAAACCGAAGACACGGCCGTTCCAGATTTGTTTCGGTCACAGGTGAAGGATGTGAGGTTGATCTTAAGGAAGGAAGCGAAGAAGGTGTTGAGAGTATGAAGGTGAAGGATATTTGATGACTTGTTAATAGAAGGTTGAGCAAGCTAGCAAATGTTGCAGTCATGCTCTGGGTGTTGAATAAGATGGTATTAACACTCGATTTTTCTGTGTTGTTGGAAATAGGGAGGATAACCTATTTATACAAGTAGATAAGCCTTCATCACATCTCTCGTGGGATAGTGGAGGAAGTGGAGTGATGGAGGAAGTGGAGTTGTATGTTAGTGTCACACGGTTGCTTGCCCACTTCTCCTATCATCGCTAACCGCCCATGTTTCCCTGACATGATCTTGTGATGGCGTGTTGCACGCTGTAAACCGCCAGACCAATACCCCAGTTTGTATCCCCCAGTTGTGACGTGATTAACGTCTCGAGTGAGTCATGGGACCCACATAAGGTAGCAAACGGTGCTAAGTAAAATAATCAAGTTGTTTATAGGCGCATATTGTATGCATGCGGTGCATTAAATATGCTTAACATACTTGAAGCCTACACAACCTTGATGAAAAGATTGCAAGTTGAAGTGACTCAACTAGCTATGTTCAGGCGTTGTTCGGAGGTCGCATGAGCGGGACCCACCTTGGCTGATTATGCCATGGGGAAGTGTGGAGGATGGTGATCACGGTGATACCTTATTTTCCACCTAACTCCCTTCCTAGGCTATTCATCCAAGCATGCGAACTTAGACGGACGAGATTGATGGAGGAATAACCGTTGGATTAGGGTTTGGAAGGCTTGCGAGCTTCCTCTTTCACCCTAACGGTTTTATGCCTTGGGAAGCGTGCATGGAGTGGCCGATTGTCCCTGCATGTAGGTGGGACGCCACTCTACACGTCCACGCCAGCTGGAAGTCAATCGGAGCAATCTGGGTCGCCTGTTCTAGCCTGCGATGACGGATGACCGAGATTAGAAGGGATCTCGCATGCTGCCTTTGGGCATGAATTTCGATATGGCTGGTCTGCAACTGACCGTGGCCGATTGGATGGCCGTGTAGTCGGTCCCCTGGTGAGTACACATGCGTTGTCGGCCAGCAGTTGTGCTTCGAAATCGTTAGTGTGCGCATGCCCAAAGTTGCTTGGTCTCAACCTGTAAGCAAACCCTAATTTTAGGGTTTGTGAGCCGCAACTTCTTGCTAGCATATCTCGACGCCCATGGCTCCTATGGTGAAGCCGTTTGCACCATTAGGAAGGTAGACCGGCGGTGAGCATGTGCGTCCATATTACTCAGTCCCGCGCGTGATCTAGGCCATCCAACCATGCCTGCGAAGTTGTACGGATGAGGTCTATTTTTGAGTTTGTTTTCAGCAGGTGAGACTAACATGGGTAGTCCTGCATGTGTTTAACGGGGATAATATAACCCGCCGTCAGGTAGCCTACGGGTGTTTGCATGTCGAACACAAGGCTTTGAGTAGGGCATTAATTGTAATGCTACAAACCTATAGAAAATCGGGATGGTTGCTACATGCTCCGCTCTGGGTATGTTTTAATTCTCAGGGATGGTTGCACATGCTCCAATGAATTAATATGGTGAGAATATTCACCGTATGAAGGCTTTATACCTTGCAGGACGTCAGCTTATAATTTGTCTTTTATAATTTTAGCCCTTAAATAGAAATCCACCATCAACATTAAGTCCCCTGCCTAGCATGCAATGGTTACACTATTGTAGGGTAGGCATGAGATGGTGACAGTTTGCACAAAAATAACTAAGGCTAGGGTAAACGTACTTTTACCACATGGGGAGGGCGCTCGTGCCGAATGCCCTGTAGAGCTGGTGGAGTTGTTCCCCCTAACGAATTTTTCTCCGATTTCAGCTAGGTTTCTGAAGCTATCGCGACTTGGTTGGTGTTGACCATGGTTTTTAAAATCGTGCGATTCACGATTTGAATCGCACGATTCGATTCATTTTCTTCACAATCGATTCAAATCGCACAATTGACTCGTTTTTGCTATGAATCGTATAGTCAAAGCAGTTTGACTACGATTCTTGACTTTTCATACAGATTCTCAAAAATGAAAAAAATGAAAACTTGGAGAGTTTTGACCTCAGGACCTCCTGAGTCATAAGGGCGCCTTGTAACCATTGTTCCACTTCGGTTTTTTGTTTATGTTTGACGAAATGTATCATTATATACTTATTAGAGACCAGAACTTGGCAAGAATTCATGATCTTTGCTAAATACTCCATATTGTTTATAAAAATACTTATGATTCATAATCGACCGTAAATCTTCGATTTACGCTTTAACATAGGATTCGATTCTCAAATTTGAAAAACGATTCGATCCTCGATTTACGATTTCACAACCTTGGTGTTGACCCCTTGCCGGCCGGACGTACTCCGAGACAGCTGCTTCTAGGGTTTCCCTTGGCGTGTATATATACGTATGCACATGAATCCTCTTCTAGATCTTGGGATAGAATTTCTTCTCTGCAGAGTTCCATCATGTCAGGCAATAGAAAGTCATCTTCTTCATATCACCCAGGTTCGTCTGTCAAGCATACCCGCTCTGCATTTCAGTGCACTTCTGAAACTCGTGACAATCCTCCAGCTCGTGTGCGTAGATTTAAGAGGGTCATACCGGTTTGTTCTTTTCCCTTTTGTTTTTCGAGTAGTCACCCTTATTTCCTGATCATGTGAATAATCTTCTCTTTTGCAGAGATGTCCACCTGGAACATGTGTAACAGTCATTGATGACGATGACTTGAATAGTCCACTTTCTTCAAATTCAGCTACACCTTCACCGAACGACCTCGAGAATGCTGATCTGGGAATTTCATCCTATGAATACCCCAATGCCGGCATTTCGTTCGATATTGGTATGAAATGCTTGTCTTCTAGCTACAAGACTGTCAGTGGTTTTTTAGTACGAAAGGAGTTTGTCAAAGATATGGAGAAAGTATGGCCATATCGCGACCAAGAACGTAATTCGGCATTGCTCGTCTGCTTTGGTTACTGTGGTAAACTGCTTGCTTCCCATGATTGCTGAGATGGAAGGTGTCTCTATCCGCAATGTAGCTGAATCAAATCTCGAGAAGTGGGAAAACATGCTCTCTACATGTGAGTCCATGGAGTTCAACATGAGTTGGATGCGGCAGCGTCTTGACATCATCAAGGTCGATCGAGCTGGTATCCTGGTGAATGTAGTTCCTGCTACGAAGGATATCTTGGAGGAAGAGAAGGCTCTGGATGCTGAGTCAGAAAAGGTGGAGCAAGCGGTCCAAAGCTTGAAGGCCCGAACAGAGAGGTACCAGGCAAGGTTGAAGATGATGCTTTCCAGGGATTACAACCTGTTGGACGACCTCTTCTAAGCTGCGTTGAGAGATTTCCTTCCCTTTTTTTTTTCTTCTTTTGCACACCATTGAGAGATGCGAGATTTTTTTTGTAGATGGATGGAAAAAAAAACTTTTCATTAATTTCTGAATAAATTAACAAGTTAGACATGAAAATAGAATGCCTGTATTGTCATGTCGTGGGACAGGTACGGGACAATGATCAGGCGTGATATGTCTTGAGCCATTTTCCATTGATGGCCGCTTCTAACTCGACTCCATCCGCCTTAATGATTTTGTAGTATCCAGTGTCGTACGCCTTGGAAATCACGTAAGGACCTTCCCATTTTGGAGAGAACTTTAGCGCAGACGTGTTTTGTTGGATGTGTTTGGCTGTCTTCAAAACTAGGTCTCCTACCTTAAAACTTCATGGCCTTACACCTTTTTCGTAAGCCCTGGAGATTCTGTTTCTGTACACCTGAGTGTATTCCTCTGCCTTGCTTCTTCTATGGTCTAGCGTATCCAGCTCAGTAATCCTGCAGTTAGACGCCTCAACTTCGTTCCAGTAGACTTCACTTGCTGCTGCAATCCTGGCTGATGGGATTTTGATTTCTACCGGGAGAACAACATCAGCCCCGTAAACAAGTGAGTATGGAGAAACTCCAATGGATATCCTAGGTGCCGTTCGGTATGCCCATAGCGCCATCGGTAATCGTTCATGCCACTCTCTGGGATTGTCATGTACTGTCCGACTGAGAATCCAGATTAATGTTTTGTTGGTGCTCTCAGCCTGCCCATTCCCTTGAGGGTAGTAGATGGTGGAGAAGACTTGTTTAATTCTATATCCTTCAAGCAACTCTCGTACTTGCTTTTTGGCGAAGGGAGTGCCGTTATCGGTAATGATATGTTTAGGTACTCCAAAGCGGTAGATGATATGCTCTTTAATGAACGCTTCAATCGTTGCTCCTGTAGTTCCACGCATAGGAATAGCTTCGACCCATTTTGTGAAGTATTCAGTTGCGGTTATAATATATTCATGTTGCTTTGATGATGGCGGGTTGATCTTTCCAACAATATCAAGTCCCCAGCTATATAATGGCAGCGGGCTACTTATCGAATGTAGGCGAGTGAAAGGTGCATGGACGAGGTTCCCGTGAATATGGCATTTGTGGCAGCTTTGAATGAAAGCAGCTGCATCATCTTCCATGGACGGCCAGTAATATTTCTCGTGTATCTGGAGAAACAATTTCTTCTTTCCTTGATGTTATCCTTCATGCATCTCTTTCAAAATTGTTGAGATTTCTCCTCCAGCCAGGCACCGTAGCAGATCACCTCCAAATCTTTTCCGGTACAAAATCCCCTCGTGGAACACGAAACGTTTCACTCACTTTTTCATTTTGACTGCCTCTTTTGGGTTAGCAGGAACTGTGCCATCATGAAGGTAGTTAACATATGGCTGCCTCCAATCCTCGGTGTGATTTATGTTGAGTACTTCTAGTTGATGAGGTGGTGCCTGGCAGCTTGAGCAAGACTGTTGGAGCGCTCGAGACTGTGTCTCCATTTCTGGCCAGTAATAGCCTAAATGTTAGAGGCGTCGATAGAGTGTCACCACCAATGTTTGTCCACAAATATCGTTGTGAACACGGTCAAGTTACAGCTGTGCTTATTCCTTTCCGAGACATCTTGATAAGGAACTATCCGGGTTTCGGTGGTATAACATGCCGTGGAGCATAAAGAAGTTTTGTAAGGCTTTAAGGCTGACCTTTTCTTGAGAAAGTGAACTGCTAAGCTCCTGAATGATCGTAGTCTGCCAGTCACAGGTTTCAGCATCCTTGCATTGTGAGAGCCATATTGATTCCACTGTCCTTCTTTTCACCGTCAGGGTTTATTCTATGCCTTCAAACTGCAATTTAGAAGCTAACGTTGCCAGGTAATCAACATGCCTGTTGTTGTTGCGGCTGACATGAGTTATGGTTGCATCAACGAAGTAGTTCAGCAGTCTCTGAGATTTGGACCGGTACGGAGCTAGAGTCATCTCTTTTAGTGCATACACCCCGTTCATCTGATTAACCAATAATTTGGAATCGCCTCTTATTTCCAAACGTGTAAATCCCGCCTGCTTGGCTAATAGAAGTCCTATAAGGAAGGCTTCATACTCCGTTGAATTGTTAGTGCATTGAAAATCTAACTTGAAGGAGTGTGAAAAGACTTCGCCAGTTGGAGATACTAGGACTATGCCTGCTCCTCCAGTGTTGTTGCTGGGAGTAGCGGATCCGTCAAAATATAACAGCCAAGCTTCCTCTTCGACAATAGAGATATCTGGAAACTCTCCAGGCAGGTGTTCATGCAATGTTGTGGTACCTTCTCCAGGGAAAGCTGCTAGTAAATCCGCGACAGCCTGACCCTTAACAGCTCTGGGCGGAGTACACGTTATGTCTAGCTCTGACATTTGAAGGAGCCACTTGGCAGCCCTTCCCATTAGAACTGGTTTTGACAATAAGAACTTCGCAGGGTCTGATTTAGATATGAGCGTTACCTTGTTGGATAGTAGGTAATGCCTGAACTTCTGGATGGAATGTATCAATGCTAGGAATGCTTTCTCTGCTCTCAGGTATCTAAGTTCAGCGTCCCTCAATATTCGACTGAAGTAGTATATAGGACGTTCGACTCCCTCATCATCCTCTTGATCCAGTAAGGCTCCACCGGCAGTGTCACTGAAGGCGGTGTAGAGATATAATGGTCTCCCTTGAACAAGAGACTTCATGATGGCTGGAGACGACATTATGTGCTGAATTTTCCGAAACGCTTCTTGTTGGACGCTGGTCCAGGGGGGTGAAGGAAGCAACGAGTTGAGCCAGACCAGGTATAAAACGTCGAATGTAATTCACCTTTCCCATAAAACTTTGCAGTTCCTTCACGGTTCGAGGTGGCGGCATAGTGAGGATGGATTGAGTTTTAGATGGGTCCACCTTGATTCCCTCGGCAGTCACTTGGAATCCCAGAAACTTTCCAGAGGAGACACCAAAGGCACATTTCAAAGGATTCATCCTCAACTTGTACTCACGGCACCTCTCTAATACTTTTCGCAAGACTCCTATGTGTTCCGTCCGGGCTTTCGATTTGACTACTATGTCATTTACGTAATCTTCAACTTGTTTATGCATCATGTCGTGAAAAATTGATGTCATGGCGCGTTGATATGTCGCGCCGGCATTCTTCAAACCGAAAGGCATAACTGTATAGTAAAAATTTCCGAGAGGAGTTCGAAAAGCAGTCTTACTTGCATCATGATCGTACATCCTTATATGGTTGTAGCCGCTATATCCATCCATGAAGGAGAATATGCCATGCCCGCTCGTGGAGTCTACCAACATGTCGATGTTAGGTAGAGGAAAGTCGTCCTTGGGGAAGCATTTGATTAAATCTCTAAAATCTACACAGCATCGGATCTGCCCATTCTTTTTCTTTACTAGAACCACGTTATCTAGCCAGGTTGGATGGTGGATGGGCATTATGAAGCCGGCAGCTAGCAATTTCTGGATTTCCGATTTAATTTGATCTTCCACCTCATGTATGAATTGTCTTGGAGACTGTTTGATAAGCTTGGATCCAGGCTTGATGTGCATGTGATGAGTAACCAACTTTTCATCCAAACCAGGCATTTCATCGTACGTCCAGGTGAATATATCTTGGTATTCTTTGAGGAGTTGCACAAGATTCGTCTGCTCCTCCGTGGACAGAGTGGAACTAATGGAAATGGTCCTGGGAGACTCTTCACTTCCGATGTTAATAGTTTCGAGTTCGTCAGTTGTATAGGTGGTACCGTCTTGCAGCTGTCTGGGGGCGTCCAACACCTCTTCCCGTGGGCCTCCATTTTGACAACATTCTATTAGGCGGAGAGACCGAGCATCAGTCTCTCCTACTAATTACTAACAGCGGCGGCGGTAGACAGTCTTTCCTTTCTGATCTTGAGTTTCCACAAAGGTTCGTCCTCTCTTGGTAACATGGTTTCCCGCCCCACTGGGTGAAGGGGAGTTCCTCGTCAGCTGGGATGCACCATGTCTGAGTTTTAATGACGTAAGCCGATGCTCCTCCTGGATTGACGCCCACGTGGGAAGTGGGGTACAATGTACTTCGCCTGGCTCTTCCTGCAGAGCTTCCTTCGGTTTGAACAATTCTACTCCGCATATGGGTGCGTATGGAGACAACGATGCAGGTATACGAACGACTTCATTGTTCATCATAGTTTTCAGGCACTGGTGATAGGTTGAAGGAACAATCCTATTCTCGTGAAGCCATGGCCTACCCAGTATCATGTGGTAGTCTGGTTCCTTCTCTATGACTTCGAATTTCACTTTTGATTGAACAGGACCTACGGATAAATTTAGATTGACATACCCATATGTGTTGGTTTGGTTTCCTTCAAAGTCCATCATAGTGGTAGACCGACACACAATCTTGTTTGGGCGAACCTTAGCCTGCTTGAGTGTCTTGAAGGTAATCACATTTGAGGATGCTCCTGTATCGATGAGGGAACAACTGAATTCTGAATCTTTGATGCGTGCGGTTAAATGTAGGGCCCGATTGTGGCCCTCTTCTGCCATCATGTCTTCCTCTGTAAAAGTAACATTTTTTACAGATTCCTCCATCGCGCTTGAAACTTCTGGGCACAAGGGAGTTAACTGTACATCCAAGTCTATCCGGTTGACGGCTGCAAACGTCTCTGTTCGCTGCTCTTTTGAGAGGTGTAGGAGTTCACATAAACTTCCCACTAAAGAAGCGGCTTCCTGATCCACAGGTCTTTGGCCTGTAGTGAAACTATTGATTTGGGGGCGTTCAGTCCCCAGTGTCGGGACCTCCATGATAGGTCCGCCCATCTCTGACGTCATCTTGATGAGGAGGTCGAGTATGTTGTTGATCGCTTCTTTGATCAGGTCCATGTTTCTCGTGTGAACCTCCTGTACTCGTGCTAACTCGATCAATGTCGGGATTCTTCCAGCCAGACCATTAGATGTGCCGTCGGAGGGAACTTAATCATGATCTGAGGCTGTCGAGGTATTCCTAAGACCGACCATCTTGAAATCAACTAAGTAGGGTTAGGTATCGAAGAAATCGACTTCACAACCGAGAGATTAACCTCCCACTGTGGTCGCCAATTGTTTGTGGGAGAAAACTACTTCTGCAGGTTTAGATAATTTTGGGTGTGTGTGGATGAGAAGTGAATTTAAACCTTCAACAAATGTGCTGCACGATGAGCACTTTTGATTTGAGAGATAATCTGTACAATTCTGGCCTAAACCGAAGATACGGCCGTTCCAGATTTGTTTCGGTCACAGGTGAAGGATGTGAGGTTGATCTTAAGGAAGGAAGCGAAAAAGGTGTTGAGAGTATGAAGGTGAAGGCTATTTGATTACTTGTTAACAGAAGGTTGAGCAAGCTAGCAAATGTTGCAGGCAGGCTCTGGGTGTTGAATACGATGGTATTAACACTCGATTTTTCTGTGTTGTTGGAAATAGGGAGGATAACCTATTTATACAAGTAGATAAGCCTTCATCACATCTCTCGTGGGATAGTGGAGGAAGTGGAGTGATGGAGGAAGTGGAGTTGTGTGTTAGTGTCACACGGTTTCTTTCCCACTTCTCCTATCATCGCTAACCGCCCATGTTTCCCTGACACGATCTTGTGATGGCGTGTTGCACGCTGTAAACCGCCAGACCAATACCCGGTTTGTATCCCCCAGTTGTGACGTGATTAACGTCTCGAGTGAGTCGTGGGACCCACATAAGGTAGCAAACGGTGCTAGGTAAAATAATCAAGTTGTTTATAGGCGCATATTGTATGCATGCGGTGCATTAAATATGCTTAACATACTTGAAGTCTACACAACCTTGATGAAAAGATTGCAAGTTAAAGTGACTCAACTAGCTATGTTCAGGCGTTGTTCGGAGGTCGCATGAGCGGGAACCACCTTGGCCGGTTATGCCATGGGGAAGTGTGGAGGATTGTGATCACGGTGATACCTTATTTTCCACCTAACTCCTTTCCTAGGCTATTCATCCAAGCATGCGAACATAGACGGACGAGATTGATGGAGGAATAACCGTTGGATTAGGGTTTGGAAGCCTTGCGAGCTTCCTCTTTCACCCTAACGGTTTTATGCCTTGGGAGGCGTGCATGGAGTGGCCGATTGTCCATGCATGTAGGTGGGACGCCACTCTACACGTCCACGCCAGCTGGAAGTCAATCGGAGCAACCTGGGTCGCCCGTTCTATCCTTCGATGACGGATGGCCGAGATTAGAAGGGATCTCGCATGCTAACTTTGGGCACGAATTTCGAGATGGCTGGTCTGCAACCGACCGTGGCCGATTGGCTGGCCGCGTAGCCGATCCCATGGTGAGTACACAGGCGTCGTCGGCCAGCAGTTGTGCTTCGAAATCGTTAGTGCGCGCATGCCCAAAGTTGCTTGGTCGCAACCTGTAAGCAAACCCTAATTTTAGGGTTTGTGAGCCGCATCTTCATGCTAGCGTATCTCGATGACCATGGATCCTATGGTGAAGCCGTTTTCACCATTAGGAAGGTAGACCGGCGGTGAGCATATGCGTGAGCGCTACTCGGTCCCGCGCGTGATCTAAGTCGTCCAACCATGCCTGCAAAGTTGGACGGATGAGGTCTATTTTTGAGTTTGTTTTCAGCAGGTGAGACTAACATGGGTAGTCTTGCATGCGTTCAAGAAGCTAATATAACCCGCCGTCAGGTAGCCTACGGGTGTTTGCATGTCGAACACAAGGCTTTGAGTAGGGCATTAATTTTAATGCTGCAAACCTACAGAAAATCGGGATGGTTGCTACATGCTCCGCTCTGGGTAGGTTTTAATTCTCAGGGATGGTTGCACATGCTCCAATGAATTAATATGGTGAGAATATTCACCGCATGAAGGCTTTATCCCTTGCAGGACGTCATCTTAGAATTTTTCTTTTACAATTTTAGCCCTTAAATAGAAATCCACCATCAACAATGTAAAACCATTGTTTGTGCTTGAATGTGATTCTATAGCTGTGTTTAGGTAAAAAAGTGATTCGTTGATCCAGTACATATCATTATGTACTGTATGAACCCCTAATTTATGTAGTAATTTATTGAATAAATATGTATTAATTCTTAATAAACATGTTTTTCATTGAATATGAATATGTAGTTATTTATTTACCCCATAAATGGTGATGCATATTCATATCAATATGTAGTGATATTTGCATTATGTTACTTTGTTATGGAAGTAGCATTGTTGTGTTTGTTATGAACATGTAGTGATGCATTGTGTTATTTGGAGTACACTTCTATTAGGTACGTATTAATATGTACTATCATGCAAAAGAAAATGTGTGAAAATAGTATGTTTCGACAGTACATACTAAGATGTAATCTTTTGGGTTTTTGTTTTTTTAATTTTTAGAAAAATCCGGGGCTTGTGTGGATGGAAAATTTAGGACATGTTTGGCTTTTGAAATTACTAGTACTAGATTTAAAGAGAATTTTGTAGGAAAGTTGAGATTTATGGTGGGCGATTGAGTTTTGTGCAGTTTGGGAAAATGTGTGTTTGTTTTGTTAATCGGAAGGGGTTTTGAGAACTAGTTAGTTATCACTACTTCAAAGAAAGTATCGGTATGAAGCATGATAGTTCAATAGCGTTCTGCGTATACATATGAAACAAGTAAGATGACCATGTTGCATATTTCATATGATTAAACTGATATGTACTATTATTATCGTCTTTTGATATGCTTTGTTTGCTTTTGTTATGGCAAGTCATCCTTGGATTTGTGAAAATGGGGTTGTTCCTAACCTGCATTAGATCCAGCAGTTCGTTCTCATCTGAAATAATATTCTATAATAATAGGTACATATTCTGATTGTTCCCCACTCGTTCTCGTCTGAAACAATATTCTATAATAATAGGTACATATTCTATAATATAAAGTTTCTCCATAACTTTGAGATTATTAATCCTTGATAAATTATCCTCTGTTTATTTGCATGTTGAATCCCTTTAGTATCTGCTGTTAGAATTATATATAAATGAGTACATATCAATATCCACAGTTGAAATCATATATAAAAATGAGTACATATCAGTATGTACCTTGTAAAAACATATTGCGTATTCAAGCTGAATATTTTTCTATTTTATATATTGATGTCCGACATTTTCTAGTTTTAGTTTTTTTTTAGTTTTTCTTATAGTACATTTATTTATGTATTGATGTCCAAGATTCAATAATAACTCTTTTAAGTTCTTAATGATTAAGTATTGATTCTTGATTGCATCTTTGGTAGCTGACGACAGGATTTGGATGGAAATAAAACAAACTCGGCATACTTGCAGTCGAGGTTAAGAGACTTGCAGGCATCAAGGTTGAGAGACGGAGTGGAGGAATTATCTCATCAAATTGAAAGGGTCTGATACTCTAGCTAAGTTACATAGTTTTTGGCAGAATTTTCTTTTACGCGCTAGGTTTACACTACGGGGAGATATGTATTGCAAGTATTTTAGGCTTCATTCTCTTTTATTAGTTTTTTATATTAAGTTCATACGACTAGTATGTTATAGTACTATGAGAAGTATTGAAATACATTCAAATTTTGTTTTGCAGATCCTTTTGTACTAATATGACCATGAGTTTCAGTTTTGGTTTGTTTATCCGCGCCAAGTTTTATAGTACACGGGTATATGTACTGCCTGTATTTAAGCTTCTAACTTTTTTTTCAATCTTCATACTCACTAGTATGTTGCAAAAATATTAATATAATCAAACTAACAATATTGAACAATGATATACACTGCAGATAAAAAACTGAATGAAGACATACTGTAAATTTTTTTGAGACGTGTATACAAGCACCAAACTATTTTCTTATACAAAAAAATACTGCTAATACATATCAATATTTATTAGGTACTCACAACAAAACTTATACATACTAAAATCCAATGTCAACTAGTTTTTCAGTACATGGAGATATCTACACTTGTCTTGTAGTGTTGAAAACATCTGTGTACCAAAACATTATGAAAAACAATCCGAAAGAACTAAAATCTTAATATTAGCAAAAGTTTCTTTCAGTTCTACTAGTAGTTAGAGAAAATAAACATAATTCTTCAACAGTAACTCTAATCTTCGTTTTCTTCAACGATAGTTCGCAAACCCTTGAGACCTTCTACGGGAATCTCTGCTACAGTGAAAAGTATAGCTCTTCCGTCGCATCTTCATCAAGCATTGCAGAACCTAATTCTTCTTGACAGAACATGTTATGGTAAATGGATGCAAAATATATGTATTGAAAATGATAAGAATGTATACCGACAAGCAGCCAAAGTATTGTTGGACCAAAGTAACAAAGCACAAGAATATTGTATTTTTTTCCTTTTGCAAGGTAGTACATATGGATATATACCTAATACATATATAGCCTAAGTTTCCAACAATACATATCCATTTTTGCAACAATTATGTATGAAAGAAAAATAAAACCACACAGATTTTTACAATACAAGTGAATATGTATTGGCAGTTGACACTGTCAAAAACCACCCAGCTTTTCAAAATACATCCAAATATGTACTACAGTTTTTTGCCAGTAATATCAAATATGTACTGCAATTGGCAGTATCAAAAACCACTCAGTTTTTTCCATCTGTAAATACCAATATGTGCTATCAAAAACATACTGGTTTTAAATATTATTTTCCTTTTGCAAGGTAGTACGCATTTATATCTACTGTTAAAACCACTCTGATGGTATTCTAGCATCTCAACACTACTGTTCAAAGTACATATTCACCAACACATAATCGACAAGGTTATTTCACCAGAAAACAAAGTAACAAGAACACATTAACAAGTACATGGTGATATGTATTGGCGAATTAATATGTTTTTTCAACATTACACATGTAATCTATTATACAATAAGAATTTATTGTTATTTTATTAGATCAGCGAAGAGTAAGTTTTATTGTTGTTTCCAACTGATTTCAGGGGTAGTAAGAATTTACTTCAACTTAGATCATTGCAAATAAACATTAATAGAGAATTAGTAGACTGAACTTCCCCGCAAGAGAAACTGATGGTGAAGTGTGTTTCTTTGCGTTCTTATATACGTCTTTAAGGAATCAAGCAACCAAATTGCCATAAAAAAAAACACGGGTAAGAATGTAGACAGGTGTGAAAGAATATTGAGATAATCATTTGTTTCAGATATATGTATCACTTTGAAGTTTAATTTATCCAAACTATCCATTATCAATTGTCTAATCTCTTTCAAATAAAAAGGCAAAACAATTATTGATGGTTTCAATAATGCAGATGGGTCTGTCTTTGGATCCAATAATTGTACTTGTAACCGGAAATGAGGTCTCCCCAGCAAGCTTCCTGGTCTTGGGAATAATATTTTCACTATTTATCCTCATTTTTATTAAAAATTATATCATGTTCATCAATTGTCCCACAACACGATACATCATTCTTCACCTGAAAATGGTGGTAAAGGTGCTTTTGCTCTTATAAACACATACTATAAGGGTTTATCCAGTACATATTTTATAAGTATTTCATCAATATGTACTTAGTAAAAACCTAGTACTTATCAGAAATATTAGTAGTACATATTGATATGTATATAGTGAAAATCTAGTATATATTCATATGTAAGGATTGAAAACCTAGTACATATTGACATGTACGATTGGAAACTTAGCAGATATCACACATTGGATAACGAAGAAACCCAATTACTACTAATATCTCCTACACATTTGATTTTTCGCAGTACATATCAATATTAATTAATTGGGCCAAAAAAATCTTAATCAAACACAAAACCTACTTGTTGACACAATGAAGCTAAAGAATGGGAATCAGACCTAATATGGATGGAGTGAAGATCCCATCTCTAATAACATGATACAAAAAGAGACGTGCCCAAGTCTCCGTAGACCACTCCAAGACTCTGAAATGCTAGTTTCAATACTACTAGATGAAAATTTCTGCACAAACATAAAAATAACAACACATCAACACTCAATGCAAGTATCGAACTCCCAATTCTCAATCTACAACTAGTCTGCATCTTAATATACTGATCAAAATACAAGGAAACTATAATACCAACTTTAGATCAATCAAAATTTGGTTTAATTAGACAAGTAACTGGATTTAAAGTGTCCATAAATGATCAATTAGAAATCTACAGAGGTTAATAAAGAACAACAACAAGAAAATAAGGGGGCGGGTGGGGGTCCAAATGAGATCTTTGTCTCTGTACAGGTTCTTGAGATTTCCAGTTTCTTCTTTCATTCGGGTTACCCTAAAACATTAAATCCTAATACTATCTACTAATTTATCTAAAGTCTAAAACCTACCCTAATCATAATTCTACAAGATATGCATGAAAAACGCCGACAAATCAAAAGCTACCCAACTCAGTACACAAAGAAGAATAAAAATTAAAACTAGTGAGCCCTAAAACTACACTGAAAGATACCAATTCATAAAGCAAACACCAAAAATATCAAAATTTTCATAAAGTTAGATTTATTCAAATTTCAAAATAAAAACCTAAAAATGAAATTGTCTAATCAGTCTTATAAGCAAGTATTATATCCTCACCAACATATTTACATTCATCTCCGATCATGAATTTCATTTGTTAACTAAGAAAGAAACTAAAAAGCATTGAGAAATTAATTAAAACCAAAATAGATAAAATTAACAAAAAATAAATTGAAAATCAAACTAAACGGAAACAAAAAGTACAATAACCATCAATTTAATCGGCTGAATAATATTATTTGAATAGGCAAGCTTCGTCTTCCAACACTAAACATCGAAATCCAGATGAATAGGAAGAATAATGTTTTTAGAAAAGCCCAAAATTGATGAATCTATCTTTTTTCTTGTTTTCTTTGACTGATTCAATATCAAATCTTCTTCTTCTTCACTATTTCTTGCTTCTTCTCTTCTTTACTCCGTCGTAAAGATTCACTCTAGAGAAAGAAAAAAAACTCCGCCAAAGCTTAGATCTAGAAGTAAAAACTGGAAAAATGGAATTTTGGGCGTTTTGAGAATTTCGAAAATACACTTTCAATGACCCGCACGTTCTCTGGACCTGGGGATAAATTTTCTGGTCCAAAAACATATTTTTGGATCAGCGAATAATTTTTTTCTGATGCTGGACTACACAGTAACCGGTTCTCCTAATACTGGATTAACCAGTAATTCCTAGGATAATATATGATTTTAAAGCACAAAAGATGAGATAATTGCCAATAAAAGGGTGTAGAAATATGCAATATTTGGCAGTCATCACATACCTCGACTCTCGAATAAATACAATGCTCCTAAATAGATTTCCTGCTAGTATAAAGTCCTCAATTGATTAATTCTAGTCACAATATTCATCAATTGAATTCCTAGAAAATAATTTATTTTTTTCATAATATCTCATTACTTCGTTTCATGGCTTTTCTCAACTCATGGATTATAATGGATATTCACTTTTCGGGCATTTAGGCCACCACCGAGTAAGCCTTGAGAAAATGGTGTGATTGTATTTAACAATAATGCACGAACGAGCACCCAAATGCATAAACGAGCATTCAAAAATATGGACGAACGAGGAAGTATGGAGACCTATGCAAAATAGGAAAAGGAAGCAAAAAAAAAAAAAAAAAAAAAACTAATAAAGAGGGGCACGGGACAGGCCGGCTATGCCGCGACCGTGGCCGGTCCCACGCCTCCCCATCTTTTTATTTTATTTTCCTCATCTCTTGAAAGTCCCTCATTTGAGCAAAACTCCTAGTTTCTCCATATTTCTTCACACATGGAAAATAACAATAAAAATAGGGAAGAGCATCATAGGACCGTGCCCACCGTCCGGCCAGCCATGCCCGGTCCCACGCCTCTCAAATTACTTATTTTATTATTATTTGCTTCTCTCATATCTCGAAACTCCCTCATTTGAGCAAAAAAAAACTAATTTCTCCAATATTGCTCCAATCTCAAAAAAACCAAAAATTCAAATGGTCCCAGGACCATTCGATTTCTCACGGCAAGCATTAAAATACCATTATTTTAATATTCTTAAAATATTGGTCACACGAGAAAAGTCCTACTTGCTCATTCAAGCAAAATTAAGAGTTCCAGTCAAGATCAAACTCTTCTGAAAATCTAAAATATTGCTCGAATGCACATCTTAAAATATCAAAATTCTCAGGATTAATCCACGAGCAACATGGTGACACGAGAATGATCCTTTGGTCATCCAAGGTGGCCCTTTGGCTTGCAAAAGCCAGTTTCACCCATTTTGATGATTTTGACCTAATTAATCTTCTACAGTTCATACTGGGTTAAAACTCTTTCCAAACAACTTGAAATTTGATACATCGACCATCATATGGTCCCACGACCACCAAGGGCCGGTTGCATACCCTTTGGTCGGTCCCTCTTCTCTCTATAATTAGGTTTTACCACCTAATGCTTAGACGAGCACTATTTTAATAATGATTAAACGAGCATTTAATCATCCTTTGATCACAAAAGACTTTGGTGCATGCTCATTGGAGAACCTGGGCACTACATGGTCATCCCACCATCTCATGTAGTCGGTCCCTCTCTCTCATTGGGTTGATTTTCAGTAAATCATCAATTGATCAACAACCAATCAAAATTAGGGTTTCGAACCAAATGTTCTGCAAAACATAACCATGGACAGGTTCAAACACCAATAATTTTATGTTCATCAAGCAATCAACATTTTAATTAATTATACAATATTCGGTCCAGCTACTAGTATTTTTAATTAATATCTTATTTGGTCCCTCTACTAATAATTCATTAATTGAGCAATATTTGCTCAACTATCAATATTTAATTGCTCGATCGATCAATATTTCTCATGTTGATTCAGCTATCAATATTCGATAATTCCACACTGATCCAACTATCATATTTCATTGGTTTATCAACCAAAATTGGGTCTTTTTGGGGGGTCAAGTTTTTGATAGATCCTTCGTCAGTCGACCATTATAATCTCGCTTTGTCATATGATAATTCATGACAGATTGAGTGCTCAACAACATTTTCTATCAATGGGTCCATGATCGAGCAATCTCATTCGACCGTCATTTGTTTATCTAATCATTATAATATAATTATTACCTCAACTGGTAAAATGATATATCACAATTTATCGTTTATGCATCTATCCCAGTAGACATGCTTAATCCATGAATCATAAAGCATTCGTCAATCATGCTCGACTCATCAAGACTAAGACTCATGGTCTAGTTAGGTTAACAATCGACCAATTAAATAAATGCACATCTACCTTGTAGACTCCACATTCATGAGACATCAATCATGTCACATGAGGGGATATTCACTAGGGTTTTGGTCTGGAGGCCTACGACACGTATGTACACCCACGATGAGAAATGTGAGTAAGTCATGCAAGCAGTTGAAGGAGTTAGCAAAGTAGTGGATGGACAATCAACCAATTTTCTTGCATGATGAGGAACTAGTTCAAACACGATTTTTATTTTCCCACTCTTTCACTTCAGCAACCGTCACACTTACTAGGGATCAATGTGTCTACTATTCTTGCAATATAAATTAGTTCCTCAATCCACGATTAAACAACAAGAATTCTCATTTGAGCAATAACTATCAGCAGAGTAGAATTCAATCAATAAGAATTATCATATTCAAACTCAACAGTTCACAAAAACTTGCAAAAGTCTACAACACATCCACAATCCTTGATCACCATTGATCTCACACACTTCTTAGCTTCCTTCCTATAGATCTACCCTCATCCCTCTTTGTGACCAAATTGATTCTGGAACACCATTGTCTTGGTTTAGGCCGGAGTCTTACAGATTGATCTCTCGAACTCAAAGCACTCCCATACAGTGCATCTATTTACTAAAGATTTGAGCAATTTGCTCGTTCGAGAAATCGTTCGTCTCTCCATTTTTTCTCAAAAACCAGTGAATCATTTTCACTCATTAACAGATTGGCAAACACAGTGGGATATTAATCTCTTGTTTACAATCCCAGTTCGTTAAAGATGGTTGATCTTAGGTAAGGCTCAGTTATAAATCCTAACCCTAACTCAAACATTGTTAGCACTAGCAACAGTGGTGGTGACACTCCAGTTACTCCTCATGTTTCCTATAATAGTGCTACTAATGCTACCCATCAAATTAACAACACCGGTATCCATGTTGAAAACAATGCCGGTACAAGCAACAGTCCTCTCTTCGGACAAGCTCCTGAAGAAACCAGAGAAGATCCATCTACCATAGCTGATATCATGAAAGTTCAGGAAGTTCTCGCTAAGAATCAGACAAACATGGCTTTAACACAAAAAGAGTTGTGCACTTACCTCAAGACTCTCACAGAAAAGCTGTCGTATGAGCAAACTAAACCCCAACGCCAGTCATAGAAAGGAAAAGCTAAGGAAACATCCTCAACTGCTGGTCCTGAAATCTTCCCAATCCATATCCTGGAATATGATGAAGTACGCAATGTTGTAGATAACACACCAGCAAAGGAACCGTCAAGTTTCATCACTCGTGAATATTTGGAACGCTTTTTGGAGAATTGTAGGAAAGACAAGACATCATCTGTCCATAGTTACTAACCTCCATATCTTTCTGCTATACATAGAGTTCCTCTTCCGTAAGGTTACATTTTTCCAACGTTCACACTTTATGGTGGAGCAGGCAATGCTCGAGAACATATCTCTCGGTTCTTTGAATCATTGGACGAGCATGAGTAGAACCATGTTGATTTTTGGAACATAGGGTTTTGATTCTTTTGACGGTAAGTTTCAAAGTCTTTAACAATTATGTATAATATATACTCTGAGTACAACAAAATTTCACCGGTGAAGCTTTATAGGGAGCTTAGGTTGAATGATTCAGTTGGGGAAAAATGATTAGTACTTTCTATAGAAAATACTTCTTTGTCTTGGAACAAATTACTCTATCTAATACTGCAACAAGATAATAAAGTTCGGAAGGAATGGTACAAGTGGAATGTGGAAGCACTTCCAAGAAGTAACAAACCAAAGCCAAAAGGGACATTAAAATTGCAACACTTGGTAAGGATGATGGTAATTTTTCCAACGTTTTTAGAAGAATGATGCATGTCTTAGAGCCTAGATTTGTTTACCAAGTAGAATGACTATTTCGGATGTTTATTAGAAATTTATGTATGGGCAGGGTGTTTTAGAGAAACAATGAACATCCCAACGATTACATGAAAAGGTTAAAAGTCTAAGCTTTGGATTGTCATGATCCAAATGTCACATAACATCAAGTAAATATCGCATTCATCGATGAAGTCGTCAACAAAGTTTACATTGCAGTGAGTATAATCCTATACCAGAAAACACATATTCTGGACTCTGTTTTCACTAGATGCAAATTCAAAGAAGAAAACATCATGCACTATTTAGTCACATTTTCAAAACTCATCACAACATGGTCCCAAATAAATATTGTAAACAATCAATATCAAGATCTTACCCTTGTTGAATGGATAAGTTACTAGTTGCTACTGAATCCATATAAAGATAATTCTAATAGAATGAAAAGACACCCCTTAATTGTGATAGGTGTCTAAAACACCTAATTTTATATCTAGTATTTATGCTTTCTTTGCTATTATCCTTGTGACTTACATCTCTTATGTTTAGTTTTGAGTTTTAGGTACTTTGGAGTCATTTGGATCAAAAAAAAGGAGAAAACGTCCACTTAGAGCGTAAAAGGCAAAAAGGTCAATTCACATGTGAGCTATACTTGGAGTGGGCTAAAGTGCACGGAAAGGAGGTAAAGAATGAACCGTTAGTTCCTCAAAACTGACAGTTGAGTTGAAAAGGAATTAGGCTGTTGGTTCCCTGAAAAAGACACGCCATGAATGAGTTGGGTATCCATTATCTACTTTACCTGGGTGGTTATATCCAACCTCATTTCCTACACATACCCTAAAAATCAGAGAAGAGTTTTTCTCATCATTGGGTTTAATCTACTAACCTGAAATCAAGAAGGGATGGCGGCACAGATAATACTCATAGAAATAAAGATAAATCGAGAGGAGATGATTGCTAAAAGAAGTTGTTGCTTCTGTTATAGGAAGAGGGGATGAAGGATCAGATTTTCTGCTGGTGGTGGAAGAGATTATGAACACAGAAAATGGGATCTGAGACTGAAGAATCAATGGAGATTGTTGTGTTAAGTTAGGAGAAGGTTCTGTTGATGGAAGCTGTGGATCTGTGTGATTGTTACTGTGCTAGAAGATGAAGATTGTGAGGGGATTGAAGTCGGAACCAATATTCTGGTTGTGTTCAAGACACTCTAGAGAAATCGAAATTAGAAATCACAACGGTTATAATGGTTTTCTTGGGATGGATTTGGAAATCGAAGATAAGTAGAAGGGTTTAGATGAATGTTAGGACAGGGGTTTTGAATTCAAGCAGCAAAGTGATAAATCAGTGGATTTTAGAGATGGGTTTGCTTCAAGATAGGGTTCTCTGTGAGTTAAAAGAAGAAATGTTGTTAATGAAGCCAAGGTCAGCTGGTAATGCTGTTGAATGATGAAATTGATAAGTTCAAATGAATAGGTTTTTGTCGATTTTGAGTTTGACTGAGAAATGCAGTAGCAGAGATTTGAAGAATGGATCTAGTGCAGCCGAGACGAGAAGCGCAGGAAGTGTCGTTGCAGTTTGAGATAGCTTGAGGCAATGGTGATTGTTGGCATATGGTTTTATAAGCTGCAACTGCAATTGTAAGTAACTGAGAAACTGAAATGGAGAATGGCTCAAGCAGTGCAAGAACGATGCAGTGGCGTTGTCGATAGTTGGAGCTCAAGTTTCAGGTGGAGAGAATGTTGATTGCAGCTGAAGTTGGTATTGGTCCTGGTAAATCCAGTTGCTGCTGTAGATTCTAACTAGAGATGATATTGCTATGGTGATTTTCATGGGAACTGGAGCTTAGAAGATACATCTGGTACTGTAAATGGCGAGTGGGACTTGGAATTGAGATAGAGATGAAGCCACTGCTGTCGACTTAAGTAAGTAGAGGTAGAGATTCAAATGAAGGAATTGAGATGTTAGGGTTTTGAGAAGAGGAAATGGGTGATAAAGCTGTTTTTTCTTTGAGACTTGGTTTTGTGTTAATTTGAGAAATCAGAGAAGCTCAGATTCATGTTATGATGCCAAGAAAGTTACACATAAGATTTTGAGCTAATAGGGTTTGATGTGTGAACTAAGGGAGGTGGCTCTGGTAGTTTGAGTCATTGGTGGATGAATTTGGTGGAAATAGGAGTTTGTGTTGCTGTGTCAGTGTTGCTCAGATGGCAAGAGAACAAGAATGAGGTTGTGGCAAGAGATGGTTGTGCTGGTGATTCTCAACTGATGGTGTGTGTTCAGATAATTGAAGTAGCTGGTATTGGTATGAGTTTGAGATGCAATTACCAGGCAGTGGTCATGTTCCAAAACTTGGTGAAACAGCCGAATTTCAGTACATGATTGAGGTTCTGGTGGTTGTAATGGACTGGAGTGTGGGTGAACTGAGTTGGTTGGTATGACTATAGTAGTTCAAGAAGATTGGGTGCAAGTTCATATTCGCATGTGATGGAAGGGATTGCAAAAATAAGCTACAGGAAGTGAAGATGTTGAGCTGAGCAAACGGAGTCGAAGTGATTGTAGAAAGTTGGTGTGTAGCTGAAATAAAACTTGAAGTAAACTGGTGGCAGGTGGAATGAATAATTGGTGGATTTCAGAGGAGATAGAGCTGCAGTTCAAGTTGTTTTCGCTGTTAATGGAGCATACTCAGGTGCTTACTGCTATGTAAGCTATCACAGAGAATGGAATAAAATGGGTCCAAGCTTGAAGCAGTGGACAAGAATCGAAGCCGAGATTGACTAAGAAAATGGGTTGTTTCTGCAGCTACAGATGTGTATGTTACTGGTGGTGCAGCTGTTATTGAGCTGAATTGTTGGCGATGCTGTAATGAAAATGGATGTCAAGCAGGTGATAGTCGTTGGTGATCAAGAGAGAGCTGCAGTTGGAACTGATGTCATTTTGTTCACAATGAAGCCATGGATGATTAGAGGTGGTTTATAGTTGAGCGAATTGGGTGACTTTGAGTTGAGAATGAGCTGTTATTTGCAGTGTCATTGCAGGTAGTTGGTGGTGGTGGAGCTGAGGTTACAATGCATGGCTGTGAAGAGTGAAGCACCACAATTGCGCATTATTGGTTGTATCCTTGCAACAGTGGGTTGGCCTGGCAAGATGGCTTGCAAAATGGCTTAGGCCATAACTAGTTATACCAATCATCCAAGTTAGATAGCTGACTCGGTATGACTCGGTGCTTGACCCGAGTTAACTCAGTTGACCTGAGGCTTGACCGGTGACCGGGTGGACTTTGCCGGTAACCTGAGTTATTTTCCGACTATTTCCGGCCAAGTTCCGGCGACATATTTTTGGTATAATTTCTACATGGGTTTTTCTCACATATGGGCTTGATGGATTTTCATCTAATGAACTTTTGAAGACTAGACCTAGTTATGGAAGGGAAAAAAATATTATAAAAGAAAGATTTCTACTTCTTTTATATCACGTATTTTCTACTTCGAGCTTTTGGAGGAGAGCAGCAACTAGGGTTTGCTTTCATATTTATTTTTTGTCTTCTTTATTTGATTACTGATTATGATGAACTCCATAGATATGAGTAGATAAATTCTATATTATTGGTTAAGGATGTAGTCCTATATCTAAAACTTGTGCTTGAGTTATGTATTAGTTTTCTTTCTTGATTGTCGTTCATATCTCTACTGTTTTTAATATCACATGATTGATGTATTGTGATAGGATTTAGATGTTTGTTTAGTTGAGTGGCCAATTAATTGAACGTGCATCTTGTCCATAGCTATTTTAGGGTTTTTAATCAAGCAATAACCTAAATACAAGTAGAATGATATGATTATAGTTTGTAGTGATACACTCTTGTAATCATATGTAGAGTTTGACCATTGTCCGAATTGTCATGCGCAATGTATGACAATTGCATTGATTAGCCTATTTCCCAAACTTAATGCTCATAGGAATTAAATTTAATTAGCGCAAGGCGTTAGGTTATTCTTTAGGTAGAATTCACACATGCAGCTTAAATGTGTGTGTTGATGAACTTAGGAAATTATTGGAATATCTTGCTCTCTTGAAACTCTAGGCTTTTGATAAGAAAAGAGATTAAATCGTAATTCTAATCATGTATGAAAGCACATGTTTAAGATTGAAGATGAATTACTTGACTAATATCTCTCTCTATTGATTATTTTCAACTACTTCCAATTATTTATTGCTTTTAATTTACCTTTATTACTTGATAAAACGAAAATTCCCCCTTTGATTACTAAGAAACTAGAATTTTATAACAATAATTGCCTCTCTGTCAAAACAAACTCTTCCTTACTTTATACTTCATTTATATTTTGTTGAGTAAGAAAGTGAATTATTTTTGACGCATACGACTGCGATCAAATTGCTTGTATGTGCTGGTAAATCTGGACCAGTAGAAACACAATTGTCCATACTAGGAAATTGAAGATCCATCTTCAATTTTGTCTAGACCAAAACCGATACTACTGGTACAAATTAACCAACCTCATCTCTTAAAATTGCCGCAATAACCCAAATCGTTGAAAGATATGACTGTATATTACCTCTTTTTATTGGATTAAAATTAATTGTGATGGGTCTTGAAATCTCTCTTCAGAATTAGTGGGTGAGATTTATCTTTCCAAATCATCAATTTTTACTTGCAGAAGCTTTGTACAACTCTTGTTCTTCAGCAAAAGAAGCAAAAATCATAGCAGTAAGGTTATCTATAAGAACTGCTTTGGAAATGAAGAATTAACAGATTATAATTGAAAGTGATGTAGAAGAAGTACTCCAGAAGATAAAACGAAGACACTTTTGTGGGAATCATGGAACTCAACCGATTTTGTCTGACATTTAATACCTAATTACAAATCTATGGGAATATAATTTAGATATGTTAATCGCTCCTGTAATAAGGTTTCCCATAATATCTTCACCTATGGTTTGGCTTATGCGTACCTCACTGCTAACCACATCCCCCCATGAGATAATATGGAAGTGTAATGTTTCGTTGGTCTTTCCGAATTTGCCTAAAAAAATACATGCAAAGTATACATTGATAAAGTAAGTTCATTTCTAGCGCTCATGTATATTGCAATTTAGATGATGTTCTTTTAGTTTTTCTATTTTTTTAAAGAGATTTGCTTGCTTGTACGATAGATTTTTTTTTGAAGCATGCATGTATTGCAAAAACCAACTAAATTGTTATTACAAGTGGGAATATGATTACAATCGCTTAAAAGAATTTGATTAAGAAAGACGGATTTGTTTGGTCTCATATTGAGGTTGAAGAGTTTCCCGCTTGGCTGTTGTTTGTTGCAAAGTTTGATAGACCGTCTACTATTTGGTTTCATTCTCTATAATTGTGCCGAATAGCATGACATGGGATTTGACGCATTCGATGTCTGATTTCTTCA
Organism: Papaver bracteatum; assembly: GCA_023529315.1. Classification (NCBI taxonomy): domain Eukaryota; kingdom Viridiplantae; phylum Streptophyta; class Magnoliopsida; order Ranunculales; family Papaveraceae; genus Papaver; species Papaver bracteatum. Next base: position 99,579 of record JAJJWX010001320.1, read on the forward strand.
ATTATTTCGGAAATATACCATGGAGCTTCCGTCAGAATTTTAATGAAGTGCGTGAGATTCTCAGAGTCCGTCTCAAATAATATTTTAGTCCAATTTATTCAATTGTTTTTCTGGTTGATATCATGGTGTCCCATGTTCCTGATGCTAGCGTCGTGGTTATTCCTATAAGTTGGGAAAAAACCATTACCGTTTGCACATTTGAATTCGTACAGATGAATCTTGCTCTCGCTATACCTAGGTGGCCCCTAGCCGGACGTGTACTATGAAATTATTGTGCATTGTAGGATGGCCAAAATATTGTGAAGAATTTGTCGCCCTGATGAGAAAAAGAACTCATGATACTAATGCACCACAATGATAATAACTATCTGGTCATTGCAAATGAATCAGAAAATAAAAGATAACTAATTCTTTTTGTAGAGTATTACAATCTTTAAAATATTGAAAGGAGTTTGAACAAAAACATATTCTCCAATCGGATCATCTGGTATCGATCCCATAAACTGGTGTAAGCAGAGTGTAGTTAACAAACCTAACCATTTATATTAGGTGGGTGTAATTATCAACCACGAGATAAACAACAGTTTCACACAAACAAACAAAATCCAATAAGATTAAAACCTTAGAGAAACCCACCGTCTTTAATTTTTTTTCTTCTGTTTTTTCTGTTTTTTTTTCCTATCTCTGCCGCTCTTTGTGATAACCAATACCTAAAAATCAAAATCAAAGAAACTTGTGTCCATCATGCGAGGTCAATAGGACCTGGTGGATGTGCTCGTCTTAGGCTAAGACAGTCGGCTCAACATGAGACTCGATGGAAAAACTTGGGTCCATCCATTTTGAGCAGGGGTGAGAAAAAAATGGACGGATGCAAATTAGGGTTCACCCGCGTCCAATCCGTCAAAGTTATGGATTTGGAAAATCCAACCGTGTTCGTCCCAATTACCGCAAATTCGACATCCGCTGATCAACAAATGATACGGGCTGGATGCGGTTAACCGCGGATTTAGTCAAGAAAAGAAAACAACAACTAAGTTTTGTTTCATTTTGAAGTACTAGCAACACGATTATCATTTCAACCAAACCTTGACAACATTTCACTTGCGTACATAATGAGATTTATCCTGCATTTGTTCTAAAACAATGTTTCTTTAAAAACCCATGAGCGAGATTTAAGCTTCATCGAAATAAAGTTATTCAAGCCAATCCATATATGAGCTAATCAGATTCATACAACAAGCTTAACTGAATAACCTAACCTAGCGAAAACCTCAAGAACGAACAAAATGAAAGCCTTTTTTTTAATCAAATTAACCTAATTATTCAACATTACACATAAGAATGAAAGCAAAAAGGGATTAATCACATAACTTAGTGAAAACTCAAACAATCAGGAGAATTCTAACAATCCATCCTAACAAAGACAATGAGGATACCTTGAGGTGGATGGACAACCCACAAGGAAATTTCAGTAGTAGATCTTTGTATGATATTTTGGATAAGAAAAAAATGCAACATAAAGATACTTTGGCAGGGAAAATATGGGATATGAATGTGATACCTAGAATAAAAAATTTCACTTGGAAAATGCATAAGAACATCTTACCTTTTAGCGGGCATATTTATACTTATGTAACTCATATTAACCCTATTTGTGTGATGTGCATGAATCATTTAGAGACACGAGAACATCTTTTAATGCACTGCAATTTTACAAGAGCAGTTTGGACCCATTGTTCTTTAAACTTAAATGCTTCCACCTTAAACTATGACACTTTGTCCAACTGGTGCTCCTCTTGGGTTGCTGGAAGCCATCCTCCAACACATTGGGGGGATGGGAAGCTGTAGTTGCCACTTTGTGTTGGTTCACCTGGAAAGCAAGATGTGATGTTGCTTTCCAGGGTGTAAATCCCAACCCCAAAACAACTGCGACTCTCATTTTAAAACACCTGAATTCTTACAACAGACTAGCTTCACTTATCACATCTAATAATGCCAACCTTACTAGAAAAATTACCTTTGCTTATTTGTCTAGCTTTAACTCCTTTACAGGTCTAACTGGTGTGAGTGTGACGATTTCAGGTCCCTATGGAGAAACTATTGGAAGAAGAACCAGAGGAGTCAGAGTTCACAACAAAGAGGAAGGAGACTGCATAGCGGCTCAATATGCACTCCAGTGGGCCTCTCTTTTGAATTGCAGAATTTCAAATTTTATGGGTAACAACAAAAATCTAACAAGCACTCTGCAAGGCGGACTATGGAAAACAACTTGGAAGACAAACTAGATTGTGGACAATCTCTTGACAACTTTATTACTTTTTGATAATGTCTACTGTAAGGACTTTAAGTCCAAAAACTGCACAGATCTTCAACCGCTTTTTCTAATAGGTTCTAAAAACCAAAGTCCTAAATTGTGGGAGGCACAAAACATCTGTTTGATTTGTTTAAGGCAGTAATCTTTCTTATATTTATAAAAAAAAAGTGAAAACTCAAAGTAATAAAGGGAAAGTCTGGCAGCACCAAAACGAACAACAAAAAATAAATTTTTAATTAATAACAGAAATCACAATGAAGAATTGAACAACTGGAAGCATTGACAAATTTTGTCTTTATAAAACTTAAACCCTATAGTGCGGGTGAATCCGCAGACTTCAAATTCCAACCACAACCAAATCTTTAAAAGTACATATTTGAAAATCCCACCCTTATCCGGTCCATAGATCTCGAGGATTGAGTTTTACCCGCAACTTTATGGACAAATACGGGTGAAATCCGCGGTTCCCAACTTTTTGGTCATCCCTAATTTTGAGTGTCTAGCCCTCTCAATAAAGATACATAATGGACAAATTTTTTATGGTGGGTTTGTTCGCAGAATTCATGGTTTACAGGAATTTATAATCCCATGGGATTACAAATTCTAGAATTCATGTAAATTCCTTGTGTGTTCGGCAACTCAATAAAAAAATCCTAGGATTTATGGAGTTTTCTTGTATTAAAGTCTTTGTACCGTTTGACATTACCCTCAAATCTTAAAATGCACATATATGATATTTAGAGTTAAAAAAAAAGTGGGTCCATAAATCCCTTGATAAGTTTCTCAGCAAATCTTAGGGGGGAGGGGTCGGACTCCATATGAAGCATTTGCTGGAAAACTGAATCTCATAGGAAACACGATTCCAAGAATTCGGATAACCAAACGTACAGATGGAAACATAATTCTATCAAATCTCTCTGGACCCATAAATTCCACCTTTAAAATTCTACGTCAAAACCCACCATTAGCATTGTAATACCCACTGGAGTTGCCATAAGGCCCATAACATGCATAACCATTCATATTAGGTGGGTGTAAATATCTCCCCACCGACCTAAACAACACATGCGCACACATTTTTTTTTCCATTAACCCTAAAACCATTGAAAAACCCTGGTCTTTTAAATCTCTCTCTAAAATTTCAGGCCTCTCTTTTCTCCAACTCTGCCGCTCTCTGTGATAGCCAATACCTAAAATTCAAAATCAAAGAAACAATAATCATGGCTAGTTCAGAAGAGGAGATTAATCATGAAAACGAAGAGTTAAAGATGAATAAGAAGAAGAAGAGAAAGAGAGAGAATAAGAAAAGTAAGAAACAAGTTGAAAAACCAGTTTCAGAATCTGAAGAAGATGAAAAAACTGTTGATAGAGTTGAAGAAGAAGAGGAAAATAATGGAAACTTGAATCTAGAACAAGATGGGGAGGAAGCTGTTGAAGCAGAGGTTGAGGTGGAGAAGAAGAAGAAGAAGGTTACTAAAGGATCGGGAATCATGAGTACTGAAGCTTTCTCTAACTTACCTCTCTCTGAACCTACCATGAAAGCTATTGAAGATATGGGTTTTCAATACATGACTCAGGTACAATTGTGTTTGAATTTCTTAATTATAGAAATGCAAAAAAAAAAAAAAATCCCTAATTTGTGTAATTTTTCTCTATGATGAATAGAGTGTATTTTTCTGCAGTAACTGCTTAGAATGGTTGATTCAGACAATTTCGTTACACCAGAAAACCTGTATTTGGGTTATTTTCGGAGAGCTGGTTTTTAGCTAAATGCCCTAATTGTAGAAATACTAGTCTTTTTTTATTTATTATTATTTGGATTGACTATGTTCTCTGCATCAAACACAAGTATTCTGGGTGTGAAGAAATTATTTTGTAGTTGCAATCAATGCAGGCTTAGTTTTATGAAATGGTTATCAGAATTCTATTTAATGTTTGAAAGATTAATGTTGAAAACTTTGTTTCAGAAGATATGAAATAGAACTAGCAATTAGGACATACAGATATAGGGCTACTTATCCCCTTATTTGATCTTGTATAGACTTTTCATTTTGAAGTTCCTCACTGTAATTGCCCCTAATGTTGATGATATGTATCTTAATTACAACTACAGATTCAAGCTAGATCTATTCCACGTCTTCTGAAAGGGGAGGATGTTCTTGGAGCTGCAAGGACAGGTTCTGGGAAGACCCTAGCTTTCTTGATACCAGCCATTGAACTCATGCATTTTTTAAAGTTCAGTCCTCGTAATGGAACTGGTGTAATTGTCATTTGCCCGACTAGAGAACTTGCCATGCAGGTACACTTGTCATGTTCTATTGCTGTTCTCATATATCCAGTTTGGTACAATTTTGGTTGGGATACTACTTCTGTTATTTTTCTTCGTGTGAAGTTATTTTGTTATGACTCCATCTATCATGTAGAGTAAAATTATAAGGGTAGCAATTGTTTGTTTGAAATATTTCACATTCTCTTTGTTTTATTGATTCAGTCACATGCTGTGGCAAAAGATCTTCTCAAGTACCATTCTCAGACTGTTGGGCTGGTTATGGGTGGTGCAGCTCGAAGAGGAGAAGCAGAACGCCTAGTGAGAGGAGTAAATTTGTTAGTAGCTACCCCGGGTAGACTTCTTGATCATCTTCAAAATACCAAGGGCTTCATTTATAAAAATTTGAAGGTAGCAATCTTTATTATTATTTTCTTCATCAGGGTAGATTTGTTTTCAAATCTCATTTCTTGTTACATTAACAGTTTTCTTGGATGTGCAGTGCCTCGTTGTTGATGAAGCTGATCGAATACTGGAAGCAAACTTTGAGGAGGAAATGAGGCAGATTATAAAGCTTCTGCCCAAGGTAAAAATATGAACCAAACTGACCAGAATATCATTATTTGGGATATAAATTATGAGTGCAGTTTATTTATAATAGCTTTTAGCATTTATTCTCGAACCACTTGCTAACATTAGGTGCACTTCTTAGTGTTTTAATCAATTTTGCAATTGTAAGTCTACGATTTACCCCTGAGCTGACTGTATCAGTTTCTGATGTTCAGGATAAAAGGCAAACAGCTTTGTTTTCTGCTACCCAGACTAAAAAGGTTGGTATATGACATCAAACCCTATGTAATCCTACTTATCATCGTCCTGTCGTAGTCTAAAAAAGCAGCACATGTTGCAGGTGGAAGATCTTGCGCGCTTATCATTTCAGACCGAACCCGTTTATATTGATGTGGACGTGGACAGATCCAAGGCAAATATATAGTATTAAATATTTGTGCTTTGTTGCTAATCTTTTCTGCAAATAAAGCTGACAAAGTGCTTTTGTAATGCAGTCCACAAATGAAGGATTAGAGCAAGGTTATTGTATTGTGCCAAGTGAAAGGAGATTCATTCTGCTATATTCTTTCCTGAAGAGGAATCTGTCCAAGAAAGTGATGGTTTTCTTCTCTTCGTGTATGTCCGTAAAATATCACTCGGAGATTTTGAGGTACATTCATGTGGACTGCTTCGATATCCATGGAAAACAAAAGCAGCAGAAACGTACATCGACCTTTTTTGATTTCTGCAAGGCAGAAAAAGGTATCTTATTATGCACAGATGTGGCTGCTCGTGGGCTTGACATTCCTGCTGTTGTAAGTTACTATTTGCAACCTGTTTAATCTGTGTCCTATCTAGTCAAAGAGTTCTTACTAAAATCATTTGTATGTATCAAACTTGTAGGACTGGATTGTACAGTATGATCCTCCAGATGAGCCAAAGGTTCCCACATTTCGCTGCACCCATGTCTTTCTACCATTTCTTTTTTCTTCCATAAGATTACTCTATTTAATGGATTCTGTAACTACTTCAGGAGTATATTCATAGGGTTGGTAGAACAGCTCGTGGTGAAGGTTCTAAAGGGCGTGCTCTTCTCTTCTTAATACCAGAAGAGTTGATGTTTCTTAAATATCTGAAGGTATTTCTTTAATTCTTTGAAACACAAGTACTTCTGATTAAAAAGTTGCCAAAGTTTATAATATGGTCAGCCCTGAATTCTTCTTATTGTTTACTAATTATCTGCAGTTAGCAAAAGTACCAGTCAAAGAGTACGAATTTGACGAAAAGAAGTTGGCAAAAGTGCAACCCCACTTGGTATGTTTTCTTGGTGGAAAATGAAAGTTCACATCTATGCATTTGTTAAGTAGTATGGTCGTGATGAAATCGTGCCAAGAAATTAAATGTTCGCTACTGTTACAGGAGGATCTAGTGGAAAAAAACTATTATTTAAATAAGTCGGCAAAGGAAGCTTACAGAGCATACATACTAGCATATAATTCACATTCTATGAAAGACATCTTTAATGTTCACCAACTCAACCTTCAGGTATTTAGACATGCTGCACTTCATTTCTGTTCCTTCCGGCTATATCTGTTGTATTAAATCTTAATTACATTCCTTGTGGGATCTTCTCCTGGCCAGGCTGTTGCTGCTTCATTTTGCTTTTCTGGTCCACCAAAGATAAATCTGGCTCTTGATAGCAATGCATCCAAATTTAGAAAGAAGAGTCGTAAAGTGGATGGAAGTCGCCATGGGATTAATCGAGACAACCCTTATGGTAAACAAAAAGATGATAACCGGCAATTTGTTAGGTATTAGTGAACTGGAAAATTAATTTATTATTTCGCTCCTTCTGTTCAAAAATTTTGGTGGTTAGATTTTGCTCTCAACTCTGTTCTAAATTTTGTAATGCTTGGCTCCTTTCCAATTAAATTGTCAGATTCTTATTATCACCTCGAAGCCTTATATAGGGATCTAAGAACTTGTAACTATTTTAATATCTTGTGCAACCTTTATGCTGCAGTTGGCATTTATTTTATTTTTTTGTTTATGAAGTAAATTTCAGCATTTTTTACTTGCCTGATAGCCAGTAGGACTATGAGAATGGACTGTGGCCATCCAATTGCTCTGGAGAGAGAATCCTATATGTGACATAACTGGAAGTGTTGAAAGAAGAGAGAAAGAATTCAAGCATCCATGATCCACAGTACAGCATATCACAATCTTATCCCATGTGGGCCATGTCCTAAATCATCCTGTTCGAGGAATCAGCCTGGTCAAGGATGCTAGACTGTTTCATTTCTAACTGTTTCCTGTCAAAAAAAAAAAAAAAGAGATTTCATTTCTAACTGTTTCAATAGCAGCTAGACAGAGGTAAAGAGATTTCATTTCATACTTGATTTCACTCGAAGTAATTCTAATACAAGAGAAGACTAAAAATCTTTCTGCGCATGCATATACGCAAGGAAAACTAAAATCATGACTAGAGTCGAAGCAGGGACGGGCCTAGTAAGGGCTAACCCGGGCTATAACCCGTCCCTATTTTTAGCTTCATAAAAAATTTGTATAAGTAAATTTTTCATAATTAGTAATTAGCCTTCCCCTATTAGTAATTAATTTTATGATTAATCCTTATAGTTGTAGCATAATTAATTTTTAACCCCATATTTTGTTTAAATTTTATGTCACATCATTTTTTTAACATTTTTTTTCTTCTATAAACCATAAATTTCTTTCTCCAATCATTTTTCGTAATCAAAATTGACTGTTTTTAATTTTATACTTGTCCATATATCTGGTATTTTATAAAAAAATTTCAGTAAACCATTATTTATGTTACCCGTTCCAAAAAATTTGTCACGGCTTTCGGCACGACGACTAGTGATATTCTAGCCCTACCCTATGAAGATTTCTGGGTCCGTCCCTGAGTCGAAGTAATTAAGTTGCTTTGTCGTTGTTGCTGCTGCTTTCTTCCGAATCACCGTATCCTTCTTCGTTCACTGGAGGAATTGCCCACTCGGGTGTCATGAGATGGACATATTCTATAGTATCCCTGTATAGACTTTCAACCTGTGAAGCAGTTTTTCCGCCACCAATTTCCCTAGCGATCTTCTCCCAACGGTTTGGCTCGCAACGATTAACTAAAAGAATAGCATTGATGCGAAAGAAGTTTTCCAATTCTTCTTGTTCCTTGGGTGTCTTTTCACTGTAATCATGTAAATTATCACTCAAAATAGATTTCCAAGATTTTGGTGGGTTATTATCGGCCATTTTTGATCAAGAGAGACTTGTAAAACTACTAATACAAGCAAGAACACTCAAAACTGGCTAAAAGTGGTAGAGAGTGAACATGGTTAGGAGTCTACTCATATAGAGAAGAAGGAAGAATGATAGACAGACACAAAGAGTGGCAGTCATAGAAGAAGTATAGTGTGTGGAGAAACAGTTTTAATATTCTTCAGTACTAATTGGTGTAAGAGAGTGTTAAAAACATGTTTGTACTTAAAAGTGCAAATTCTACTGATACGGGCAGGCCACACTAAGCGCATTGTGTCTGAGCTTTCCTCCTTGCCTAGCTCTTTACTTGTAAGTCGTACAAGCATTTTTCACTACGGCTTTCACTGTATGTTAACAGTAAAGGTTCACCTATGTGTCAAAAAAAAAAAACAGTAAAGGTTCACCTCAAAATGTGGTTACTCATATTAAAGTTTCAATTTAATACCGTTGTTTGTATTGGTTGTGTAAATCTTTTTAAAAATATTTAAACGAAATATAATTATAAATTTAGATGATAAATGATGTTTTTAGTGTTTTTTTTTTTTTTTTTGACAATTATACCCCGTGTGGATCCGAGAGTTTTTATTTGAATTTAAATATTTTTATATTGAAAATAAAGGTCTAAGTAGGAAAAAAATGAGATATATACGAGTTATTATATAAACCAAATCAATATCTAGAAAATATTTAGTAGCATTGAAAACGAGCAAAGGGCAACCAAATTGCCCATTTGGTGGAAAGGTCCGGGCAGGGACGATATTTGAAAAAAGGTTACAAAAATAAGCGTTTCTAAGTCGGTGTACCCGGTGAGTCAAGCCTTCACGGGTTATTCCTAACCCACCCTTCCTGGTCAGGTTATTTCATTAACCGTAGTTAGGTTATACGGGTGTGGTTATTAGTTTGTGGAAATCCGGATAGAAACTGTTGTTTAGATGGGTTAGGTTAGGTTATATATCCCCTGTCTTTTTCAACTTGCGTCTTCATTTTCTGTTTCACCATTTTCAATTCTGCTTTACCTTCTCTATATGCCAATTTGCAGAGTCATTGACGGACGTATATGAATTCATCGAATCCAGATGGTATTGGTATGTAGATCTATTTATTATTTCAATTACATCGGATAGAAAAGTGATTTCAATATGATTTTTAATCCTTTCTGAAACCCTATCCTGTCACTGTTTAATTCCCTAATCCCCCAGCTTTGTTAGGTTCATATCCTCCTAATAGCAGAAGGTTAAGGAATTGAATGAAATCATATCGTATTTGTATTTCGTTGGTTATCTGATTGGGGTTGAAATCAAGGGGTATTACCTTTGATTTAGAAGTGAGTTTTGATTTTAAGGATTACACATATAATATAACTTGGGTAGCAGGGTGGAAGAAATTAAAATTTAAGTAGTTACTATAAAGAGTGATCTAGAAATTCTAATAAAACTCGGGTTTGGTTCAGTTAATCTTCCAGTGAGTCTTAATACTTGGTAATCTGAAATAGTTAGTCATGGGGATAAGAACTTCTGGATTTCTTTGGAGGCAATATTACAGCCACCTATTTCTATATTTGTTTGTGGTTTCCTCCCTCTGTTGAGGCTTGTACTCAGTCTTGATCCTTGGTCTGTACCAGCTAACACAGTTTATCTATGTGGCGTAAGGTGTCTGTTTAAAGGTTTCTGGTTTTCTTCCATGTGGTGTTTTCGTTTGTGGTTTTCCAGTAAGTCCATGTTATTTTTTTTAGTATGCCATGGAGATTTATTTGAATGGTACCAAGATAAATATGAATTACATTGCCTAAGTTTGATTTGTTTGTATGAACGGTTAGGTGTTGACGACAATGATGTTGTTAATGTGATAGTGTGGTCTGGTGGGAGAATAAGCGATCGGTCAGGCAATGAACCGAGGTACAGTGGCGGTTTGAATATGTTTCAAAAGGTGTCAAAATCCATGTCTGTCGCTGACTTTACCCAGAAGGTGTATCAGTTGTTTCGGCTTAACCCTGCCAAGCCTTACAAAATCTACTCCAAGGTCTTCATTAGTGTGGGGGCTTTTTGTTTTGTTGACATTTCAAACTCCTCAACCGTCGCCGATCTTGTGAATAAAGAACTCCATCAGCTTACCAGCAACTTTTACTTCTTCACTGAAGAGGTAATTAGTGAAGACGATATTAGTGCCTCTGACTTCCATGCAGGGAGAATTGCGAGCCGATGTTCTTTTAGGGGTTCTAACTCCCCTTCCCCCTGGTCCTCGGTGTACCGTTACCCCAGTAATTGCAGATCTTTTGAACTTGTATATTTTTTTTTGTTAGGCTTATTTACCATAGAACACTTGTGTTCCTTTTGGTTACTGAAGATATAAAATTTGTTGCAGCAAAGTAGGTGTCCCAAGTTCTGGTGGTTATGTATTAATGTCAAAAAATGGAGGAGCGGGATTCTGTGATAAACAATCTCGGTATGTTTAGTTTAATTTGGCAACGCCAAGAAATGTGATCAACTTTAACCCAATTTATAAATATTTATAGTTGGCAGCAATGTTATTTTTGTAGATTTGCTTATTTGTCTATTTCTGGTTATGTTTACAATATTTCTGTAAGGTTAGTGTGATTTTATATAGTGGGCATCCTTAATGGTTATTAAGTTATATAAGCAAAGCAAACAATTTTTTCTCTGAAGAGTAGACGACCCTTCTTCCGCTAAATCTTTACTGTCCATAAAAAGAGTAAACAATTCATATTGAAGTGACCCACTGAATGTATACGATAGGCAACAATGACTGGTTTAAGGAGTATTATGTGTTGCCTAGTACGTTCTCTTTCCGTAAGGTGATCTGTGATGTGTTGTGAACATTTTTTGTATGGTCCTAACGCGTATGGTTTATTCAGGTTGTCCAATCCAGCCCCCGACGAACCCATACATGCTCCAGATGTGTCGTACGGAATTGTCCAGGAAGGAAATGGTCCACTCACTCCATGTGAACAGACTGACACCCTGGTTCCGCAAAGCGGCGGTTGCATTCAACCACGACGAGACCGACAGGTAACAACCCTTCTCCATATGTGGTTACTTTTTGTGAAAGGCATTGTTGGGAGTACTGTTTAGTAATTCTTTCACAAAATGTTAGGTCGATTACAACCCTTGTAAGTGAAGTGACGAGCAGTGTATTGGATTTTGGTTCAGTTGATGGTTTAGGACAACTTCCAGACTGGTGTAGGTAAATAACCGTTCTTCCATAGTACCATTGTAGATGATTCAGAATCCCTTTATTTTGTATGATCATTATGAGGGTATCTGACAATTAGTACTGCCTTTAGGATTGCGGCAGACATTTTGATCCGGCCACTTGAAGATGTTCCCGATCATCGGCACGAACATCATGTGGTTGGTGAGATGTTTAACAACGAAATCTCGGAGTCAACCGTTGATTATGGTGTTGGTGCGGGAAATAGGAGGTCAGTGTTTATGTCTTTCACCTCCTTTTGTTGTCCCTCTTTAGGGTCATACGTATAGAAGGATATGACCTATTGATAATGTTTTGTTTGGGCAGTGAATCAGAAACAGATGATGACGCTGACGATCTTCATCTGGATGATACTCACGCTCTAGCATCACCTATCGGTAGTGTCGCCACCATAACCGTTGAGGAGGGTGTGGATATCTCAAAATTAGGTCCCCTCCCTGAAGGAAATCCATCAACAACCGCTATAAATATCCCCCAACATCTTACAACGACAATGATGGAAGTTGGGCAGCCCAACTTGGTAGCAAACACCGTCAGGGATAAGGGGGGTGTCATTTGTCGATCACAATTGTCTGGCGATCCTAGCACCATCACAAATTTAGGGTACTATAAAGGGGGGCTTGGTGTTGTACGTGCTGGTAATCACCCAACGATTGGTAAAAGTTGTGAGTCATATGATGAAGATTATTCTAATAGTTTGGATAGTTTAGACAACATGGATCCAGTTGGTTATGTTGAACGTATGTTCACTAGGCTCCCCACAAGATTTAGTGACCTCAAAGCGGGTATGTTGTTTCCTAACAAGGCTGCTCTCATTTATGCCATTCAAGAAATACACGTTATGTGTTTAAGGGAATACAAGGCAGACACTTTCAGGCCTCAAAAATTGCTTTTGAAGTGCAAAAATGAGGAGATGGGTTGCAAGTGGAAATTATCCGCATCCACTGTTGGTAAGGGGCCTAGTATTTATACAAGGGAAGTTGCCGCAGATCATTCATGTGGGGTTCACATACGGCACAACTTGAATGGTCACGCAATGGCAACTGTACAATGGTTATCCCTTCAACTCCGCTCTTTTGTGTTGCAAAAAATCGAGTTATCAATTAATGGTGTGATTGAGATTTTTCGTAAATTTTACCACATAACTATTTCAAAGAGCAAGGCCAAGCGGGCCAAAATAAAAGCAATAGAGTCTGTCTATGGATCTCACACAGAATATTTTAGTGTATTACCTAAGTTGGTTGCCGAGATGGTAAGAGCTGGAGATGGATGCCAAACTGATATTGTTGTACTCCCAAAAAATAGAAACTTTGCAGCATTTTTCTGGGCATTTGGTCCTTCCGTAAAAGCTTTTAGGGAGAATCTTCGTCTGGTGATTATCATCGATGGTACTCACTTACGGGGTCCTTATAAGGGAACTTTGTTAGTTGCGTGCGCCCAGTATGGAGACAATGGTGTTGTCCAACTCGCGTATGCGATTGTAGAATCAGAGATCCGTGGTAACTGCTGTTATTTTCTGGAACAACTGGAAAAGCATGTTTTATATGCGTATAGCCGGCTACCGGAGTTGGTGGTAGTGACCGACAAGGGTACCGGGTTGTGTTTAGCCATGGGTGATGTATTTCTGACCGTGACCCATGTATTTTGTGTGCGCCACTTAATAGAGAACTTTTACACCAAGTTTAGGGATGATTCCGTTAGGGGTTCCATATGGATTGCTGCCACCACTGCACTGCGTTCGACGTTTGACTACCACATGGGTCTGATAGCAGAAGAGGTTATTGGTGGTGCAGACTAGTTACGTGAAACCCCCACGGAAAAATGGACTCAAATTGTCTGTCCGGTGTCCAGGTGGGGTATATTCACTTCTAATCCTTGCGAGAGTACAAATTCTGCACTTAGGTTAGCCCGGATTCTCCCGGTTGCTACACTTGTTCAGGAGTCACATGAGATGGCTGATATTAAGAGTGCAGATAGGAATGAGATGAGCAAAACACGTAACAGATGTATAACTCGAGAACCCGCTAAGAAACTTGTAGAAATTGTTCACAAGTCTAGGGGTATTCCTGTTGCCTATGGGAAGAAGAAGTTTGAGGTGAACCACCTTGGTCAGCTTTTTAGTGTCGATTTGAATGCAAAAGCATGCTCCTTCAAGCAGTACCAAACGGTTGGAATACCTTGTATTCATGCCACTTCTGCGATAACGATGAAGGGGCTGGTCCTTGATGACTATGTTTATAAGTTTTATTCGATGGAAAACTACTGGCTTACTTATGCACAAACCTTTACTCCTCTGCAAGGGCACCGTGAGTGTCCAGCTGACCCCACATGTGAGTACCTTGTTCCGCCCAATTGGAAGAAACCTGGTGGCAGGCCTAAGAAAAAGAGAAAAGAGTCGCAATCGGTACTTGTTAGACGTTCCGTACAGTGCAGTAACTGCCGCTGTTATGGTCATAATAAGACCGGATGTACTAATCCGCCATTCCCTTGGCCGATTCGCAACTAGTCCGTCTGAAGTCGATACTGCGGTGCTGTTCGATTTGTATAGTATACCTAACCACCTTTTTTGGGAAGTATATGTTTAGTGGGTTATGCCGTTGTATCATTTTTTTGGGTTTGTATAGAAAATTTAAAGAATGTTCGAGTTATTTCTGTAGGCTACCTGGGTTATGTAGTCTTGTTACTTGTTTTGGATCTGTGTACCGTATGCAAAGAACGATGCCGGTTTTTAATGTTTAGTGTTTTACTGTAACCGGGTATGACTAAGCCCATATCATATGCTTTTGTATTTTGTTTAGTACTCGTTTTTGTGCCACATTTCGGTTATGTGTTTTTCTTGTGTAACGTTTCTCCAATATTGTGGTTTGGACTCTGGTTTTTTAATCATTATTAGTTATTGGTTCGTCTAGTAATGCTGCATCTCCCCACATGGTTGGGTCTAAGCATAAGGGAAGCCGGTATTCACCCTGCTGCTGCCGTTCAAGGGGTTATCATGGTATGCGGGAATGACAGATTCGTGCATGTTAATGATCGACGGTGTAAGTGTTATTTAGGCTTACCATTGGTAACGCCTCACACTAAGTTGCATGGGTGTATGGATGGACAATTCCATGAAATCATTCTTGAGTTGAGTGTACTATAATACGTTTTAATTTTTTGGGTGTACACCCTAATTTGTAATCTGTAATTCTCAATTTGGAGGGCATTATTTGGTCCTTCACTGGTACCAAGGGGAATCCAACTTTAATAACCCAAGCTGTGCAAATTGTGTTTCGCCCGGTTGCATGGAACAAATCAATAAGAGTGGTAACCCGATAGTTGTAACCTCCATTAGACCCTTAGACTTGCAGGTATAAACAATTTAAGTGGGTACGACAATAGAAATTTCGTGTAATATAAATTGGGTACCTTTGTAGGACTGGCTGAAAAAATTATTTGGGTACCTATTTAATAAAGGTCGTATATATTTTATTGGGTACCTGTAAATTATGAGTAACGCGTCACACTAAGTTGCATGGGTGTATGGATGGCCAATTCCATGAAACCATTCTCGAGTTGAGTGTATATATAATACGTTTTAATTGTTTGGGTGTACACCCTAATGTGTAATCTGTAATTCTAAATTTGTTTAGCATTATTTGTTCCTTCACTGGTACCTAGGGGAATCCAACTTTAATAACCCAAGTTGTGCAAATTGTGTTTCGCCCGGTTGTATGGAACAAATCAATAAGAGTGGTAACCCGATAGTTGTAACCTCCATTATACCCTTAGACTTGCAGGTATAAACAATTTAAGTGGGTACGACAATAGAAATTTCGTGTAATATAAATTGGGTACCTTTGTAGGACTGGCTGAAAAATTATTTGGGTACCTCTTTAATAGAGGTCGTATATATTTTATGGGGTACCTGTAAATTATGGGAAACAATCCGAGAGGGGTTTGTTTTACATGATACCGGCCAAAAAATGGGACCCCTGGAATATACTGTTACTATTCGTGAAACTAGTTTTCAAACCAATCCGCGTGTGTTGTCACCCATATTTCTAAAAATTAAATCGAAGACTTTCTTTGTGTTTGAAAGTTTTTGTCGAAAGTGAGGTGAGTTTAATTAGATTAGGTTCGATTAAGAACATAAAGTAGTTTATTTTTTGGCACACCCGAATAACCTATTTCTCACTCATTTGATAACGTAAGGCAGTCCACAAAATTTGTACTTAAAAATGATGGTAAATTAGATAGTTTGTTTGTACTGAAATTCCCAAAATAAACCATTACATGGTAAACCAAAAACATAGGAGAACTTAAGCCGCTAAGAGAGGAAAAATCATTGTTACCTCAACGCAAATAGTACAAACAGAACGGCCGAGGTCATAATGCATATCTCGGGTTAGTTATAAAGTTTCATGAATGTACCGTGGAGTTATGGAGTCAACGGTGGGAACACATATCCCGGGAAAGTTATTGTTTTTTTATGAAAGCATGAGCTACATCCCTGGCAGGTTATTCCTTTTCAATGAATGCATGAGATCTAAAACCTCAAATCAGTACTTCTTGATCCCATAAGGGTGTTTCCACCACATACAACGTTGGTTACATGTCCCAGAGTCGTACTATTATGATCCTCCAAACATCTGTGCCATCCGTGTGTATCAGAGATCTGAAATTGCCTTGAATAAAGGCCATATAACTCATCGGATTAGGATTTCATATGGCTATTCCAAGGTCTTTTAGGATTTCATATAGCCATTCGAAGGACCTGTTTTCAAAAAAAGTGTGAACTATGTTGTTAGACGATTCTAATTTTAGTATTCTGAAGAAGTTTGATTAATAAAAGGTTATGTACCTTAATACATGGCCCTCGAGAGTAATTAATAATCGTCAACGCAAACCTGGAAACACAACTTGCATCCGTAAATAGTGGTCTATCATTTTTCCGCCGTGATGACAACATCGTTCTTCGGATAGACTTACAATCTAAAAATGAGCTACTTTGATCCTTCCTAATGTGTCCAGCAGCTAGTAAGATTGAAAAACTAAAGTAATGTATATAAGGTACTGGGTTTGGTACAATCTAAAAATTATAACCAATTGCGGTATTCCGGGAGTTCTAAATGAAGAAGCGTCCACAACAAACACGCCTGTACCTGCTGACCCGTTAAATGACCCTGAGCGCCGCGGTAAATCGGTTATCATCGAACTCACCCCGTGTCCGATGGTCAAACCTAATATGATCTTTTTGTCTAAGTCCGTCGGTGGGTCAACTAGCCGACCAAAAATTTCCGGACCTGCGGGACAACAAAGACATTTAGAGGACGTAAGATGCAGGCGGGTATTAAGGGGTGAGCCAGATGTAACAACGCAAGTTATAAGACAATTAGTTAGGGATGAAACACAAGGCGTTAACGATGTCCATTTCCAAACCAATCCTTGGTTTATGGCACAATATTACTTTTTCGGTGGGTGAACCAGTTTGGGATCCATTATTAAAAGATTTGCGGAAAAAACCACCATCGCAGAAAGGTTCAATCGGTTAGTTGTTATGGTTGAGAAGTTAACACCTAATGGTTTAGGTGACTTAAGTTCGACAGTTAAGGTGATCCATGTTACTTCCTTAGTTTTGTTTTTTAATTTTTATATTGGTTTTTAGCATTCCAGTAACATAACAACCCTGTTAATCTAAAACCCTAGTACGCTTACTTAATGCGAAGATCGGTCGTGTTTCAGGATCCGAGCGGTAGAATGGGGGCAAACGTCCATTGGAAAGTTATGGAGAATTCAGAATATAGAAAACATATTAAAGTGGGGTCGGTGTTATTTTTGAAGAAGGTGGTTATATTTCCTCCTACCAAGAAAAACCATTACATTAACGTAACCCTTCCAAACGTCGAGAAGGTTTGAATGAAAACTTGGAATAGTTAATCTTGGTTGTTTCTCAATAGGGGAACTTCATTAAGCTACTAATGTTAATGTGTTTTGTGTACTACAGGTCATCCCATTGGACTGTGGTGCGGTTTTCGAAGGCTCTGGAGGCAAACGGTTGTCATAGTTTAGTTGTGGAAGTATCTTATGTGTTGGATACATGTTTACTTCAGCAATCACTGCAGTTTTAATTTGTGATTCCTAGTTCATAAGTTTAGTCATATTTTCGCTGTAATAAACCTATTGTTAAACTTTATGTCACTTTTGTTAAACCAAATTTTGTACTCTCCCAAATTTTGAACAACCAGACAATGCAATCAACTGTAACTAATAACGGTGCTGGTAAATATTTTGGTATTCTAGTGAATCGGCCATACTGATTCACATAGACGAATTCTTTTCAGAAGCGCATATAATTAAAACAAGTGAGCCCTGCATTTTTAGTCGGGACAATAAAATATTTTGGGTATATATTATAAGGAGGCCCCATAATATAAATTGGGTAGATGAGTGAGAATGTGCCACAAAGAAAATGGATTATTTTGAGTTTTTTGGTTTGAATATAGGTTTGGTATTTAACCGTAGCGACCCAGTTATATTCGTAGGGTTAATGTTAATGCAACAACTCTCAATATGGTAGAGGAAACTACAAAAATAAGATTAGCGGAATCCACATACACATGTTTTTATTCACCACCGACAATGCCTATACATTAGAGACGGCTGAGAGCTACTCCAATGGAATGTATGTAAGGGAAAAAGTCTTAATCCACGTAGGATACACAACCATATTTATAAAAAACCATCTCCAACCCATTAATGTGAGGATGAGGTTGCAAAAAAAAAGTTAGACATCCTCTAAGTGAACCTCTAGTTTTAGACATTCACTTAAAGGATGTCTTCCCATCCTAGTCACACTTTTACTAATAAAAATCAATGAAAACAATAATGGAAATAATTTTAACCAATTATATACCTACAAATAAGTAAAGAGGGATAAAACAATTTAATGGGTTGGAGATAAATTTTATTTTTTCCTAATGTTTAGGATTTTAAACCTAAAGAATGTTTTAATAGTGATGCCACCTATGAAACGTCCACATTTACCATTGGAGAAGCTCTTAGCATCAGAACAGTAGTTGGTTTTGTAACTGGGTGAGTGTTTGTCTTGTAATAGTCAATTATATGGTGTACAATACTATAGAAACTTTTTAAAATTATAAATTGAGGCACCCGTTTCAAAGAATTTATCACTCTTCCTATAACCAAAACATATCACTGCCCAGCCCCACATTTACGAAATTTCTCTTATGTCTTTTCTATACTTCGGTACATACTTATAATCCACAAATTCGATATATCACTACCCATTACTAAATTTATGGCAGCCGTGAACAATGGGGTTTTGGAGGTACCGGAAGGTTATAACCAATATCCTAAAACTAATACTGGGCTATCAATCATGGTCATGTACATAGTTGACGAAAACACATCTCTGGTCTCCTCCAACTGTCGAATGCGTACCGAGTGGAACAAGGATGGATAATCTGCGACGAACTGGTGGATGCCAAGGAAGAGCTTTTGATGCTTTACCATCGTTTTTCTACCTTGTGGATTCAATTCCTATACCTATTAGTTGAGTATAACGCTACCTCTTACGAACGTCTATAGTCTTTGATTCTAAGAATTTGCACTCTAAGTGAAGAAATGCGTCGTCGGATGGATCGGGAACTAGCGGATAGGGAAACCCGGGCGAGAATTCAGCGGGAGAGACAACAAAGGAGACAGAGAGGAAGGGTGTATGCACGTAACCCCAGAATTACACCGAAAAAGGGTAACTCGAGTCAATAATAAAAAGGGGTACCTCAAGTCGACAATAAAAACCAAAATATCCATTTTGTAATTTACTTTCAATTTTAATCATCTTGTTGAGTCTTTGGTTGCTCTGGATGTGAAAAAGGTATGTTGGTTGAAATTCAATTTGAGTGTTTGTACACTCTATTTTTTAATCAACAATAACCCACACCCACTGCGCTAGTGTGAAGCATCCTAATTAAAATGCAGTGCAACATAGTGTCCGTAATGGGAACGCAATCATATGCTTGGTCCAATACATATTCTTGGGTTTGATACTGAATAGGAATTATTAAATTACTTGGGTTGGTTCCTCAATAGGTGCCCTTCAAATTGTGAGGTCGAACAGATACCTGCCTAACATATTTAACTAGGAGTTAAATGCATGCTCGTTACGTGGCCACACTACCGACACGTGGTCCATCGATTTTAACCCAATAACTTCATAACTTTCCTCTTTCATCTACATTCATCTTCACTGTTACGTCCCTCGAGGGATATGCATCTACCAGTGAAGTCAGGATTGGGGACTCGATTAAACCTACGTTCAGATACAGCAATCCTTAAACAAAGAGCTGGGAGGCGGCTAAGTGTGTATTCAATTGTGGCCTTTATTTTATTGGTTAATTGCTCCATCGGTTTTCTGATAAGGTGAAATGCACAGGTGCCCAGGATAAGGGTGTGGACCGAAATTTGGAAGACAAATTCGATGAAGTACGGGCCTCGTATGATCCGGATGAGGAGAAGAGGAAAATTGAAATTAACAGAAAGCGAAGAAAGGGGGAAGGGGGGAACACCTTCTCTAAAGGTACATTTAAACATAAAGTAATTACATTACAGTAACAAATGGTTCACATAGTTGCCGTTAGTCTGACCCTATGTAATGGGCATAGATGCAGAACAAGTGTCCGCTTCATAGGTGGAAGGATTAAGGGAAAATAAATCATTTGCACTAACAACAGGTGGGACACCAGTACTTGCATTTATAAACTTTATGTATGTTTGCAAAGTGGTGCTGGTACAATATTAAGAGTTCTGGGGTTCTCCAAAAATATGGTACATTATGTATGTTATAGGTACATCTCTATAAAATATATACAAGTGATGAACGTCATTTAGTAGAACCACAATTCTTGTTCTTACTTGATTCTATTTTATGTGTTTTATTGATATGACATTGTTTGTACCCAAAATTACTTTTGGGCACGAAACACAATGAAATTGATTATTTTCTGTGAATTTAGGGTTAAGAGATGATTTGAAGAACAAACAACGAAATAGAGGTTTAACGTGGTTCGGCATGGCTGCCTACCTCCACGGGTGAATCCCCTTGGGGAGTAATTTTTCATTCATAATTTGTATTACATGATATGTTTTTCTTTTCGCTCCTATTGGCTACCTCTCCCCCTCCTTTATGACTTATGCTCCTCCCTATTTATATCCTTTTGCATCTAAATTTCAATA
Source organism: Papaver bracteatum (assembly GCA_023529315.1). Classification (NCBI taxonomy): domain Eukaryota; kingdom Viridiplantae; phylum Streptophyta; class Magnoliopsida; order Ranunculales; family Papaveraceae; genus Papaver; species Papaver bracteatum. The sequence goes on from JAJJWX010001320.1 coordinate 120,449, forward strand.
TTCACTTAAATGGCATGAAACTGCCCATTTATGCTCCCATCATGAATTCTGCATGAAACTGCCCCTTTATGCCTTAATCATAAATTCTGCATGAAACTTCCCCTTTATGTTTCTATGATAAATTCTGCATGGATGAAACTGCTGGAATATGCATGGCTGAAACTGCTGGAATTCAATGAATTTAAATCTTTGGAATTCAATAGCTCTTTGCATTCCGGCTAATCAAAGTCTTCTTCATGATCGATTAGGTTTGTATTTCTCCAGCTAATCGAAAGCTCTTTTGAGTAGTTGTTTATATTCCTTCAGTCCAACTGATCGCAGCTGTTTCAATCATGTTCTCATCTCCTATAGTCCAGCCGATCGCAACTGCTGTAGTGAGGCTCGTCTTTCCTGCAGTCCAGCTGATCGTAGCTGCTGCAATGTTCCTATGCTCGTTGCTGCTGCATTCCAGCTGATCGCAGCTGATGCAGTCCATCTATGCTCGCGATCCTATGATCCAGTGAACGCAGCTGCTGCGATCTGGCTCATCGCTCCTGATCCAGTTAACGAATGGCTAACGCAATGCTCAATACTGCTGCCTTCCAGCTGATCGAAGCTGCTGTAATCCATCTCTGTTCGCAACTTCTGTAGTCCAGCTGATCGCATCTGCTGCAGTGCAGTCTTGCTCGTCGTGGGTGAATTCCAGCTGATCGCAGCTGTTGCAGTTCAATTTTGCTCATCTTCGCTGCATTTCAGATGATCACAGCTGCTGCAGTCCAGCTATGTTCGCATCTCCTACAGTCCAGTTGACCGCAACTGCTGCAGTGCAGTTTTGCTCGTCGATGTTGCAGTACAACTGATTGCAGTTTCTGCAATGCTCGATGCTCTATGATCCGGTGATCACGATTCTTTGCGAGACCAGCTTCACTCAATGCTTTTATCGCTCACTCACAATACCACTCCACTCAAGCATCACACTTCTGTTACAGAACAGTTCATCCTTCCGTCCTGATTTTGCATACAACAGTGGTTCATGCTCAACTATTTCCCGTCGACCTCCCAGTCACAATAGCCACACTTGGGGGCATCGTGATTGTGATTTCCGCAAACTACAAGGGAAGTTCGCCAATCGATCCAACATCAATAATCCACACTTGGGGGCGAGTTTTGTCATCGACTAAGGAAAATAGAATTTTCTTAACCCCCAACAAGTTGGAGGTTTAGATGGGGCGATGTTTGTACCATAAGTAAAAATACCACTTAATGGGCCGAATCGACACTTGAATCATCTTTTGTTCCTCATCCAAACCCGCTAACCAGTCAACCAAGGCAGCCCACCAGTCTGCACAGACCGATCAATGGTCAAAGTCGGTTAACTGTCAAAGTCAACATCCGGTCAAGGTCAATGGTCAAAGTTAATGGCCGGTCAATGGTCAAAGTTAACAGTCGGTCAACTATCGAAGTTAGTCGCACCCCTAGCTAATTTTCAGTCTTATAGCCAGCAATTCTGCCAACCAGCATCCTTCCACACTGCCAACCAGTCTCCAACCATGCTGCCAACCAGCTTCCGTCCACACTGCCAGCCATCATGCAATCAACCATCAAGCCAGTCCCTACCCGTGCAGTCATCTGTTCCGTCAGCAAATGTCCACAAATACTACCAGCCATCATTTATGCAAATTTATCATGAAAGCATAAATGTGCAGTTTCAGCCATTGAATTCCAGCAGTTTCAGCCATGCAGATTCCAGCAGTTTCATCCATGCAGAATTTATCATAGAAACATAAAGGGGCAGTTTCATGCAGAATTTATGATGAAGGCATAAAGGGGAAGTTTCATGTAGAATTCATGATGGGAGCATAAATGGGCAGTTTCATGCCATTTAAGTGAATATTGAAATTTAGATGCAAAAGGATATAAATAGGGAGGAGCATAAGTCAGAAAGGAGTGGGGGAGGTAGCCAATAGGAGCGAAAATAAAAACATATCATGTAATACAAATTATGAATGAAAAATTACTCCCCAAGGGGATTCACCCGTAGAGGTAGGCAGCCATGCCGAACCACGTTAAACCCATGTTTCGTTATTTGTTCTTCAAATCATCTCCTAACCCTAAGTTCACAGAAAATAATCAATTTCATTGTGTTTCGTGCCCAAAAGTAATTTTGTGTACAAACAAACATTTTTGAATCATGTGTTAGGTCAAGCCAAAAAGGGAAAGAGTAAGGATGTCGTTGATAAACCCAATACAAGAACCTCGACTTAGACAAATAGATCAGAAAAGCCTCAGGGATCATCTACACTTGACCCAATCGATACTGAGGGTAAGTTCATTCGCTGTCTATTGCTGCGTAACCCATTTAAGTTTTATGTTGCAGCACACACGAGTTCGGTGTCTCACACATGGGCATTAACACATGCAGTGTATGTAACAACCAATTGGGGTCAAGATACGTACCGAATATGGGAGACAACATCTTAGACGCCGTGACTATTACTAGCCGGCCATACATTTCATTCACATGTGTTATTTTAATTACATAAAACATCTTGGGTGCAATGTGAATGCAACTTTACACTTGAATTTTTTTGGGCTCACGGGACAAACTTCAGATGTACATAGATGCCTTGATTTTTGGGAAAAACGGGATTACTCGGAATATCGGGCGGCGGATTAAGTGAATGAAGATAGATTTTTTGGACTTACATAAATGCTAGCTTATCTGATGACACTCGTATATATATACTAACGTCTAAACATACAGGAAAAGGGGATTACAATACCGTTCAGAACGTTAGTCGGCAGTAAGAGTTACTAAACATGTTGTACTTTTTTGATGGTCACTGTTAAAATACCATTACCTCACTACAAAACAATGTCTGCCTCGTCAGAGTAGTGTGTAAATGAAAATAGTGTATCGGTTATTAAACCTGTATAACGATGTTTCACAAATGTTTAAGCATGTCTATTTTGTACAACAAACTTGAATTTTTCTTTCAACTTGTTTTTATTTCACAGGGGCTGAAGTATGAAATTTCACAATGTGTTTACTAGGAAAAATCTTTACTGTGAATTAATCAGGTGTATTTTCGGTACAACTCTTTTAAATGTTAGGGGAAAACTATGGAGTTGTCGTTGTAACAGGTCAGTAAAAGGTTTTGCACACAGGTCACAATAGAGCAGCAGGGGGAAGAGACTTGTATTCAAAACTCCACTACTGCAAAAGGTTTCAGACCTTCGGCAGCAATATAAACCACACATGACCCCTACTCGTCTTTGATTGAAACGAATTATGGATTTCGGTTGGAAATAAAATACGGTGTACCACAAAAAAATAGTGTTACATACTAGTACTGGTACCCAGTTTAGTTTAGAGCTCTAGTTTATACTACCACCAAAGGAGTTACCGATCATAATTTATAGTACCTTCACAAATAAACTACCCATTTAATTTTATACGGCCGTGTTATAGAGTTACCCAATTTTTTTATAGGACCGTATGAAACACGATACCCATTTAAATTTATAAGGCCGTGTTATGGAGTTACCCTTTTTTTTTATATGACCTGTATAACACACAGTAATCACTGCTTTGCTTAATAACGTGAATAACAAACGAGAATTAATGGAACCACAGATGTTAACTTGCCTACCTCAGTTCACCAATTCGCCTCAAGATCAACAACGCCCCCTCAATCTCAATCATCATCTAAGAATCTCAGAAACCCTTTAACAAATTCTTAATCCTCTATTTTACAATTCCAATCAGAACACAACTCTAACTTCTCATATCAGCCCATCTCTAATAAAAACTTCAGAACCTTCAGTTTCTTCTTATGATTCTTTCTTCTGGATTTCTCACAAACCCCGGTCTCACTGATTTCTCAAATTCAGATCTTATTTGTAACTAACCCATTTTAACTAACCTGGCCCATTTTGGACGTGTAGACTATACCCATATAAACTAACCTAACCCAACTATTGTAACGAACTGAACAGGGAGGGTAACTTAGGTATTCACTTGGACGAGTTAATGACTGAGTTTGACTGAGTTAGAATCGCACATGGTTGATAGGTTTTGTACGAGTCTAACTAAATGCGTACCTTTTCGTGAAATGCATAATTTCTATGCCCTTTGCTCATTAAAAACCACGAGCACACGGAGAAATAAAAACTTGGTGAAAAAATTAAATTTAACAAGTAAAAAAATGAAAAACTCTTATGATGTATCCAAACTTTTGCAGTCCGTCCGATCTAAATAACCTGATATCAGAGAGCAACAAATCAAATTATCCGGTTATATGTATGATTCCGATATATGCTTGTATCATTTGAAAAAACTGATGGGCATTCAAATTAAATTAAAACAGTGATAAATTAGTATTTAACGCTTATTAGAACTCTAAATACGATCAGATGCATCAATAATTCTGTTTTGTATCTAAAGGATTCTCGAGGGTAATTACTTCTTAGAGAAACAAATTCTAAGCCGCCGTTCCATACACTATAGTTTTTTTGGAAAAAAAATCCGCTGATGTTTAAATTCTTCATTCTTTCTTTCTTTAGTTTTTTTTTTTGTTTTTAATTTCAAGAAGCTGAAGAAAATATTTCAGAGCATTCTCTCCTTTGTAGTTTCATAATTTTCTACCAAAACTTCAGTAAGTTTCTCAGTTCTGGTTATATTTTTCATGAGAAAAAAAAATGGAGTCTTGATTTTGATTCTTCTTCTTCTTCTTCCCCCTTTTGATTAGGGTTGGAATTCTGTTCAACTTCTTTACATTCCTTTTCTTGGAGTTTTTTTACTCGTTGTTGTTCTTTATCAAGTAATGTTTTGATCAGCATTCATTCAAGTGATTTTCCATCACTTGTTTTAATCTTAATTTGTCCAGGTTTTCTTGATACGGATGTACTCATTATTATGCCGAGTTCTAATCTGTTTGGAAGTTATAATTTGTGTTTTTCTTGACCATATTCCGTCACTAAGTAATTGTAATTCTTATGATAATCAGGTAATTTTTGAAGATGCAGATGAATACTCCGTACATGTCATCATCAAGCTTTGGCTGGCAAAATGCTCGTCAAGAGATGTAAGCTTTCAAGTCTTTCTTTAGTCGATCGTCATCACCATTCTCTACTTCTTGTTTTCATGTCATCATCATTCAAGGAGGTGATTCAAGTACTCTTTCTCAAAAGATAGCCCCTCATTCACTGAAAACTACCCGGGAGATTACTGATGTAGGAGATGGTGGCGAGTTCCCACGTAAAACTATGAAGGTCGATGGCGGATTTGGTCCAGCACGTGCTTCAGTCGACCAGATTACTTCCCAAGTAGGGCTTACCCAAATGGGCATACTCAATGAAACAGTGATGGAGTCTACTTGGGATTGGTCTACAAATTCCATTGATAACTTTTGTGCCTTACCAATGTCACTTGATGACCATCCTCAAGGAGTAAAGACCGTGAAGCTTAAGACAGATGGTGCATCTCAGAGTGAATCACTCTCTCCAGTGCAGACGCCTCACTCGAGTATCACGCAGGAAGTTAACCAGGTTCGTTCCTTGAAGTTTCATTATAATGCATACCATCCACGGTATCTTATTCCTTTTCACAGCATTTATCTACCTCTTTACTTTTAATGCATCTTACTTCATAACATGAATGAGCTGGAAATGGTTTTATTTTACATGACTCTGCAGGAACCACCACAAGCAGACTCCTCCATAGGTGATTAAACTCAGCTGGAGAAGCAAAAACCAAAGACCTATGGTGCTAAAGAGAATTTGGTGCAAGGATGACAGTAGTACAGTAGCGATGTCGATGATGCTAGTTTTGTGATTATGGTTGTCAAATATGGCTGACATATACCAGACTTGGAAACTGACTTTTTACTTGTTACACAACAAACCTTTTGTTAATAGTTGTGCTTTCTTTCTGTGCAGTTTAGATTGACATTTTGAAATACTGGATTTGTGAAATGCTAAGTGTGTTCATTTCTTGGTCATAACATTTATACTTAAAATCCGTAAAGTAGTTGTCAAATACAAGCCAAAACATGAAAACTGTGGTGTTAGTATATGGCATGGTAAATTGTTCTAAGATTTGATTATTTGAAAATCTGTGACCTTTTCAACAATGTATGTAGTAAAAGGTATTTAATCCATTAAGCCACAGTTTGTGACAGTAACTTTCGAGTAAGGACGGTTGAATCCTCTTTCTGCAACAACAGCTCGCTTATCACCAATCAGCTTCGCCACTCTGAATTCAACAAGAACACAAATTAAAATTTGTATGGCAGAGTATATGTGGGTACAGTGAAGTTAATGGACACAAGGCCAACATTATGCAGTTGCAAAGGGCTGGACTATATGTATCAAAAGGGTCAATTAGGTTTCAAACTTTCAGTTATGTAGCTATACTTTATATTTTAGATGGCTTGTTTGGCTTCCAATATGATAAATAGGTGATCAGTGAACAGATTTTGGGATGGTGTCTACCCATGCTGGGCAGGTTCCAACTTTTGGTGCCATTCCATGCAATGCAGTTTAATATAAAAGCTCACCTGAAATAAGGGGAACTTGTGTTCTCCTGCACAGTCTTCACCTTTGTGATCCTCTCCACCACATTCATACCATCTAAAACCTTTCCAACCACAAGTGATGACGAATCCAGCTCTGGAGAATCTTTAATGCTGATCACAAACTCAGTTCCATTAGGATCTGTTCCAACTTCCTCTTCGTCAATCTCGAACTTCCCTTTCCGTGCCACCAATTTCATCTTGGGAGGTGGTTTTAATGGATTTCTTACTACAATGCTTACTGAACCGGCAACATTTTTGATCCCTGGATTTTTTTCATTTAATCTCTCCCATTCGGTTACCAGCTTATCTACAGCCAAACTACTTCCTGTTTTCTTTGCAAGATCAGCATCAACACCAAATGATCTCACACCTCCATGTTGTACGTAATTCGGCAATATTTTCACAAAATCCTTTCTTCTGTAACTGGTACCTGCAGTGCCACTAACAAGGCTCGAAAACCTGGCAAAACCTTCTGGAGCTTCAGATCCATAGAGCCCGATGATGATTCGACCTACTGGTTCTCTATCAATGGAGATATCAAGGTAAGCCCTCTTCGTTATACTGTTATCAGTGCCGCCTTTGGCCTCTGAAGTTTCCTCCTGTGCTTCCGTTGTATCTTTTAGCAGAGATTCGTCTTCGGCTGTACTGATATATGTGCTGCCATTTGCCCCTGAAGTTTCCTCCTGTGCTTCAGTATCATCTTTTAGCAGAGATACATCTTCTGCTATACTGCTATCTGTGCTACCTTTTACCCCTGAAGTTTCCTCCTGTACTTCAGTTGTATCTTTTAGCAGAGCTTCGTCTTCTGCTCGTGCTTCTGGGAGATGAAATGGGTTTCCTAAGTAAAGCAGTGATGGACCAATGCAGATTGAGAGCTCCCGGCGAGAAATCTTATAATTGGTTTTGAAAGTGGCAGAGGTTTGATTGGCGCCAGGTTGTGTAATAGGCAAATGAGAAGAATGGCAAAATAGCTTATGGATTTGATGAGATAGCTGCAAACTATTCTGACTCATTTTCAGTGAGTTCATTAAGCTCTTTATGTTAAATTTACTTCTTTTATCAGACAGTACTTCTAACAAAATCTCAGCTGCAGTTTATCAGTCTGTTTTGTCCTTTTGTTTCTAAGAGATTGTGGATAAGAAACATGAAAGAGTAATCCATTCATTTTAAAGGCCCCTATCTTCAACAGATATCAAATTTCTCACTCTTATAAGGTCTATAGCCCTTATTTTGATGCCAAGAAGAAACCCCGAAGTTTATTAGAATGAGTGGCTATCCATCTATTATTGACTTAGGGTTAGGGACATCTGTAGACTGTAGGAAAGTATCAGTGCTAATAGTTGTATATTCAGCAAGAATAACCATTACTAATATGCCCTTGATATTGCATACATAATCAAATTGCAGGGGATTACGCTACGAAAGAATAAGTTGAAATACTGGAAGTTAAATCTAAGAAATTGCTAATCAGTAAGAAAAATGCACAAGTGTAAACTTATTCCAGTTTTACATATAACAGCGCAGACACAGAGATGATACAGTGTGTAGAATTTGGTACTTTAGCTTCTTCTTGGCGGGAATTAACAACTTCAATGATGCCCTCTGGAATCCTTTTCTACATCAAGTGCCCCGTGATGAAGATTTAAGTCGAGGTGTGCATTAGTAATAGCCAACACCTTTCAAATCCGTTCTCTCTGGTTTATCAGCATCATCATCATTGCTGAGAAATACGAGACGACCTGCATAGATAGATTTAAATAAAATCAGATCAAAAATTCAGTTACTGTTCAAGTCAAAAGTATAGCATGAGAGCTGTACAAACCATCTCGACGTATTGCAATCTCTCTTATACGCCTAACTAGGCCGGTTACTGGATCACTAAAGACTTTGGTCTCCAGATTACCCTCCACGTATAAAGTAGCGCTACATAACCAATAAGAAAACGTACATAATTGTTAGAAGGGATGATATTTAAATCATGAATTGTTGAGATAATGGGGACTATCTTGAAGATCCAATGAAGCTTGCCAGCTAAATGAAGCATGATGAAAGAAAAAAGAGAAGGTTCAAATGTATCCTATCGTTCATAAGCAGGTTTTATCAGCATCATGACAGACAAATTCTAGGTACTTATTGCATCAGAGATTAATAATGGTTTTTCAAACAGCTAAAATTGCTATACGTGAGTTGATTCAGTAAACAACCTCTTCCTCATCACTGCTTAAGATATAAGAACAAACCTATGATCAAATTATCCCTCAGACTGAATATCACAATGGTATTACATGAATCACCTCCTGAAAGCGCACTAAACCACCAATCACATTTTTTACCAAGTGAACCCCAGATCTATCACACTCTGAAAAATTGTTCAACACTACTATGACATCTTTATCCAACAAACAAGATCAACCATCACTCATTTCTCTACAAAAATTAAAATACTAATCCATCAATCTTTATGAGTCAAAACTGCAACATATGTATTCAAATCAAAGAGCACAAGAGAATAATCAAATTTGCCGATGCACTAACAAAACCCATATGATTGTAGAGATATGAGATTAACGAACCCGGGTTTAACGTGATTAAGTGCAAGTCCACCCAATCTCTCAGGATAAACAGCAACTCTATGCCATTGAACAGAACATCTATCAGCATATTCTCTTGGTTCTTCATTATCCAATGGTCTACGATTATTCCTAATTCCACCAGTTCCCAATGAAAACAATGTCACAGGTCTACCACTTTTCAATCTTTTCTGTATTGGGTTTTGTCCAACCTTACCAACCAATATAGCCTACACAAGAAACAAAAATCACTTCAACTTCAACTTAAATTTTTTTTTTTATTTAAAAGACCCAAAATTAAAAGACTGAAATTAAAGCTCTTACCTTAAAAACTCCCATATCCAATCCATTTTCTAATGGTCTCTGATAAATGGGCTGCTGGTATTGATTTCCCGAAGAAGAAGAAGAAGAAGAAGAAGAAGATGAGTTTCTGTCTGATCCAAATGAATCGGCGTTTAAGTCGAAATCGTCGTTTAGGTTATGATTTGTGCAGAAACTCTTGGAGAAATAAGAGGGTTTTGTGGTGTTGAGAAATGAACAAGAGATTCTTCTTGATAGAGTAGCCATAGGTTGAATGAAGAAGGTTTTGCTTAAACCCTCTTTTGTGATTTTAGAACCCTTGTTTCATGTACAAACTACAAAATGAAAAACGATGGGTTGAAATCAGAATAATACAGAAACAAGGGTGAATGTTCACTCACTTTTATGCGAGTGAACTAAACAACTCAATTGTACACTTTATACCAAATGAGTCAGCCTCTCGGCAATCTTTTTGCTTCCAAATTACTAGCAAAAATATGGTTTATTGGTGTAGTTAGGGCAATTCGGAGTAAGAGCGGTTCCTATGGAATGAACAAAGTTTGTTCATTTTGCTCTCACTATGGACTCAACAAACATGAAAAATGGATGTTTAAACCAACAAATCTGTACATTTGTTCACTGAGTTAAAACATGTAGCGCGCCCTAGATTATAGGCCGGGTGATCTTGCCTCAAACGCTGGTGCTTTAGCCAACATCACTGAGTTTGTCTCTCCGTCGATAGTTGTTAATTCACACGCCGGCGGTTTTGGTTAAAGCGCCAACAGCTGAATCTGGACGGCTGAAAAATCTTGTTATCTAACGGCTATAATTTTTGAGTTCTATAAATACTCCCCATTTCAACTCCAACTTCACACATTCTTCACTCTCAAATCATCTACAAAAATTCCTCCCAGAGTTCTTGGCGTTAGATTCACTCAACAAGAGGATTTAGCTATTTGTAGAGCCTTTGTTTTTCACACAGAAGATGCTGTCATGAGTAATGTAGCCGATTCGACGTTGACTTTCTGGGATAAAGTTTACAGAATGTTCACCGATGAAACGGGGAACATCCATGTGTGTGATTCTCACGGATTGTCGCATCACTTTAGTTCAATTAGTATGAATGTATCGCAATTCGCCGCTTTACTAATTGAGAATAACAAAAATAAGCTCAACGGTGAAGCCGAACATGAAGTGTTGCCCAGAACTCTAGCGATATGGGAAGCATCTCATGGCGGTCGTCCTTTGTTTTAACATTCTTCGGGTGCTCAACATATACGATCCCTACATCGCCCTAGGAATTCCACCACCCGCCGAGAATTGATGCCTATGTAGGAGTTGTTTTAATCTATTGTATTTCTTTTATTCTCATGTATGATGTGGTTGTTCAATACAGTATGTTTTTATTTATGAGATTGATGGTGCAATGTTTAATCGAGGAAAAATTTAAATTACTTTATGATATTGATGGTTTTTGATAATCGTAATAACACAAAATAAACAACAAACTAAATAACATAATATCATAGTGAATCGATTTGTTCTTCAACTTCAATCAGCCCACTCCACCAAAAAACACTTAGGACATTCCCAAAAATGCCTTCCATATGTGTCATCTTCATAAGAAGTCCGCAAATGCATAAAAGTATTGCAATTTGGCTTTGAGCATCCACTGATTCTCCGTGGACAATGTTTGTATTCGTGATCTCCATATCCGCAATGCTTGCGGTGTAATAACTCCTTCTTCAAGTTGGCTTTAAGTTTGAAGTTTTGGTAGAGTATTGCAATCTTTTTTTCTTCTTCTTTTTTAATATTCATGGCATCATCTAGCATATGTGGTTCCTCTGGACAGTTGGGATCTTGACATTGCAAATACCTGAGCTTTTCCGGTTGTGATTCAATCGCCATTCTGATGCGTGAACAACCTTCCCGTGGACACTTTGAATACATCTAAGGGCATCGCATAAGACTGTGGTTATCCATGAAACATAATGGACAAATCTCTTTTGCTTCGACACATAATATTTGCTTCGCTTTTCCTTTAGAAAACATGGTGGATGTTGTGAAATAAATCCGTTAGATTAGTTGAGAGGCCACCCCTAGTGTTGTATTTATAACAAAAAATAGGCGTTGGTAATTCAAACGGGAGGTCTTATTAAAGTTGAGCGGTTTTACTACAAACGCCAACTCATATGGTAATTCAAACGGGCGCTTAAAGGAAAGCCGCGCGGTTTTACTACCAACGCCTATATTTCCAACGACTCAATTTTCTTTCTCGAACTATAAATTCCATTCTTCCCATCTCCAAAATCACATCTTTTTTTTTTTTTTTATAAAACTCTTAATCTCTCTCACTCTGCAGAAATGTCTGTTAGAAATCGTGGTCCCAAGTTTACTGAAGAAGAGGATATAACTATATGCAAAGCATTTATTTTCATAGGGTAATCATTGGTATGGGCTTTGAAGACGGTTCTTTTTGGGAGAATATTTTTTCAATGTTCGTCTCATTGACGAAAAATCCAGGAAACCGAGATGCTCGTCGATTGCGTGCTCATTTTCAATCTATTAGGCTTGTAGTCCAGCCATTTCTTGCTCTGGTAATGGAAATTGATCGAGAAAAGTTCAGCGGTGTAACTGAAGATGAAGTGATCCAAACAGCTCTTTATAATTGGGAGGAAGCTCACGGTAAACTTTTTCATTACGAAGCGTGTTTTAGAATTCTAAAAGATGGTCCATCTCAAGCACATCGAAACTACAGTCTAATGCCGCTCCCGGTCTTTATAATGGAAGAAGATGTTATTCTTGTTTGATGTTGGTTACATCGTATGATGATACCAATGAACAGTGACTATTTCTGCGAAAGAGTATTGGGACATTTTGTAGCATCGCAGAATGAAACAATAAGATCCTATAACTAAGAATTGCATTCATCACTAAGGAAGTCAAACATTACACAGAAGTTTTGTGGATGGTTCACCGTAGCAATTCTAGACTATCTAACGAAGAACTGGTGAGTATCCCTTTGTCCTCATGGACTCAACTGCATCATAAATATCTGAACTTGTTGTTTATCTGTTTTACATAAATCCATCGCTCAGACCAAGTTTACTGAAAAAAGCGGAAGAGAGTTTAAGAATTTTGAGTGCTATGAACTCCACAAAGAGAATGTCGCTGGATTTGGTGTAGTTTGATGTTTTTGTTAGAGTTTATTAAAATGTAGTTTGATGTTTTTCGCAAGTTTAAATTGTAATAAATTTCGCTTAATCTGAAGTGGAAATCTCTATTTTAAAATCTAAATATTTTCATTGATGCCAATTCTTTTACAAGATATAAACTTAGGCAATAATAAAACGTATTAAACAACTTCAATAAAAATCAAGTACAACTTTCGGCCTCCTGTTTATCTTCATTTGACGCATCTTCCATTCAACGCGCTCTGTAATAGTTTCGCCTTTGTTTTTGAATTTTTTGTTGTTAACTTTCAAAACTGGAGCTCTTCTTTGCCTTTCAGCAGAACATTTTCTTGGAGCAACTTCAAAAACTTGCACTTCCCTCTTACAATTTTCAATCTTTTTAAAAATCCCACATATCTTAGAAATAACAGCTTCAAGTTTTGCATCGCAAAAAAGTGTGATCTCCTTTTCAGCCATTGAAATAGATTTTAGAAGAGAAAATTCAAGAGAAGTAAATTTTTGTGCGAGTGAATTGTTTGAAATTGATGGTAATTTATAGAGGTAAAAAGTGAATTTTAAATTTAAAAAAAACTACCCGTTGGCGTTTCTTCTCCAAATGCAGCGTGCTAGGATCAAGCGCCGTGTTGAGGCTTTGAGCTCCAACGCTCATCCTTACAACACCGGCGGTTTACATTAGATCTCTAGCGTGTGTCTCAAGAACGCACGCCTGGTTATCTAACGCGTAGTGCTATACCATAGCGGAAAAGCCAGTTTGTCCATCCACCTGGCTCAAAAAAAAAGGGTTTGTTCATTCCCATAGGAATTTCCCTAAATGAGCTAATTTACCAGTGCCCATTCCATGGTAGAATAGGTAAATATGTTTGAGTTAATTGGATCGATTTGGGACGAGCGAATCAAACAGAGCCGTTCGGTCAGAGAATGACGAGGCTCGGCTCTGGTTGAGATTGACCATTATCTCAAGTTGAGCCGATCGGCATTTTCTAAGCCGATAACGACTATTTCCATCCAACGACTCTAATCATATATTATTCAACTATTTTCACTTCCAAAATCACACCTTATCCACCTTTTACACTTATATATTATGAGGAATGGATCAACCGCATATTAATCCAGCGGAATTGATCGTAGATGAATGTTTATCTCTATGTAGAAACTTTGTAGTATGTTATCCGGTTAGGGATGCAAATCAACGATAAAATGGTTTAGTGAGTGTAAGTTGCTGGATCAGAATTTATGGAAACTTCTGCACTGACATCAGTAATCTGAATAATTATAGTCCAGCTAGGTTATTTTTTCTGATATCAAACTATAATAAAACAACTGGAAGAACTTATAACTTTAGTTCGGATTGTCAATCGAAATTGACTTACGGGTGAAACCAATACTGAAGATACATTACGAGATCGAGAGGAATGGAAAAGAATGAAAATAACAAATTTTTCTTACGAATCTCATTACGCAATCCTTAGGGAGTTTTTGGTAGATGTTAAAAAGTACACAAACTACTCGAGTAAGATGTTGATGGAGTTGTTACTCGCATCATCCTCTCAAACCCTTCATATGATCCCGCAGCTTGAGATCATATGCCTTGAGATACTTCACTTTGATTTCCAAACCATAATTGATTTAATTCTTCTGGTGGAGTGTCTTATAAGTTTAATGATCTCTATATTCTTGATAACCCTGAGAATTTTATTGAGGGGCTTGACGATATGGATATTGTTGCACTGGACGACGACTTTCTCTTAGCATAATGTTAACTTGTGAGTCTGCTACTTTATCCTGGGATGTTAGAGTTTCAGTATTTATTAAAAAATTAGGACTGAAGCTCATGCTCTCTCTCATTCTGTGTAACTCTTGTACATACATACACCTAGTTTTCATATATATTAACTCCATTTGATTCAATTGTTTTACTAATTATTCACAACCGACCGATATTCATGTATACAAATTAGGATAGTTGAGACCTTATGATATAATTAGAATTATCTGATTTCCAGTGAAAGTAAGAAAGTCTAGATCCCATATCAATTCTAGCAAATCAGACCCAACCGATAAAGATTCTGCTCTTGAAGATGTCGATGAAGGATAAGTGGTGAAATATGGAATCACTAGTGGTGGATGTGTTGGACACGGTATTTTTATTAATGCTTTACCCACTGCGAAAAAATCCAGCCAATAGATGTGTAAAATATCTTGACCAATTATCGGTTCTACAACCGATTCAAACCGCCTATCATATTGGTCTTCGTCCTCTTCCCTTCAATATAATATATTTCGTTCGGAAGATGGTGGTCATAAATCGAGGCTTGTGTGGCCATCCAGCTGTACCAACTAAGTATATAGTACATCTTTCTCCATAATAACAAATACCAAGATTCCGGATAAGACTATTAAAAACAATGCATTGGACTGAAAAATGTTTGATCCTTTGGAAAACATGATAACTAATCTCCTCAAAATCCTCATACGACATCCAATTAATAATATGCTTGTTCCTAAGCATGTGTCCACACATACATAATATTTACCTTTACTACATCCAATTAATAATATGCTTGTTCCTAAGCATGTGTCCGCACATACATATTATTTACCTTTACTTTATTTTGTTTTTTTAAGCCAATTATCGACTTCATACACATATTATTTCGTACATCGACATCAAAATTTGTATATCATCAAAGCTGAAAGTAAACATCTAGTAAATTTATTTTTAATCAATATAAAGCCAAAGCATATGAATTGTCATATTTACCTTAAGAATTCCCCATAGACCATCGATGCTTGACGAACCCAAGCATGCGATATCGACACAAATGTAGAACTTGGCTAAGATAGCAAACCCCTAATCACAGTTGGCACTAACCTCCATATATCGCAACGCCTCTAGCCATCCTACTTGAGAAACAACATTTGAGTTAAGGAAAAAACATGAACCAAGTAACCATAAAATAAAAACCATTGCAATTTCTTTACCCATGTCAGGGTCATCTCTATCCTAATAAAAAAATGCCTCTCCTGTATAAATTTTGGATCAAAAATGCCTTTAGACTGATATTAGGAATTCCACCACTTCTTAATTTCGTGTGCTTCGCCGCGGTCTTCTACCTACCATCTTTCTTAGTCAAATGGAACATTATCTTCCACACTGCATGGTATCCCGAGTATAAAATACAAATCTAATGGTTTTATTCCTGTAAAATCATTAAAATTGTTAATTTCATTTACATCTTCGTATTGCATTAAAACTACAAACATATTTTTTTTTAGCATACCTATTTTGTAGTATGTAAAAAGAAACTATACCACCAACACTCCACCAATATAAACATCAATTTAGGATGATATTTCTTCGCATTAATAGGGTTAGCACCAGGAGGTAGCTTTGCATAAACTTTGCTAGTTTCGTACGAACCACCTATTCGTTTTAGGCAGTGTTATCTAGTTCAACTGTTGTAGACAGGTGACCCTGAGCTTTGGCTAATTCTAGACCAGAAAGTAGATTGAGATTGTTTCTCTTCATTAGAGTCTTATTATGTTACCAGTATAAGTTGTCTGGGTTTATTTAGAGGTGGTTTTTTAATTCTTTATCACCTAATATCTTGAGATTGAAACATTTTTATTGAGAAATTTAGATAAGTCGAATAAAAATTCTAAGAGATTTTAATAGAGAAACAAAATCAAAAAAATCGAATTTTGGTGTTAAATGAGTGTAGTATTTATAAGTGTTGAAAATGTGACCATTGTTTGGCAGTTGGGATATATCTGTTGTCGTTGTAAAAAATTCTTACTTTGCTATGGTCGACTCAACAACCTACGATAAACTTTATACCAACTGCCCAAAAATGGGTTTTCCCGTCCAACTGGCATATCAAATTAGATCATTTGGAAACTCCTACTGGAACTTGCTCTTAAGCGGTGACGTTGGTGTATCTATATGAATTATTTGAATGCAAGATATGTTTACTTTTCGAATGGATATTTCGAGCCAATTTTGTTGGCATTTGCAAACCTTAATCATAAGCCATTAAACTTGTTTGTTGATTTAATTCTTATATGCCTTCTCATTCTTCATTCGCCATTTACAGTATACCATGCCCATTGCAAGTCATATTAAAGCACATAGGCCTAACTAACCTCGATACCGACAACTAATATCAGAAACCGGCTTATAAACCACATGATCGCACATAATCCATGTAATGTGGGGATAATCTCAACACGCTTTCTCACATGTAGCCTTGTTGGATATAACGCGTGGAAATTTAGTCAGGTCACACCAAGTAGAGGTACGATATCATGACTTGACTTGAGACTAATACCAACACCCTATCTCACGTATAGTAGCCTCGTTGGGTCTAACACATGGATATTTAATCAGGTGACGCGAAATGATATACGATCTCACAACTCGACTTGTCACAAATCAGCTTCTTTAATACTATATTGAAGTCCATGAACCTAACCTCAAAAAACGGATTGTAGGGTTAGAGGTTCCCAAGACTTACAACCGCACGATCGTAGATAACACATACAATGTGGGACTAATCTCAACAACTCATTTGTATAACATATGAAGATTAGTAATGGGAGAAACATATTTTTAGATGATGGTCTAACCAAATTCTCTTTTATCGTGGTTAAGGAAAAATCATGCGCAATTAATTAATAAACCAATGATTATAGTATCATCAATGGCCATTTGGTCAAGCGGCATGAGTCTCGATTTTGGGTGTGAGAGGTCCTGAGTTTTTCGATTCTTATAATGCTATTATACTTCCCTATAACCGAGGCTTAGGAGGCTAAAATGGGTGTTCTTTAGTAATAAAACTTTTGTTATATTTGCAAGCTATTTTTTTCTTGACCATTCCTTTAATCCTTGGTAGCATATCTCTCTCTTATATTGCTAATCTGTGTGCAAGTGAAAGAAAATTCTTTTTTTTACTGTTTTTTTGTGTGGGTAGCACACCAAAATAATAATGCAACTTGTGTTAAAAAGGACATGGTACCAAGTACACCACCAATTTTTTCGTTCAACAACATGTATGGACAAAACATAATACATAGCAAGTAGACCAACTTAATGATATATATATATATATATATATATATATATATATGGGGGAGAGAGAGAGAGAGGGAGTTTATATCTCTACCTCTTCATAGTCAGAAAGTCAAGAAAACAAAGTCCGTGAACCTAAATGTATAGAAGAGACTTGGACGATCTCAAAAATCAATATCCAAGATCAATATAGTCGTATCCAAATAATTGAATCCGAGTTCTGTCAAGTATGGAACTTGTTATCTATCTTTTAAGATATGAATTCTGCAAAAAAAGTGTCTCGTAATCGATCAAAATTAATATGGACTTATCTACTAGAATTGATCATGTACTACTTGTGATATTCCTATTATAAACATAAAACAATATAATACGGAAAAGGAAAAAACATAAGACACCAGAAGTTTTGTTAACGAGGAAAACTGCACCTGCGGAAAAACCTTGGGACCTCGTCCAGATTTGAACACAGAACTGTATTAAGCCGCTACAAACACTAGCTTACTATCAGACTTAGGACTGGAATATAGTTGAGATCGAATTCACCCTCTAAGAAATTCAACCACAGTCATGCTCCAAGAAAATTTATTCCTCAGCTAACGTCCTTTACAACCTAAGTGAAGACTTTTGCTACCTGAAAAGCGGGGGTCTAAAAACCTCACCCAATATTTCGATTAGCAATCTGTATGGACTAACTATAATATACTTTTAAGAGAATCAACTAGACAGTCAGACTTAATCTTAATAAAAAAAGTATATCAAGGAGTTAATATCTCTATCTCTCGATTTGATCTATACTCAAGCAAATAGAAATCTGCGAGTCTTTATCAAATGCAAGAGAGATATAAACTTGGATGGTATCAAAAACTAATATCCAAGGATCAATCAATTTCCAATCAACAACCAAAGGTTGGATTTCACAATTGATCGATACAACGCATAACCTGTGATATTTCAATTATATAAAAAAATATAATGCCGAATAGAAATAACATAGACATCATAAATTTTGTTAACGAGGAAACCGCAAATGCAGAAAACCCCCAGGACCTAGTCCAGATTGAACACCACACTGTATTAAGCCGCTACAGACACTATCCTACTACAAGCTAACTTCGGTCTGGACTGTAGTTGAACCCTAATCAATATCACAATGATTCAAGGTACAGTTGCGCTCCTTACATCTCTGATCCTAGCAGGATACTACACACTTGATTCTCTTAGCTGATATCACCTACAACCAAGAGTTGTTACGACCCAAAGTTAAAGACTTGAATAAACAAATCTGTATCACACAGAAAAGTCTACGATAATAGATAAATCTGTCTCCCACAGATAAACCTACGAGTTTTGTTCTGTATTTTGATAAAATCAAGGTGAACATGAACCAATCAATAACCAGGACTTATATTCCCGAAGAACAGCCTAGAATTATTGATCACCTCACAATAATCTAAATCGTATGGTAGCGAAACTAGATATTGCGGAATCACAAACGATGAGACGAAGATGTTTGTGATTTCTTTTTATCTTTCCCTATCGGAGATATAATCTCAATCCAATTATTCAATTGAACTCGTACACTAGAAAATGGCAAGATTAGATCGCTCAACTATAAGAAAAGTAGTTTCGTCTGCCTTCACAATCCCAATGAAGTCTTTAAGTCGTTAATCGACAGGGTCTCGAGAAGAAACCTACGATTAAAGGAGAATCGACTCTAGCAAACCAACTAGTATCACACAGGAGGTGTGGGGATTAGTTTTTTTCAGTTGCTAGATGTATCCTTATATAGTTTTTGAATCAGGGTTTGCAATCCAAGTTACCTTGGTAACAAATCATTCAATATTCACCGTTAGATGAAAAACCCGATTTATCCAAGCTAATATCTTTCAACCGTTAGATCGAAACTTAGCTTGTCACGCACACAAATGATATGTATTTTATTTAGTTTTGAATAATCGTACCTAAACGTGTACATTAGTCGGTTCACAAATGGTTGACCAATGGTTAGCCATATCAGTACTTTCATATCAACCATATTCATCTTCTCATAACTAGTTCAAATGACTCATAAGAACTAGTTCAAGAGTTGTTCAATTACAAGGAAATATTATATACTACACAAGACACAATTGAAGCAAAATCGGTTTGATTCACTTGAATCAATTCATGAACAATATAACCACGGTTTTCAAAGATTTCATTCCTTATTGTTTTATTGTTTAAGTTCATGAACAACCGATTTGAAAAATAACCAGCTTGGGTACGCGTACGGGTATGCGTACCTTAGCTACCGGAATTGGGTTTGAAAACCCAGCAGAAATTCTCGGATAAAAACTTCCATGAGTACGCGTACGGGTACGCGTACCTAAGGTGACTGGTTTTTAAGTTCGTAAACTCCAAACTCAGTATAAATTCACGGACATGAACTTCCGCCGGTACGCGTACCCAACCTGTCTCATTCACCAATACCGCATGCCCACATATGCACGTACTTGGTTTTCGGTACATGGATTTATACACTAATGTGCGAACACACTATATATACTTATATCCATAGGTGGTTACGTAATCTCAACTCTGTATTTCAATCATTGAAACATTCGTCTATAATGTTAATAGTCGTTAGACATAAAGAATCGACTACCGTCATCAAAGAAATTTTCAATATTGAAACGTCATCATGACTTTCATCACGGATAAAGATGAAAGGTGGTTAAAGCGAAAGCTTACCAACACATATTTTAAGAAAAATATAGGCGAGTAAACTCGCCTCGAAATAGCAAATGTGTATGTATGAAAACTATCATACTTATACGACTGTTATCTCAAGAGTAGGAGATAAATAGACTTTTGAGTGCTAGATAATTCAAGTCTCCACGTACCTTTTTGGTCGGATGAAGTTCAACTGGTTCCTTGAGTAGTTCTTCGTCTTCGTAAGATAATCGCCATGGAGTCTAGATCTCAAGTATACTTAACTATCCTAGACCGAGACTTAGTCATAAGTAAACTAGAAATCAAGACGTATAGTTTTGATCACTAATATTGACAAATATGCTTGAGATAGCAACGCATGCGAGTTCGACTGAGCAATGCTCTAACACAACCAATCTTTCTCTAACAGATAAGCCTATTTGATTTACCTTTAGATCAATATATCAAGGCTTAGAAATCTGTTTGCAATAGACAAAGCTAGCAAACCTCCCAAATACGGAACACTTACACTCAGTTAGCTGATAAGCCTGGATAATTAACCACCTCTCAAGAACAACCTTCAACCGGTCAATTAAGAAGAATTTCAGATATCTATCTCGATGAATCATAAAGCTTGAGTCGAAGAGAACTTTGTGATTTCTATCTATCTCGTTCTTGAAAGAGATTATTAAAACACAATAACAGAATGAACAAGGTAAGGATACACGAACTATCAAGGTAAAGATAATCGGACCTGGCTTCACGAATCCCTAAGTAAAGTATTTTAGTCATAAACCTAATTATATTCCACATAGGAGACCTAGGTTCATAGAAGACAACTCTAGCAAATAAATAATACATGAAAGTGTGAGGAATTAAATATCCTAGTTTGTTTGAGTCTCTTTATTTATGGATTTTCAAGACTATGGTTGCTTAGAACTCAAGCTAAGATAACTTGAGATTCAAGCAAACAATTTCTCTGTTCTTGTTAGGAATTCATGTAAGCATGTAAGAAGTTTATCTGGAAATCACATAGAAGAATATACACTATGGTTCGGGTACCGAAACCGTGTATAATGACAGTTTTTGGAAAATATGCTCTTTGAACTTATAATCAATATCGTGTTCATTTAAACACTTAAGAATTGAATCATGATGCACAACACAAAGTGCTTTAGTGATTAATGATATCTTAGAGGTGTTTATGAGTCATAGTAATGTTAAACATATTTGGGAAAATAGTCTATAAGCATCTTCTTGATTCGTATTGGGTAGGTATGTGAAATGGAACACGTACCCATTTAAAATTTGTGATTCAAGGACAGAAAATATGCATACTAGGTGTGCATACCGCTAGGCCATTCACGATTTTAGATCCTTTACAATACGCGTATTGTACATGTTCACGAATCCAAAACCTTAATTCTAGAACCTCAGATATCCATGGTATATGTACTAGGTACGTGTACCTATCTTGAGTCCTGATTTCAGTAAGTTCTTGAAACTCTCTTTTGATATTTTGAAACACTCCCAAATGCCAGGCAATTTTCATGTGATCCATATGACATAAAAGTAGTTCTTCCAATAAATTATTTCGAACTAAGATTGTTAAGGACCTATGAACATCCATTGCTTGAATCATATTTCGAGATGTTTAACAAGGCAAGCTTGACTTGAATTTTTTCCTTGGAATATTAAATCTAATAGAAGTCATATGACGTAGTCCCATATAGGTAGAATGGTAATTCACATAAGTAAATATAATGGTTCAGTTTTCACATACCTATTGTTGATGAAGAACTCCAAATGTCTTCGTTTGATCTTCAGTCTTCAATCTTCGAGGGTTGCTCAGTGATGTCTGATGCTCAACTTCCAACCTATAAACCTATATAGTTGTGCATATAACATTGATGACAAGCTTGAGATAACAACACTAGCGATTTTGACTGAGCAGTGCTCTAACAATCTCCCCCTTTATGAATTTTAGTTAAAAAACTATCAGTACATTTGGATTCAAACTAAATCGATATTTTAGCTCAAAATCCATCATGCTTGATTTCCTTGGTTCTTCAACATCGTCTTGAATTATTCGTTCTTCAAGTTCTTCTATGGTTTTGTATGTGATCGTTTCATCTCCGTTGTTGTTGAAGATACGCATCGATAACAACTTATGAGAATACTCTATTCGAGCTTTTCTTAAATGAAAAATCACTTAACCCAGTGATACTTATACCAAGAACTTGGTATTGTTACCTTCCTCAAACTTCAATTGCACCACAACTTTGAAGCAATACTACGGTCATATGCTCTCCTCTTAGTCAATAATACTTACTACTTTTGCATAATAGGTTAAACCTATAGATCATAATCCACTCCACCTTACATAATGCTCCGAAAAGCATATGTTGTAGTAGAATACTACTAAATAATTATCTCCCTTTTTGTCAACAAAATTGGCAAAGGCGAAAAACATGGATCATAATGAATTAAAACAAAAGAGTATCAAGACTTGGGAACATATAACAACTTCTATTTAGACGATTTCACCAAGTAAACTTAACGTCTTCTTCAAGGAGATATAAAGGTACAAGCATCTCCTACAATTTCACAGCCGCACTCCCTACAAAAATTTGACAATCAAGCATAAGTTTAAATTGAATTCTCTCCCCATTTTATGCATTCTTGAAAGAACAACATAAACGAAGTTTCTTTAATCATAAGAGAAGGATTTTCTTGGACATTAAAAAATTTACTCGCTAGTTACGAACAAAGTGCATTTGTAATCAATATTTTTTTCTATTCTCGTCAGTTACGAATGAATAATTTAAAAATAGCGATCTTAATGTTAGAGGCACCAAGATACATTATTTTCGTGAGAAAAATAATCATCGAAAAAAACTATTATCCAGGTCAGTTACGAACAAAGAGGAAAGTTTATGCGATATGACTCAACCTAAGAATTATATCTTCCCTAGCCATATACGGATATAAATATTAAAGTTCTTGAACTTATTCCCTGTAAGTTATGCATTCAAGGAGGAAAGCTGACTACTAAGAAAATCTTATGGAGTCCAGTGTAATAAAAAGTGTAATCGTGGGAAGATCAATATTGCAATTCTCAAAATAGTTTTACTCTTATTTTAGCCAGTTACGAACACAAAGAGTTAAGAGCTTAACCTATGATAACATATGAGATATCCATTCTAATCACCAGAAATATGATAGCAAAGAAGCACTACATATATATAATGAATAAAGATTGGCTATTGTGAGTCATCTCCAAAATAAAATTTCACCAAATAAACTTTAATCATTGCAAGATGATAGTATTTAGAATAACTAGTGTGACCACGTATAAACGCTACTCCAAAAACTAGTGTTACCCCTTAAAACAATACGAATAAATTCCTAAAACTAGTGAAAATAAACGCTACTCCAAAAACGCTATAAACGCTACTCCAAAAACTAGTGAAAATAAAGAAGAACATCCGAAAACATTGAAAAAGGAATCAAATTTCATTAATATCCTCATATTTTTCAAGCACCCCGTCATAGAAAGTTTCGTTGATGTCTCGTCCCTTTTGACTATGGAAAGTCCATGTTCGTGTGTTAATACGCCAACCATGACAAAGCGACATATTCCCTAGCTATCCTTAATTCTTAGATGATTTTGAATCATGATCTTCTATTTCTCAAGAATTTTGTCTTAACATTCAACCAAGTTATTTAATTGCAATTGAGGATTTACAATTTCAACCTTAGAATTATTACATGAGTTAACCAGATCCTCTACGGTTTCAGCATACCAAGAGTTTTGTTCTTTCATACTCATAGTCATATTTTTTCTTAAAGATACACTCATTGAGTTTTCTTCTTTGCCATCCTTTTCATCAAGAATAATTGTTTCATGAGTTCTCTTTGAGCTGCCCATTCTTGCATGTACGAAAATAGTTGAATGGATGCTATCAACTATATTTTTTTTCATGATCAAGAGTTATTAGGCCTGTTAGAGCACTGCTCGGTCGAACTCGTAAGCATTGCTATCTCAAGCTTGTTGTCAAGTTTAGTTGCCAAAACTATAAGTCTTGATTTCTAGTCTACTTATAGCTAAGTCTCGGATTAGGATAAAAAGTGTAGTTGAGCATTTAACTTCACGGCATTCATCGATTGAAGAAGAATAAATACTAAGGGGATCTTGTGAAACTTCATCAACAAAAGGTATGTGGAGACTTGAACTCATCTATCACTCAAAATTCTATCTATTCTATCTCCTATTTAAGACAAACGTCGTATATCAATATAGACTTCGATTATACACATTTGATATTTCGAGCTGAGTTTAACTTGCTTACATATTTTTCAAAATATATGTTGGTAAGCTTTCACTTCAACCAAGTTCATCTTATACTCTTGACGAAAGTCAAAATATGATCATATGAAAATCGCCGGTAACATCTTACATGATTTGTGCGATACAGTCATTCGATGTAGACTCGGAATGTTTCGTATTGATTATTTCAATAACTTGAAAATCGCTTTGATGCTAATAGTTAGTGAAAAAAACTATTGTCATCCCCTAAGAAAGTTTCAATGATTGAAATAGAGTTTAGAACAAATGGTTTTAAGCATAGTATGCGTACTTGCATATATGTAATCCATGTCCGGAAACCATGGTATGCTTACCCGTATGCGTAATTCTTTGTTTGAGGAAGTCCGGGAACCTGGTATGAAAACCAGTACACATACTGGCGTAAGGTTCAGGTCCAGGAATTTCTTCTGAGCTTGGATGGTATGTGTACCAGTTCGCATACTGGCAAAACTCAAACTTGGTCCGGCTACTTAGGTACGCATACCCGTATGCATACCTAAGTGGATGATATTTTAAAATCGGTTTGTTCATGAACTAATACGTTTATATAATAAGAAATGCAATCTTTTGAAAAATGTTTCTATAATGTTCATGACTTGATTCGAGTGAATCAAAATCGATTTTGCTTCATTTCTGTCTTGTATCCTTCTATGAGAATATAAACAATTGAACAACTCTAGAACTAGTTTCATTTGAGTCATTTGAACTAGTTATGGTTAAGATGAATAAGGTTGATATGAAAGTGTTCATATGGATAACTTCGGTTAACTATTGTTAGGTACGGTTACTCATATCTAAAGGAAGGTACATTTTATTTGTGTGTAACAAGCTAAGTGCGATCTAACGGTTGAAAGATATTAGCTTGAGTCTAATCAGGTTTTTATCTAACGGTGAATATTGAATGCTTTGTTACCAAGATAACATTAATTGTAAACCATGATTTGAAGACTATATAAAGGAGAACTCTGGAAACTAGGAAACCTAATCCCCATACCTCTTGTGTAATACTAGTTGCGACTAGAGGCGATTCTCCTTTAATCTTAGGTTTTTCACGAAACCATGTAGGTTAACGACTTAAAGACTTCATTGGGATTATATAGGATTAAGCCAGAACCAACTATTTTCTTTGTAGTTATGTGATCTGGTCTTGTATTTATATCGTGATTAAATACTATCTTCTCTAAGATTGGCTCGAGATTTAATCTCCGATAGGGAAGATAAAAAGTAATCACAAACATCTTTGTCTCATCGTTTTTGATTCCACAATATCTTGTTTCGCTACCATACGATTAAGATTATTATGAGGTTATTGATATTACTAGGATGTTCTTCGGGAATATAAGTCCGGTGTGTCAATTGGTACCTGTTCACCTTGATTTATCAAAAGACGTGACAAAACTCATAGGTTTATCTGTGGAAGACATATTTATCTATACAATAGACTTTTATGTATGAGACAGATTTGTTTATCAAGTCTTCGACTTTGGGTCGTAGAAACTCTTAGTTGTGGGTGAGATCAACTAAGGGAATCAAGTGTGTAGAGTCCTGTTAGGATTCAGAGACGTGAGGAGCGTAACTGTACCCTGATCAGTGTGAGATTGATTAGGGATCAACTACATTATAGTACGAAGTTAACTTAGAGTAGGCTAGTGTCTGTAGCGGCTTAATACAGTGTGGTTTTCAAATATGTACTAGGTCCCGGGGCTTTTCTGCATTTGCGGTTTCCTCGTTAACAAATTTTTTGGTGTCTGTGTTATTTCTTTTCCTCATTATATTTTGTTATATAATTAAAATCTCACAGGTTGTGCGTAGTTCAATCAATTAGAGAATCCAACCTTTGGTTGTTGATTATATTAATTGACATCTAAACATTGTCTTTAGTATCGTTCAAGTTATTTCACATAATAATCAGACACACGAATTTCTATCTGTTTGATTTGCTGATTACATTGTGAAATAGAGATACAACTCTTGGATATATTTCTATTGTTTGAGTCAAACTATCTAGTTGATTCTCTTGGAATTATATTAGAGTTTGTCCATACAGATTGCTAAGCGAAATATTGGGTGTGATTTTCAGACCCCTATTTTTTTAATTGGTATCAGAGTAGGCAAACACTGTAAACTCAATAAGTTTGTGTTTGACTGATCCCTAAATTATGTCCCCGTGGGAAATCTCTTTTGGAAACTTGATCTTGGCATCTGTAACGCACGCCAGAACTCCTTAAAGATTGTCCAGAGCTTATAATCCACTAGACCTCTGGTCTCTAATGATAATATCGCTTCGTCTAAGACTTTGGAAAACTTAGATGATGAGAAACGGTCTAAAGAAGAAATTAAAAGTTTTTCTAATAAAGGTTATTTGAGAAAACATGGTCAACACTCAAAGATATGGAATCTCACTAGATTTTCTCTTAATATTTTTGAGGAATACTATCATGATAGATCATTTGACAAAGATTTATTTAGAGCTTTTGAAAGCGTTTTTAAATTCTTAGAAAAACTTAATTCGATTAAGAATAAGAATCATTCTAGTAAAAAAATTGTACCTGTCAAATCATGTATTCATGATGTACGAACTAATCCTACTCCCTACTCATGTGAAATTGATAAAAAGATGTATGGTGAGTTCAGTATAGGTTCTAATTGTTGGAAAAAGTCTTTTCTTGTTCATAAGAAAAGGGATTCAAAAAATTCCATTAACCATGAGTATCATCATTACTATGATTATACTTCTGGTACATTTCACAAATATCAACCAGAAATGTTGCATGAGAATCTCTCTGCACATGTCGCCTCTTGATAACAAGCTTGGCTCTACCCCATTTGTATATAACTTGAGATGGGGCAAGTAACGGTTGAGATATTTTTTTATGCTTGGATTAGTTTATTTTTTTGTCTTTTATCTCTCCCTCTCCAAGGTTAGTCAAGGTGGATGAAGTTCTTCCTACTTTCCCTTTGCTGCACAGTACTGATCCTTTCAGTGTGCGAACCTTGGTTGTTGAATGCTTTAAGAAATCCTGTCTTCCTATTGTGGGTCGCGGTTCATGAACGGGTCCAAGCCCATTATTATATAAGAAGTATGGTACGCGTACCCTTATTCTTCCCTCTCTATTCCGCGTACGTGAGCTATTCTAGGGTTCATGTATTATCTTCATTAAAATTTCTTTGGAGATTCAAAATAGACTAAGAATTTTCTTCATTTTCAAGGAGCACACCAAGTAAGTTTTTCCTTCTCCTTGTACTCTCAATTTCTAGGTCTCATGGGAAATTTCAAGGTTTCAAAGAAGGTTTTAAAAAACTTGGATTCATCATCTTCTAGCATGACTATACCACAAATACAAGATTCTATTAAAATTAGATTTATCAATGATTCTAGTAGTGAAAACTTTGAAATAATTTTTTCTAGTGGATTTATTCTAGAAAAGAAATTGTAAATGGTTAGTGGTCATAAAGAAGATTTGGTTTGCTTTGAAAAATTGAAGCTTGGAAACATCTTTAATGGTCTTGGTGAAGGTTTTTCCACTCTAACAAGAATTTTCTATGTTAACATCTATTATGTTGATCTTGTTGACATGGAATGCAAGACCATGATAAATAGATAAAGGATTCTTGTTAATAGAGAGTTTATTTCAAGAATTACCAAAATCTCTTCGGGTAATTTTCTCCTTCCTAGACCAAGGGAACAAAGACCATCCGATGAAACCATTTCTAATGGTCTTTATGGGGAAAGTGTTGATTGGATCAATGGAAAATTTCCTACTAATTGTCTTAGTTTTTCCTTGATGTCCTTTGGAAAACTTGGTATATCTAATCTTTGTCCCTCCATAATTGAGAATTCTTGGTGGAGTCGTGAGTTTGCGGAGTTGGTATATTTCCTTGAATTGGGTACTCAGAGTCTCGACATTTGTGGATTCATCATTCTTTAAATGGTTTCAATGACATCTTCCAACAAGAAGTTAGTCTTTCCTTGTTTGATTGAGAAAACTTGTCGCTCCTACTCCATTGCTCCTATTGGAAACTCTATTGGAACTCCCAAGCTTGTTCGCCCTTGTACCTTCAAACGTATGAAGGAGAATGCTTGCAAAAGATAAAGATGTGATACCATTTTCGGTTCTTGTGACTATACCACCTTGAGTCTTCTTCATCAAATTCACAAGGGTGTGTGTAAGATCAATTCCAAGGTAAAGTTTGTACAAGAACAATTGTGTGTTATTTCCACCAAGTTTCCTGAAATCAAGGAAGACATGGATAAGATTCAAGCTACTTTGATGGTTTCCGATGATGAAGATGATGATGCGTAAAGTTCTTCTTATTTTATCTTATCCTATTTTGTCTAGGAAACTTATTATGAGAATTTATTCTTGTGTTTTAAGAAGGATAACTAGAGTTTGGAATAGCCATTATTGTGAGTACACATAGCTATTTCCAACGTTTTTTTTATCTTGCAATGTTTTTAAATTTATTTATTTAAATTCTAAATTTTATTTGGAAGATGATTTTGCAGTATTAATCTTTATGGTTTCATATATTGCAACTTGTTACGAGATATGTATGTTTGCGTCCGTGAACTATGATTGTCCCAAAAATGTCAAAAGTTAAGTCTTTCATATGTCATTATGCAAATATTGATAAAAGATTGAATGAACTTTTGACAAACAAAAGTTAAGCCTACTAGTATGACCGTTTCCACGGTGGAAGGGCCGACCGAAGAAGAATCTGAAGATGGGGTTTGTCTGCGACTATTTTCGTCCCGTTTAAAAAAAGGTGATACTTTCGTCCCGTTTCCGGAAAAAGTGATACTTTCTCCCCGTTTCATAAAAAGTATCACTTTTTCTGAAATGGGGAGAAAGTATTATTTTTTCCGAAACAGAACAAAATTATCACTTTTTCCGAAACAGAGCGAAAGTATCACTTTTCCCGAAACGGAGTGAAAGTATCACTTTTCCTGAAACGGGATGTGAAAGTATCACCTTTTCTTAAACAGAAAATAAGTCGATCCATAAACCAAAATATGGATGCATAATGTGTTATGCATCCTTTGTGGTGGTTTGCATAATGGCTATGCATTCAATTTTCAAGAATTATTCCTAAAATGAAAGTATCATTTTTCTTGAAACGGAGGAGTACATCGTTTTATTAGTTGCAACGGAAAATAAGTTGATGAATAAACCAAAATTTTGCTACATAAACTATTATGTATACTTTATGGTGGTTTGCATAATGGATATACACTTAATTTCCTAAAATTGTGCCTAAAATGATAAGTACCTCCGATTTTTTCGTAAAAACTCAAAATTTGATATTGTTGTTTATGCTCGTTGGATAGGTTTTTTTATTAGCTTTCCAACGAGATAAAATTTGTAAAATTCCAAGGCACGGATTGGACTAAAAGGGAGGGAAATTTTTGGTTTTTCGGCCCTAACCATTTCCAATCTTTTTGTGTCAATTGATCACTTACATTTTACAAAAAAGTGGCCATATAAAGGTCCTCCCTCGCTTCGCTCGGTCGGCCCAATTATGTCATTATGTAAATATTGATGGAAGATGTGATGAACTTTTGTTTACAAAGATTAAGTCTATTGTATGTCTCTATGCAAATAATGATGAAATCTAGAATGAATCTTCATCTATTCCGCAGTATTGGTCTTTCCTGATCCATATCTTTGTGCAAATACTGCGCGGCTCCGTAAGTTCTCTTATGTGAGAATTTCCGATTAAATTAATCATGGGTTCTCTTGTGGTTAATTTTAATTGAGTATTTTGGATACAAATTCATGTTTCATGAGATTTATTAATGTCCAAAGAAATCCTTCTTTGCTTGTGAAAGTTAGGTCGCTCTTGTTGTTCTTTCGGGAATGACATTATATGGGGGAGAGTTCTTAATTTAACTTGTGCTTAATTGCCAAATCTTTGTGGGGAGTGCGGTTGTGGAATATTGTAGGAGTTATCTTGTATCTTTATAAACTCCTTGATGAATGCATTTAGCTTCGACTATATGGTGGCATCTAAACAAGTTGACATGTTGTTCTCTTTTGGTCATGAAGTATCTCTATGGAAATTTCATTAGGATCCCACTAATCTCCTTTGCCAATTTTTATTGACAAAAAAGGGGAGAATTAATGTGTAGTTTACACTACAAATACAAATGGTTTACGGATCATTATGTAAAGGGGAGTGGTTTCCATGTGAGATAAAGTATTGACTAAGGAAGAGTGATACATATCACCATAGTATTGTTTTCAAAGTTGTGATACAATTAAACTTTGATGCTATGTAATAATACTATAACACTGTATAACAATGATTGATTGCAACTGTTTTCTCATTGTTATAGCTACGGATCTTCAACAACTATGATGCTGAGTTGAACACGTTCAGAATCATTGCAGTACTTGGAAGTGACGAAGATATCGAGTAATATTGAAGAACCAAGGAGATCAAGCATTTGGATGAGAATCTAAAAAGTTTATTTATTTTGTAATCCATATGTATTGATAGTTTTTTCAAATTGTCAAAGGGGGGGGGGGATTATTAGAGCACTACTCGGTCGAACTAGCAAGCGTTGCTATCTCAAGCTTGTTGTCAAGTTTAGTTGCCAAAACTATAAGTCTTGATTTTTAGTCTAATTATATCAAAGTCGCGGATTAGGATAAAAAGTGTAGTTGAGCATTAAACTTCATGGCGTTCATCGATTGAAGACGAATAACTACTAAGGGAAGATTGTGGAACTTCATCAACAAAAGGTATGTGGAGACTTGAACTCATCTATCACTCAAAAGTCTATCTACTCTGTTAGAGCATTGCTCGGTCGAACTCGCATGCGTTGCTATATCAAGCATGTTTGTCAATGTTAGTGATCAAAACTATAAAGTCTTGATTTCTAGTCTACTATAGCTAAGGTCTCGGACTAGGATAGAAAGTGTAGTTGAGCTCAAGAACTCCATGGCGATCGTCATACAAGACGAAGGACTACTCAAGGAACCAGTGGATCTTCATCGACTAAAAGGTATGTGGAGGCTTGAACTTATCTATCACTCAAAAGTCTATCTAATCTATCTCCTATCTTGAGACAAAAGTCGTTTTACTATATAGACTAAAGATATACACATGTGACATTTCGAGTTGAGTATATCTCGCTTATTTATTTCTCGAAATGTGTGTTGGTAAAGCTTTTGCTTTAACCAAGTTCATCTTTTCCTAGTGACGGAATTCATGTTATCTTTCAATCACTTTGGAAATTGCTCTGACAAAAACTAGTTTGTGAATAACAACTATATGACGTCCTCTGAGAATGTTTCAATGATTAAAATGAGAGTTTAGACAATATAAACACTGGGGGATATAAACATTATTGTGGTAACACATATATGTATAAGTCTTTAGCACTTGACTCGAAACTTGCGAACTTTGTTGATCAAGTGAAAATCGGAACTTGAGCAGTCAACTCAGTCCGCGAACGTGCGTAGTTCTCGAACCCGAGAATTTCTGCTGGAGTTGAAGCTCGATTTCAGTCTGCGAACTGACGGAAGTTCTCGAACCCGAGAATTTCTACTGGAGTTTGTGAACTCCAAGCGGTTACTTGAGTCCGCGAACTTGAGTGGTTATGTCTAAAAACGATGTTCGTGAACTTATCTAAGGAATGCTTTTGCAAACCGTGGCTTTATAGTTCATGAATCGATTCGAGTGAATCATATCGTTTTTTCTTCAATTGTGTCTTATATAGTACATAAGATCTCGTATCAATTGAACAACTCTCTAACTATTTCATTTGAGTCATTTGGACTAGTTATGGTGAAGAAGAATATGGTTGATATGAAAGTTATCATATGGATAACCATTTGGTTGACTAATATAGAACCAACTATTGTACACATTTGGGTACGGTTACACAAACCCAAAATCGTCAAGTACATGTGTGTATGGAAAGCTAAGTTTTTGATCTAACGGTTGAGAGATATTAGCTTGTATCTAATAAGGTTTTCATCTAACGGTGAATATTGAATGCTTTGTTACTAAGCTAACATTGATTGCAAACCCTGATTTGAAAGAATATATAAGGGAGAACTCTAGAAACTGGGAAACCTAATCCCCACACATGCTGTGTGATACTAGTTTGCTAAGCTAGAGTCGATTCTCCTTTAACCTTTGGTTTTCTTCTTCTAAAACCTGGTTAACGACTTAAAGACTTCATTGGGATTGTGAAGCCAGACCGATACTACTTTTCTTGTAGTTGTGTGATCTGATCTTGCTGTTTCTATCGTATGAGTACAATTGTAATAATTGGCTTGAGATTTCTATCTCCGATAGGAAATATATAAAAGTAATCACAAACATCTTTGTCTCATCGTTTGTGATTCCACAATATCTTTTTTCGCTGCATCGTTTAAGACTATTGTGAGGTGATTGATAAAAATGAGTTGTTCTTCGGGAATATAAGTCTGGTTTTATTGATTGGTTCCTGTTCACCTTGATTTATCAAAAGACGGAATAAAACTCATAGGTTTATTCATGGGATACAAATTTATCTATCTGGTAGACTTTTCCGTGTGAGACAGATTTGTTTGCTAAAGTCTTCGACTTTGGGTCGTAGCAACTCTTGGTTGTGGGTGAGATTAGCTAAGGGAATCAAGTGCACAGTATCCTATTGGGATCATAGGCGTAGGAGCATAACTGTACCTTGGATCAGTGTGAGATTTATTGGGGTTCAACTACAGTCCAGACCGAAGTTAATTTGGAGTAGGCTAGTGTATGTAGCGGCTTAATACAGTGTATGTTTAATCTGGACTAGGTCCCGGGGTTTTTTCTGCATTTGCGGTTTCCTCGTTAACAAAATTTTGGTGTCTGTGTTATTTCTTTTCCGCATTATATTTTTATATAATTGAAATAATACAGGTTGTGCGTTGATCAATCAATTAGAATATCCGACCTTATTGGTTGTTGATTTAAATTGATTGACACTTGGATATTGGTCTTTGGTACCATCCAAGTTATCTCTCTTTGATTAGACTCGCGAATCACATTTGCTTGAGTAAATAAAATTGAGAGATTGAGATAATAACTCCTTGAGTATTTTCTATTGATTGAGTCTAGTTAATTCTCTAGAAAACAACTCGGAGTTGTCCATACATATTGCTAATCAAAATATTGGGTGAGGTTGTTAGACCCCTGCTTTTTCAATTGGTATCAGAGCAGGCAAACACATTCAAGACCTCACAAGTATGTATTTGTAGCGATCTGACTCTATGGACGACAAAGTCTCTTATAACCCTTCACCAGATTAAAAAACAATGGTAGAAGAAATTTTGATAAACTAGTTATCCGTCAAAGGTTGGATGAACAAATCCAGATCAATTCTGATCTTATTGCAGAAATTACAATCCTAAAGGATTTGAAACCCAATTCAAGTTACTTAATGAATATGGGTAACTATTATAGTTCCTCTCTAAGGAACCGTCATATATCAGATGGTAAACAACGTATAAAGGTTGTGAAAACTGATCTGACTCAGAACTGTTCTACCAAGCTTAAAGGTGTTGGTCTATGTTTGTTTTGTGATTCCTCTAAACACTTTCAACATAAGTGTGTGTCTTTTCAAAAGAGTTTAAAAGTTTCAAGTGATCTTTATAAGAAAACTAAACAACTTCTTGCGTTTCTAAAAAGACATACAGAATTGTTAGAAAACACCAAAAAGGACAACACTAATAGTATGGGAGCATTTTCTTTAAAATCAACGTCACCTTTTCAATGGTTCCTTGATAGTAGGTGCAACATACATATGATCTTACTTGGTTTGTATATGCAGAAGACTATGAAGGAGGACCAGTAACATTTGGAGATGAAAGATGTTGTTTCATAAGTAAGAAGGGAATGATCAAATTACCTAGCGTACCTGAAATTCATGGTGTAATCTACGTAAAAGGTATGACTGCAAATCTTCTTTCGATTAGTCAGATTTGTGACAAGGGCCATCGAGTTGTCTTCAATGCAAATGGATGTGACATTGTGGACAAAACTGGGAAAGTAATTTTTCAAGGAACTCGTGGTAAAAACAACTGTTATCTTCTCTATACTCAATTTATCAATTGTTGCAATTTGACTAAGGTGGAATCTACACATCTTTGGCATGAACATTTTGGTCACATCAATTATCGCCTTCTGACTAAGATTATTAACAAAGAACTTATCAGAGGTGTTCCAAAAATCAATGCAAAGATTGAAGGTGTATATGGTGCCTGTCAAAAGGGTAAACAAACAAAAGTTCACCATAAATCATCTCAAGATATTTTCACCAAAGCCCCACTTGATTTAATTCATATGGATCTCTTCGGACCAATTCAACAGCCCACTGTTGCTGGCAAGAGGTATGCTTTGGTTATGGTATATGATTACACCAGATTCACTTGGGTTGCATTTCTATCTCATAATAATGAACCCTTGGGGAATTCAAGATTATTGTGAGTAGAATCCAGAACGAACAAGGTCGGAATCTAAAGAAAATTAGGAACGACCGTGGAACTGAATTCAAGGACACTAAAGTGTTTGAATTTTGTGACGAACTGGGGATTACTCAACAATATTCTCCACCTATTACTCCTCAAGCTAATGGAGTTGCCGAAAGAAAGAACAGGAATATTCAAGAGATGGCCAGGGTAATGCTCCATAACAAAAATCTACCTTTAAGATTTTGGGGAGAAGCTGTTTTTACAGCATGTTACTTGATCAATCATGTTTACTTACGGTCTAAAACTCTCAACACTCCTTATGAGTTATGGTATGGTAGAAAACCCAACTTACACTATCTTAGAGTGTTTGGAAGTAAGTGCTACATACTAAAAGATCGAGAGCAAATAAGTAAATTTGATACCAAAAGTGATGAAGGTATTTTCCTTTGCTATGCTTCTGACAGTCGTGGGTTCCGAGTATTTAATATCAGAACACAAGTCATGATGGAATCTGCTAATGTTATTATTGATGATATTTGTGATTTTCATCATAATTCTTCTGCTGAGTTGTCTCCAACTGAGACAATTGAGAAAGTCAAGGAAATATCGGAATCAGTTGAAGCCATTCCAACTGTTACTGATCCTGATATTTCTAGTGACGAGGAGAAAGACACTGATCAGACCACCCCTGACGAACCAGAACGTGTTCCCCCTCCACGACACCTCTAGTTTCAAAGGAATCATGATCCATACAGTATTATTGGAGGAAAATATTCTACAGCTAGAACAAGAGGACAACTTCAAAATATTTGCAATTTTGGTTGTTATCTGTCTCTTGTGGAACCAAGAAATATTATTGAAGCTCTTAATGACCCCGCTTGGGTAAATGCTATGCATTAAGAGTTAAATCAATTTCAAAGGAAAGTCGTATGGGAACTCGTACCTTGTCCCTCCAATGTTAATATTGTTGGTACCAAATGGATATTTAAGAACAAGTCTGATGAATTTGGCACAATTATTAGAAACAAAGCCAGGCTTGTCGCTCAAGGATACTCACAAATTGAAGGTATCGACTTTGATGAAACCTTTGCACCTATGGCACGCCTTGAGTCCATTAGGATCTTATTAGCTCATGCTTGTTTTCTCAAAGTTAAACTTTTTCAGATGGATGTAAAATTTGCGTTCCTGAACGGGATTTTAAAAGAAGAAGTCTATGTTGCTCAACCAAAAGGGTTTGAAAACCGTGACTTTCCATATCATGTTCTCAAACTCAATAAGGCTTTATATGGGTTAAAACAAGCACCTAGAGCCTGGTTTGAAAAACTTACCACTTCTCTTATTCGAAAAGGTTTCTCAAGAGGTGGAGCTGATAAGACCTTATTTACCAAATAAAGTTGGAAAAATGTTGTCATTGCTCAAGTATATGTAGATGATATTATCTATGGATCAACATCTGAGAAGCTAGCAAAGGACTTTCAAGTTTCACTGGCTAGAGAACTTGAAATGAGTAATGTTGGTGAATTAAAATTCTTTTTAGGATTACAAATTCAACAACATAAGGATGGAATTTACTTATCCTAGGAAAAGTATGCAAGAGATCTTGTAACACGATTCGGCTTAGATAAGTCTTCTCCAAAATTTACACCCATGTGTACTACTGGTAAATTACATAGAGATAAGAAAGGAGTAAAAGTAGATCAAAAGATGTATCGATTTATTATTGGAATCATTTTATATCTAACAGCTACTAGACATGATATTTCTTTTAGTGTTGGTTGTTGTGCTAGATTTCAGGCTGATCCAAAGGAATCTCATCTTTCAGCTGCAAAAAGGATCATACATTATGTCAATCACACTGTTGGGTATGGTTTATCCTACACTTTTGATACTAACACTGACCTTTCCGCCTATTCTGATGCTGATTGGGCAGGATGTGTAGAAGATAGAAAAAGTACATCAGGGGGTTTCTACTATGTAGGACTGAATCTTGTTGCTTGGCATAATAAGAAACAAAATTCACAATCCCTATCTACATGCGAATCAGAATATATTGTTGCTGGGTCATGCTGTACACAACTCTTATGGATGAAACAAATATTGGCAGACTATGGAGTTGATACTAGAATAATGAAGATCTTTTTTGATAACTCTAGATTCGAATCACTGAGAATCCTGTTGAGCACTCAAGAACAAAGCACATTGACATAAGGTACCATTATTTTTGAGATCTTTATGAGAATGGTATCATTAAAATGGAATTTGTGCCTTCCGAACAACAGTTGGCTGATATTCTCACAAAACCATTAGACACTGCCATTTTTCAGCACTTAAGGAAGTCTATTGGTGTTGTTTTGGTTCATTAGGTACTTCAGTAACTCTTGCCCCTGTGCTTATCTCGACCTTTTGGGCAATTGAGTTGGAACTCCAGTAGGTGAATATTTTGTTTGTAGTTGATTCGTCCAATCTTTTCTGTTAGTGTGAATAAATCCTTATTTTATTTTTGAAATTAAGGTCGCTCTTGTTATTCCATTGGGAATGACATATTATGGGGGAGAGTTCTTTTGAACTTGTTCTTAATTGCCAAATCTTTGTGGGGAGTGCGGCTGTGGAATATTAGATAGGTTATCTTGCGTCTTTATAAACTCCTTGATGACTGCATTTAGCTTCGTATTTATGATTGCATCTAAATAAGATTATATACATTTACCTTTGGTCATGGAATGTCTCTTACGGAAATTTCATTAGGATCCCGTTCTTGTACCTTTGCCAATTTTATTGACAAAAAGTGGGAGAATTAATATGTAGTTCACACTACAAATACATATGATTTTCGGATCATTATGTAAGGGGGAGTGGTTTCCATGTGAGATGGAGTATTGACTAAGGGGGAGTGAAGTATCACAATGGTATTGTTGTTGAAGTTGTGATGCAATTGGACTTTGACGCTGTGTAATAATACTATGACACTGTATAACAATGATTGTGAACCGATGCTTTTTTCATTGTTATAGCTACGGATTTTCAACAACGATGATGCTAAACTTACAACCTTTGGGATCATTGGAATACTTGGAAGTGATGAAGATTTCGAGTATTGTTGAAGATTAGACATATGGAATAGGAGCTACAAAGTTTATTTATATATTTTTTGTATTCCATATGTATTAATAGTTTTGCCACTAAAATTGACAAAGGGGGAGATTGTTAGATCATTGCTCGGTCGAACTCGCATGCGTTTCTATATCAAGCATGTTTGTCAATGTTAGTGATCAAAACTATAAAATCTTGATTTCTAGTCTACTATAGCTAAGGTCTCGGACTAGGATAGAAAGTGTAGTTGAGCTTAAGAACTCCATGGCGATCATCATACAAGACGAAGGACTAATCAAGGAACCAGTGGATCTTCATCGACTAAAAGGTATGTGGAGACTTGAATTTATCTATCACTCAAAAGTTTATCTACTCTATCTCCTATCTTGAGACAAAAGTCGTTTTACTATATAGACTAAAGATATACACATGTGACATTTCGAGCCGAGTATATCTCGCTTATCTATTTCTCGAAATGTGTGTTGGTAAATCTTTCGCTTTAACCAAGTTCATCTTTGCCTAGTGACGAAAATCATGTTATAAAGTCATGTTATGTTTCAATCACTTTGGAAATTGCTCTGACAAAAACTAGTTTGTGAATAACAACTATATGACGCCCTCTTAGAATGTTTCAATGATTGAAATGAGAGTTTAGACAATATAACCACTGGGGGATATAAACATTGTTGTGGTAACACATATATGTATAATGTAAGGATTCGATAGATCATCAACGCTATTTGACCGGTCAAGAGACGATTTAGTCTCTAGTGACTTGATTAATTAAAGATGAACCTTAATTAATAGAAATTAGTCAAACAATAATTTGGACAAACCAATAGTACCATTAGATAGATCTCAAAAATTTACGCGAAATGGACTACTAGAATGCGTCATTAGGATATCGGGCAAGAAAGATATGATAGCCGGATAAATCATAATGACATGTTTGACCACCGGTCAAACGGAGTTGACCTTAATTGACCACCGGTGGCCGTTGACTGACTTGACCCTGATGTTGACCGGACCTATACATGAGTTGGATCTATGTGTAGTAATAAGTTATCCCTTAATAGTTTTCCTAGATACTGGATAGTGGAACCTTAAATTGTTGAATATGAAATTTTGGAAGAATTATCTCTTCATTTAAGGTTCTCCTGTTTCACCTAGTTGATGTGTTAGGAAGTGAAGGAATGAGTGACAGAGAGTATTTAAGAGGAGGAGGAGCTGTTGGATATAATTAATTTAGTAGTAGAATAAAATAGGAACCTTGAGAAAAACTTTAAAAGAAGTTATGATGATGGTAAGATATGAGAGTGATATTATGTAGTATTTGATTGATTGTTAACAATTGATGGATAAAGGAAAAGTAAAAATCAGATCGAGGGAGATTGAGAAAGTAAATGGTGTGGTATTGAGATAGAGTAAGTAGTGATGAAAACCAATAATGATGATTGAATGAAATAATGATAATAAAGCTTGGAGGAGATGGAGTTTGATGATTACATGAATGATGGAACATGTTTATAAGCTCAAGGTAACATTACTAATCAATTATTGTTTGCTTATACTGATTTGGGTAGTAGTTAGATAACCAAAATAGTCTCGAATCTATGAAATAGTATTTTCATGTTTATGATTTTATGTGAAAGCATGTGTTTCTGCCCACTTTTCTTGCATGAAAATGATTAGCTTAAGTTATGAATTCGACTTCGACATAAGCATGAGACTTTTATATGAGTCTCTTATCTTTCTACAAAAACTGAGTTTGCTCAATTTGGATAAATATACAATTAGTTACGAATTTTCGAAATTAACTCGTTGTGACAGAAATTCTGGGTTTTGCGGTGAGACAGCGAATAGACGGACTCTTTTAGGCATGTTAGAGATAGAACTAGCTTCCGGTCATAACTCAAATGTTGTATAGGAAACCGTAACCTTTCCAAAGAGACATCATGTGATAGTTTTGGATTAGTATTGTGCGATATAGAGACCTCGAAACTTTGACCCTTGTGCTGTGTACAAGTAGGAAAATACATAAAACGTATACAAGGTGTTTGATAAAATGACCGAGTTGACTCGGTGACTCGGCGAGTAAGATGAGTCAGATATATGACTCAGAAAAGTCAGACCAAGTGGTTAGTGGACCGGGTAAACGGGTCCAGGTCAGGCAATGGGTTTGGGCTTGGTGACAGAAATCTTGTTTTGTATTTTTGGACCACTTAGATTTAAAATTAGCCTTCCATTTCTTCTTCAAAGTTGTAGGGTTTTTCGAGTGATTTCCGATGATACCCAATTTGACCCCATTTGGATAAGTAGATAATTATTTATTTCCAAATTAGTATTACCTGGTTATGGAACCATTGATAGAATTATAATCATTAGTTATTTTACTTAATACATAACTAGAGACTTGTATGGTATTATGATATGGACCTTATATAAGCCTATTGGACAAATTCTTAGAGTGCTTGTGTGATTAACAATTAGTCTATATTAACAACGACCGATTCAAAGGATGAACCAGTGGATTGAGGAATACAAGGTAGGCGTGGCTTGTCATCAAACCAGATGGGAACTCTGTAACCTTCTTGTAATCATTAAGTTTCTTTTCATACGCGAGCATGATGTGCCATTACTCTTTATAATCATAATTGAGTGTAAATGATTGGGTATGTTGTGTAATATGCATTGTATGGATTCTCCAAATGTTATATCTATTTTTATGCTTATTATAGCCCAGATGAGGCAATATCGTTATATAGGGGAATATTACCTTTTACAATTTCTTGTGAGAATCAGTTCGTTTGCATATTATGCTTGATTGTAAAACCTTCGGGACTTATGATGGTAGATTCTTGAATCATGGTTTGTATGAGCACTCCGTGTGGATGGGATATTATTAGAGTCTGGAGTTATTATGCTTTCGCTTTCTCCAATGAGTTTGGGGAGGTCTGAGTGACATATTTTAGTTGTTCTTGCTTCACTTTTGTGGATTCATCCGGTGGTGGTGTTTCACGGATATTGCCACTATGGACGCAATATCTGAGAAAGTGGAACTAGAATAACATTCTTTCATGAATGATATATATTACGATGCTTGTTGTTTGCTGAGTGAATAATTTGATGTGTGTTTGAGTGAAATCCTCGCGAGGAGTGACCGTGGTCTCCCCACAGCTCCTTGCTAAGTCTTATAGCCCATATGAGGCAATATATAGCACGTGAAGTGCATATAATAGCTATCTAGTTTGTAAAGCGAAATAGTATTACTTTTTTATTTTATAACCTAATTTATGTCGTTAAGACCCATATGAGGAAATATTATATCGAGGTATTTGGGGAAATCACTCTTATGCATGTTATGCACGATGTCATGCTTACTTATTATCCTTTAGAACTGTGAAGCATATTAGTGATTACTTGAAAGTTATTTGTTTTCATTGGGAACCCCTTTGGGATGATGTGCTCACTCGTTCCCACTTCAGTTTCAGTAATTAGAAGCAATGGTGCGCGTGAAATATCTGCTTTTCATAGCTTAAATCTTTTAGCGATGTTCGGGATGTTGTGAATCTTTTATATATATGTATCCCGTTTTTTTATTCTGTAAAATATCACATTAATATATATTATAACACTCATTAGATTTGACATTTGTATAATATCAGAGAGTTTGGGTTTGTTATTAGCACTTTATGTAATTAAACTAGGTTGATGCTTCAAATAGGTTATAATCATATTAGCTAAGCATGTGATTAGGTTGGGGCGTCACATATAAGTCCTTAGCACTTGAACCGAAGTTTGCGAACTTTGTTGATCAAGTGAAAATCGGAACTTGAGCAGTCAACTCAGTCCGCGAACGTGCGTAGTTCTCGAACCTGAGAATTTCTGCTTGAGTTGTTTCTCCGTTTCAGTCCGCGAACTGACGGAAGTTCTCGAACCCGAGAATTTCTTCTGGAGTTTGTGAACTCCAACCGGTTACTTGAGTCCGCGAACTTGAGTGGTTATGTCTAAAAACGATGTTCGTGAACTTATCTAAATTATCTAAGGAATGCTTTTGCAAACCGTGGCTTTATAGTTCATGAATCGATTCGAGTGAATCACATCGTTTTTCTTCAATTGTGTCTTGTGTAGTACATAAAATATCATACCAATTGAACAACTCTCTAACTAGTTCATTTGAGTCATTTGGACTAGTTATGGTGAAGAAGAATATGGTTGATATGAAAGTTATCATTTGGCTAACCATTTGGTTGACTAATATTGAACCAACTATTATACATGTTTGGGTACGGTTACACAAACCCAAAATAGTCAAGTACATGTGTGTATGGCAATCTAAGTTTTCGATCTAACGGTTGAGAGATATTAGCTTGTATCTAATCAGGTTTTCATCTTACGGTGAACATTGAATGCTTTGTTACTAAGCTAACATTGATTGCAAACCCTAATTTGAAAGACAATATAAGGGAGAACTCTAGCAACTGGGAAACCTAATCCCCACACATTCTATGTGATACTAGTTTGCTAAGCTAGAGTCGATTCTCCTTTAACCTTTGGTTTTCTTCTTCTAAAACCAGGTGTTTATGGGTAAAAATCGTTTCTGCCGATTTTGGTAAATTCGGTAAGTGAGTGAGAAACTGGTTTAAACCCTAAACAAATGTGCTGCACGTGAGCATTTTCTAGATTCGAGAGATCAATCTATACAAGTCCGGCCTAAACCAAGAAATGGCCGTTCCAGACTTGCTTCGGTCACAAAGTGGAGGAGAAGGGTTGATTTGGGGAGGATAGCGAAGAAAGGTGATGATACCAGAGAGTTCTGGTTGGGTAGTGTCTCGA
This sequence comes from Papaver bracteatum, assembly GCA_023529315.1. Classification (NCBI taxonomy): domain Eukaryota; kingdom Viridiplantae; phylum Streptophyta; class Magnoliopsida; order Ranunculales; family Papaveraceae; genus Papaver; species Papaver bracteatum. The sequence continues at coordinate 163,572 of JAJJWX010001320.1, forward strand.
CTTGTATCAGAAAAAGTAGAAGCTTATGAAGCTTGCAAGATATGGAAGCCTTTTGGGTGAGCTTGCAAAAGTTGCTTTCGGATAGTTTTGTATTTTTCCCCTGACCAAGACTTGTTGTCTGGTAGAAAATAGGTGAGACCTATTTATACAAGTTGAGATTGAAACGTACCCTGGCCTCATTACGAAAGGAAATAAAAGGTAGTTAAATGGGAGGAGGTGGTAACCGGCGTGTTTAAGAGTGAAAACGTTTTTCACTTTTATTTCCCCATTTAATTGACCGCTTTTATTCCTTTTCACGCTTTCTTAATACGAGCGTAGTGTACGCTGCATGTCGTGACCGCCAAAACAAAACCCTGAGAAAGCATCCCCAAGTTTTGTGTTGATGTCTCGAGAGTTGGTTGCACTTTGGGTTCAAGTGGCAATGCCAAGCTGCTAGGGGAGCGTGTGGCATGTTCCAATGGCATGTGCGGAATGCCTTGGTCGCGGGTTGCACTTTGAGTGCAAGTGGAAAATCCAAAGCTGCTAGGGGAGCGTGTGGCATGTGCCAATGGCATGTGCGGATCGTGGGTTGCACTTGGAGTGCAAGTGGCAATGCCAAAGCTGCTAGGGGAGCGTGTGGCATGTACGGAATGCCTTGGTCGCGGGTTGCACTTGGAGTGCAAGTAGCAATGCCAAAGCTGCTAGGGGAGCGTGTGGCATGTGCGGAACGCCTTGGTCGCGGGTTGCACTTGGAGTGCAAGCGGCAATGCCAAAGCTACTAGGGGAGCATGTGGCATGTACCAATTGGTAAGGAAAGCTGCTAGTGGTGCATGTTGGCATGTGCCAATGGCATGCACGGCCACTTGGGCCTAGGTTGCACGGTTTGCAAGCCTAGGGCGCGGTCGCCACTTGGTATGTACTAATGGCATGGCGGGTTGGAAAGTGGCTAGCGGTGCGTGTTGGCATGTGCCAATGGCACGCACGACCATATTGGCTTAGGTTGCACGGTTTGCAAGCCAAGGGTGCGGGCGCTACTTTGGCATGTGCCAATGACATAGCGGCATGGTAAGGAAAGTGGATAGCATAGCTAGGGACAAGGCAGAGTGCATTTGGCATGGCGCGGCTAGCTTGGGCTAGGTGTGGATGGCATGATTTTCCATTGGCACGGAGGTGCGGCTAGCATGGTTGGCATGCTTTGGCGCGATTGGTGTGACTAGCATAGCTAGGGCCAAGGCAGAGTGTGTTTGTCATGGCGCATCTAGGTGTGGCTGGCATGATTGCCATTGGCCTGGAGGTGCGGGTAGCATGGTCGGCATGCTTTGGCGCCTTTGGTGTGACTAGCATAGCTAGGGACAAGGCAGAGTGTGTTTGGAATGGTGCGACTAGCTTTGTCTAGGTGTGGATGTCATGATTTTCCATTGGCACGGAGGTGCAGCTAGCATGGTTGGCATGCTTTGGCGCGATTGGTGTGACTAGCATAGCTAGGGCCAAGGCAGAGTGCGTTTGGCATGGCGCGGCTAGCTTGGGCTAGGTGTGGCTGGCATGATTTTCCATTGGCACGGAGGTGCGGCTAGCATGGTTGGCATGCTTTGGCTTGTTTGGTGTGGCTGGCATGATTTGTCGTTGGCACAGGGGTGCGTCTATCATGGTTGGCATGCTTTGGCGCGGTTGGTGTGACTAGCATAGCTAGGGCCAAGGCAAAGTGCGTTTGGCATGGCGTGGCTAGCTTGGTCTAGGTGTGGATGGCATGATTTTCCATTGGCACGGAGGTGCGGCTAGCATGGTTGGCATGCTTTGGCACGTTTGGTGTGACTAGGATAGCTAGGGCCAATGCAGAGTGTGTTTGGCATGTCGCGACTAGGTTGGGATAGGTGTGGCTGGCATAATTTTCCTTTGGCACGGAGGTGCGGCTAGCATGGTTGGCATGCTTTGGCGTGTTTGGTGTGACTAGCATATCTAGGGCCAAGGCAGAGAGCATTTGGCATGGCGCGGATAGCTTGGGCTAGGTGTGGCCGACATGATTTGCCATTGGCACAGATGTGCGGCTAGCATGGTTGGCATGCTTTGGAGCATTTGGTGTGGCTGGAATGATTTGCCGTTGGCATTGGGGTGCGGCCAGCATGGTTGGAATGCTTTGGCGCGGTTGGTGTGCATAGCTAGGGCCATGGCAGAGTGCGTTTGGCATGGCGCGGCTAGCTTGGGATAGGTGTGGCTGGCATGATTTTCCATTGGCGCGGAGGTGCGTCTAGCATGGTTGGCATGCTTTGGCGCATTTGGTGTGACTAGCATAGCTAGGGCCAAGGCAGAGTGCGTTTGGCATGGCGCGGCTAGCTTGGGCTTTGTGTGGCTGTCATGATTTGCCATTGGAACGGAGGGGAATTAGGGTTTTGCTCATTGTAACCCTAATTTGAAAAAATGACCCCCCATTAATTACTGACTATATGCATTAAGTGTTCTAATAAATGTGTCATCGGTGACATTAGGTTATTCGGGTTTTTACGATTTTACCCCTTGTCTAAAACCACCATCAACATTAAGTCCCATGCTTAGATCGTAATAGGAGCTTTATTGCGAGGTAAGCATAAGATGGTGACAAACTATCAGCAGTAAATCGTAAAGAGAATTGAGGAGGCTTGTATGACATTTTTATAGATAGGATTTGGAATCCTTGCGTCTGGCAGTTTTGTACAAATCGGGAGGCTGGCATTATTGGGATTTCAGCATCATTGAGAGATAGGAAGTTGAGCGGCATTGGGAAGTTGACGCGAGTTGGGAAACTGAGCATGCTAGCTGGTGGGACCGGCGCAAGATGGGGAAACTGAGCGTGCTAGCTTGGCGCGACTTGGGCAGTCATTAGGAAGTTGGCGTAATTGGTGGGACCGGAGCAATTGGGAGACTGGGAATCTAGGCGCGAGCTTGGTGGGACCGGTGCAAAAAAGGAGGGAGTAAGTGTTTCAACAGATAAAAACGTTTACTTATTTTGCATTTATTCACACGCGACTTCAATTAGGGCATCATCCATGATAAAAATCTGGAAGCGTTATGTCTCTCATTGTTTCCTTTCCTTTTTTAAGGCTCCGTATTCATACCCAGCGTAATTGTACCGTCTTCCTTGTTTGAGAAAAGGTTCTTCTTGTTGAGTTTCTCTCTTTGTCATGCCGTACAGAGACAAATCATCCTTTAACCGTCCAGATTACCCAGGTGAAGGCGCGAGGTCTGACTCTTGCTAAAGCATCCCGACTAAGGTTGTTTGGGCTAAAAAGATCATACCAGTGTGTTTTCTTCTTCTTCTTCTCTTTTCATGTTATCCTCTTTTATATGTGTATAGATAGGATGGAACTTGATCATTTTCCCTATTTTTTTCAGTGTATGATGGGATCCTCCAGGGATGATCACGCCCTTAACTCTTCGGAGAAGGACTTCAGAATTGGCGGAGATCGATCTTATTCTCTTGAGGAGGCATTGTCTGGGATTGGATCTCTGTTCCATGAATCTATCGAAATCATTAAGGACCTCCCTTCCATCTATCCCCATGAAGTACAGGCGTGTGCTCGGACTTTCTTGGGTTCAGGGAGTATGGAGGAGGGGCGAGAAAATGGGGAAGAACCTTGGAAAGAAGTTCCAGTGCGGTAAAGCATTTCCTAGGCCCATGTATGGGGAGGATCGAACTGTTTCTAGGTTGTAGCGACGAAAAAACAAACATGTGAAGCTCTTGGAGGAGAGCGCCATGGTTCTTGATTTTGATGTGGATGAATCAAAAGATTTTCTCCGAAGTGTCAACGAGAAAACCTTCAAAGGAGCATCTGACATAAATGAAGTAGCCTTCGAAGTTGACGCTAGAGGTGTCGTTGGCGATACCGGATGGGTCATGGTGGCGTATGCTGGACCGGTGGTCGGGGCGAACACTGTTGCTGCTGTGGTTGCTTCGGGATGGGATGTTGAGGTTATTGATACTAACACCGTTGAATGGAACCTTTGTTGTCCAAGGGATTGCTGGGGGAAGTGCTTGAAGATAGCCTTGACCGAGGGGACTTGTGCTCCATCCTTCGAGGGCTAGTTCCTCCTTTTTGTTCTTTCTGTTAGCTGCTTAGTTCCCCTGATGTCTTTTTTTTTTGTTTTTTTTTGTAAACTCGTCTTTACCTTCTTCTTCATCAGTCAACATTTTGCTTTATATATATATATATGTTTTATTTATTTTTTGGAAAGAGGTTGTGGTATGATGGCTATGTAATGGTTTTTTTGGGTTAATCTGATGCATTTCTCTGATATATGGAGAACTTATTTGGAAAGAGATGTATTTATGCTCTCTTTTTTTTTGGACGGGAAAAGGAATCCCCAAGGAAAAATACAAATGGTGTATTCATCTTTGGGGGAATATAACTACTAAAAGGAAATACTAAAAGGGGGAGTGACTGGGAAGTATAGCATTTTAGGGATTGGAGGCCTTGAGCCATCGCGAGTGAATTATCACGCCTTCAGGTGTGTCTGCGTTGATGAGATTGCAATATCCTCCCAAAAGGGTGTCCGCCACCATATACAGCTCGTCTTCTCTTCCATTGGGCGAATCAGTCTGAATAGCCATTTTTACCGTCATCCTCCCAACTTGAAACGAGCTTTCCTTAACCACTACAGATCTGATTGAAAACTGGTTCAGACATCGTGCCAACATTTGAGTCTTGGCTTTGTTTCCTTCAATTGAGGTTTCTAAGCTTTTTGCAAAGTGCTCAAATGGTCTGACGCCCCATTCACATTTCTTGACAGCGTCCGTGCCAATAATTGCGCCGAGTCCCCATGACGGAATGTGGTGAGGAATGACTGGTTGCAGAAAAGGTTGCTCGGTCAGACTTACTTGCATTTGAAAACCATGAGCTAGCGCCAGCAGGTCCTCTCCGGATTTCTGGGTTCCTTTGATAGTTCGTCGATGCGATAACCAGAGGGATGATTTGTTGGAAGTTCCTTCGGGCGTGGGCGTCAGCAGAGGGTGCACATCTAATTTCGCTTTGTTGTCGAGCACCCATAAGTGTCCCAATATCATGTCATGACCCAGTTCTTTGACAATGTGGAATTTTCTATACGTTATAGCATCTCACACCCTGACCTCTAGGTTGATGTAGCCATGCGCGTTCAGAGCTTCTCCTCTCGAGTTCTTAATCATGGACGGGGAATAGGTAGCGTCTTTCTTTGTAAATCCTACTGCCTTTAGTGTATTGAAAGTAATGATATTGAGGTCAGAGGCTGCGTCGATGAGAGTGTTGTTAAATTCGTTACCTCTTAAACGGGACGTGGTCAGCAGTCCCCAGTTCTCCCTTTTGGTTCCGCCTGTTTGGAAAGATTGGACCCCTGGCGTGGTTTCTGAGGAGAGAAAAAGTCGTTTGCCGGATATAACGCGATTGAGATCTACGAAAATATCTTTGCGCTGCACCTTGAAAAGATAGAGAATTTCGCATATATACTGCATCATGGATCGTACAGTCTCGTGCACGGAGTCCCCAGAGGACCCATAGTTTCTTATTGGGAGTGGTTCTCGATGCACTCTCTCGTCTCCTAGTTGGAGTTCTCCCGCTTCTTTCCTTTCTCTGAAAATATGCTTTAGTCTGTTGCAATCGCTGGTTGGGTGGTGAACGAACCTTTGGTAATGGCAGTACTTGGGGTTCGCCATCTCAGCCACAGTTGGTGGACATCTGGGAGGTGGCAATCTGATAACATCATCTTGAACCCAGGCTTCTAGGAGGTCAATCACCTCCTCGATGGGAAATGGGAAATCAAGGGTATTTCCTTCAGTCTCATGATGTTGCATGGGAGTTTTAATGACGGTTTTCCTTGGCGGGGGTTCCCGTTGCGCCGGTGCTTCACGTTTTGGCTGGTGGCCCATAGTTGGGGCCTTCCTTTTTCCCATTTCGTTTATTATGTTCACGGAGGATGAGCCGGCATTAAATTGCTTGCTGATGAGGCGTGTATTCCCGCGAGTTTCACGCGTGTCTTCGATTCGAGTTGGCCTAGTTTTTTCCAGTAATGTCGGTGCTGTCGTTGCGGATCGTCTCGCGGCTTCATGGAGTTCGGAGAAAGTTTGGAAGCTAAGTTCTTTAGCAAGGCGTGATAAATAGGAACCATACCATTGATGCACGCGTTCACCAGCTGTTGCTCGGTCACGTTTGGGTCGTGACAGTCGAGTGCTTGAACCCTGAACCTTTTGACGAAATCATTCAGATGTTCGTTATCCCATTGGTACATTCTTCCGAGGTCCGAGAAAGTAACTTGTTCAGACACGAAGAAGTATTTCTTGTAAAACGCAGTGACCATGCTACTCCAGTTGGGAATGCTGTTTGGCGGGATGTTGTTGTACCATGTATACGCCCTTCCGGTAAGTGATTTTGAGAATTCTATTAAATGAAGAACGTGATTATATTCATGTTCACCTAGGGATTCCAGGAAATGAGAGACATGCTCATGTGCATTCCCGGTACCATCGTACAGGGTAAATTAAGGAGAGGAGTACCCCCTTGGAAGAAGGATTCTATGCATTTTAGATGGGTAAGGAGGTTGGTGATGATGTATGTCCAATTCATCATTCTTTATTTGGTTGCGGATAAGTTGTTCCAGATCTTCTCGTGTGACAAAATTAGACGGCTTATTTCTTTCCAACGAGATTCTAGCGCGAGCTTCCTCGTCCGCGGAGGCGTGCTCCGTCGAAGTGCTGATGTCGGGGTTGTTGGAGACGTTCCTAAGCGGCTCTGGAGGACGCGACTCATGTGGTAGTCATTCTGTCAGGGTCTTGAGAAAAACAAGTACCTCTTTCTGTGTTGAAACCATATCCGTTTGGGCTCTGGCGAGCATCTCCTATCGTTCCATCAAATCAGCGATGGTGACATAATGACGGTTTCCTCTGGTCTCTCGTCACGTCGGTGGGGTTGTTGGAACCTTATTTGTGGTCAGAGGTGTCGTGCTAGATGAAGTATTAGGGGCCGCAGCTGCGGCTCTATCCCTGGTGACCGGTGGCGTGACACCCGAAGAGGCATTTTCGTTGCCGTGATTAGAGGGTTGTGCAGAGACACTAGAGGAGGTAGCGGCTCTAGCCCTGGTGATTGGCGGTGTTGCGCTCGAGGGAGTGCATTCAGAGTTATTGTAGTCAGCAGGTGATGTTACAACGTCATTGGGAGAGACGTTAACATCAAGGACATGATATGTGCTGGTATTCTCGGCAGCCGCTCCAGACCTGAGTTCCACCATGTTGGGATTGGCGTTCTGGAAACGAAATCAGGAGTCGGAGTTGGTATTGTAACCGATAGATCAATCCTCCCGCTGTGGTCGCCAATTGTTTATGGGTAAAAAATCGTTTCTTCCGATTTTGGTAAATTCGGTAAGTTAGTGAGAAACTGGTTTAAACCCTAAACAAATGTGTTGCACGTGAGCACTTTTTAGATTCGAGAGATCAATCTGTACAAGTCCGGCCTAAACCAAGAAATGGCCGTTCCAAACTTGCTTCGGTCACAAAGTGGAGGAGAAGGGTTGATTTTGGGAGGATAGCGAAGAAAGGTGATGAGACCATAGAGTTCTGGTTGGGTAGTGTCTCGACCTGTATCAGAAAACGTAGAAGCTTAGGAAGCTTGCAAGAGATTGAAGCCTTTTGGGTGAGCTTGCAAAAGTTGCTTTCTGATAATGTTGTATTTTTCCCCTGACCAAGACTTTTTGTCTGGTATAAAATAGGTGAGACCTATTTATACAAGTTGAGATTGAAACATACCCTGGACTCATTACGGAAGGAAATAAAAGGTAGTTAAATGGGAGGAGGTGGTAACCGGCGTGTTTAAGAGTGAAAACGTTTTCACTTTTATTTCCCCATTTAATTGACCGCTTTTATTCCTTTTCACGCTTTCTTAATACGAGCGTAGTGTATGATGCATGCTGAGACCGCCAAACAAAAACCCTGAGAAAGCATCCCCAAGTTTTGTGTTGATGTCTCGAGAGTTGGTTGCACTTTGGGTTCAAGTGGCAATTCCAAGTTGCTAGGGGAGCGTGTGGCATGTGTCAATGGCATATGAGGAATGCCTTGGTCGCGGGTTGCACTTTGAGTGCAAGTGGCAAAGACAAATCTGCTAGGGGAGCGTGTGGCACGTTCCAATGGCATGTGCGGAATTCCTTAGTCGCGGGTTGCACTTGGAGTGCAAGCGGAAATGCCAAAGCTGCTAGGGTAGCGTGTGGCATGTGCGGAATTCCTTGGTCGCGGGTTTCACTTGGAGTGCAAGTGGCAATGCCAAAGCTTCTAGGGGAGCATGTGGCAATGCCAAAGCTTCTAGGGGAGCATGTGGCATGTGCGGAATGCCTTGGTCGCGGGTTGCACTTGGAGTGCAAGCGGCAATGCCAAAGCTACTAGTGGAGCGTGTGGCATGTGCCAATGGCATGTGCAACTTGGTAAGGAAAGTTGCTAGTGGTGCGTGTTGGCATTTTCCAATGGCACGCACGGCCACTTGGGCCTAGGTTGCACGGTTTGGAAGCCTAGGGCGCGGACGCCACTTTGGTATGTACTAATGGCATGGAGGCTTGGAAAGTGGCTAGCGGTGCGTGTTGGCATGTGCCAATGGCACGCACGACCATGTTGGCCTAGTTACACGGCTTGCAAGCCAAGGGTGCGAGCGCTACTTTGGCATGTGCCAATAACATAGTGGCTTTGTAAGGAAAGTGTCTAGCATAGCTATGGCCAAGGCAGAGTGCGTTTGGCATGGCGCGGCTAGCTTGGGCTAGGTGTGGCTGGCATGATTTTCCATTGGCACGGAGGTGCGACAAGCATGGTTGGCATGCTTTGGCGTGTGACTAGCATAGCTAGGGCCAAGGCAGAGTGCATTTGGCATGGCGCAGCTAGCTTGGGCTAGGTGTGGCTGGCTTGATTTGCAATTGGCATGGAGGTGCAGCTAGCATGGTTGGCATGCTTTGGCATATTTGGTATGACTAGCATAGCTAGGTCCAAGGCAGAGTGCGTTTGGCATGGCGCGGCTAGCTTGGGCTAGGTGTGGCTGACATGATTTGCCATTGGCACGGAGGTGCAGCTAGTATGGTTAGCATGCTTTGGCGCGTTTGGTGTGGATGACATGATTTTTCGTTGGCACATGAGTGCGGCTAGCATGGTTGGCATGCTTTGGCGTGGTTGGTGTGACTAGCATAGCTAGGGCCAAGGCAGAGTGCGTTTGGCATGGCGTGGCTAGCTTGGGCTAGGTGTGGCTGGCATGATTTTCCATTGGCACGGAGGTGCGGCTAGCATGGTTGGCATGCTTTGGCACGTTTGGTGTGGCTTGCATGATTTTCCGTTGGCACAGGGGTGCGGCCAGCATGGTTGGCATGCTTTGGCACGTTTGGTGTGGGTGACATGATTTTCCGTTGGCACAGAGGTGCGTCTAGCATGGTTTTCATGCTTTGGCGCATTTGGTGTGACTAGCATAGCTAGGGCCACGGCAGAGTGTGTTTGGCATGGCGCGACTAGCTTGGGCTAGGTGTGGCTGGCATGATTTGCCATTGGCACGGCGGTGCGGCTAGCATGGTTGGCATGCTTTGGCCCGTTTGGTGTGGTTGGCATGATTTACCGTTGGCACAGGGGTGCGGCCAGCATGGTTGGCATGCTTTGGCGCGGTTGGTGTGACTAGCATAGCTAGGGCCAAGGAAGAGTGTGTTTGGCATGACGCGGCTAGCTTGGGCTAGGTGTGGCTGACATGATTTTCCATTGGCACGGAGGTACGGCTAGAATAGTTGGTATGCTTTGGCGCGTTTGGTTTGACTAGCATAGATAGGGCCAAGGAAGAGTGCGTTTGGCATGGCGCGGCTAGCTTGGGCTAGGTGTGGCTGGCATGATTTTCCATTGGCACGGAGGGGAATGGAAAATGCCCCCCCATTAAGTGTTCTAATAAATGTATCACCGGGGACATTAGGTTATTAGGGGTTTTACGATTTTACCCCTTGTCTAAAAACCACCATCAACACCAGGTTAACGACTTAAAGACTTCATCGGGATTGTGAAGCCAGGCCGATACTACTTTGCTTGTAGTTGTGTGATCTGATCTTGTTGTTTCTATCGTACGAGTACAATTGTAATAATTGTCTTGAGATGCATATATCCGATATGCAAGATATAAAAGTAATCACAAACATCTTCGTCTCATCGTTTGTCTTTCGACAATATATTTTTCCGTTGCGTCGATTAAGACTATTGTGAGGTTATTGATAAAACTGATCTGTTCTTCGGGAATATAAGTCTGGTTTTATTGATTGGTTCCTGTTCACCTTGATTTATCAAAGGACGGAACAAAACTCATAGGTTTATTCGTGGAAGACGAATTTATTTATCTGGTAAACTTTTCTGTGTGAGACAGATTTGTTTGATAAAGTCTTCGACTTTGGGTCGTAGCAACTCTTGGTTGTGTGTGAGATCATCTAAGGGAATCAAGTGCGTAGTATCCTGCTGGGATCAGAGGTGTAGGATCATAATTGTACCTTGGATCAGTGTGAAATTGATTGGGGTTCAACTACAGTCCAGAGCGAAGTTAATTTGGAGTAGGCTAGTGTCTGTAGCGGCTTAATACAGTGTATGTTTAATCTGGACTAGGTCCCGGGGTTTTTTTTGCATTTGTGGTTTCCTCGTTAACAAAATTCTGGTGTCTGTGTTATTTCTTTTCCGCATTATATTTTTATATAATTGAAATAATACATGTTGTGCGTTGATCAATCAATCAAAATATCCGACCTTATTGGTTGTTGATTTAAATTGATTGACACTTGGATATTGTTCTTTGGTACCATCCAAGTTATCTCTCTTTGATTAGACTCGCGAATCACATTTGCTTGAGTAAATCAAATTGAGAGATTGAGATAATAAATCCTTGAGTATTTTCTATTGATTGAGTCTAGTTGATTCTCTATAAAACAACTCGGAGTTGTCCATACAGATTGCTAATCGAAATATTGGGTGAGGTTGTTAGACCCCCGCTTTTTCATACTCTATCTCCTATTTGAGACAAAATTCGTATAGCTATATAGACTTTGATTATACACATTTGATATTTCGAGCTGAGTTTAACTTGCTTACATATTTCGCGAAATATGTGTTGGTAAGCTTTCATTTCAACCAAGTTTATATTATACTCTTGACGAAATTCAAAAGATGATTACATGAAAATCGCCCGGTAACATCTTACATGATGTGTGCGATATAGTCATTTGATGTAGACTCGAAATGTTTCGTATTGATTATTTCAATAACTTGAAAATCTCTTTGATGCTAATATTTAGTGAAAAAAACTATTGTCATCCTCTAAGAAAGTTTCAATGATTCAAATAGAGTTTAGAACAAATGGTTTTAAGCATAATATGCATATATGTAATCCATGTTCGGAAACCATGGTATGCATACCCGTATGTGTACTTGTTGGTTTGAGGAAGTTCGGGAACCTGGTATGTAAACCGGTACGCGTACTGGCGTAAATTTTGGGTCCAGGAATTTCTGCTAAGCTTGGATGGTATGTGTACCAGTTCGCGTACTGGCAAAACTCAAACTTGGTCCGGCTTTTTAAGTACGCATACCCGTATGCATACCTAAGTGGATGATGTTCTAAAATCGGTTTTTTCATGAACTAATACGTTTATATAATAAGGAATGAAATTTTTTGCAAACTGTGGCTATAATGTTCATGACTTGCTTCGAGTGAATGAAAATCAATTTTTCTTCAATTGTGTCTTGTATCCTTCTATGAGAATAGAAACAATTGAACAACTCTAAAACTAGTTTCATTTGAGTCATTTGAACTAGTTATGGTTAAGATGAACAAGGTTGATATGAAAGTGTTCATATGGATAACTTCGGTTAACTATTGTTGTTCCAACAAGGTGTACATGTTTAGGTACGGTTACTCATATCTAAATGAAGGTACATTTCATTTGTATGTAACAAGCTAAGTTCGATCTAACGGTTGAAATATATTAGCTTGAGTCTAATCAGGTTTTCATCTAACGATGAATATTGAATACTTTATTACTAAGGTAACATTGATTCCAAACCCTGATTTGAAGACTATATAAAGGAGAAATCTAACAACCGGACCTCCTGTGTGATATTAGTTGTTACTATAGTCGATTCTCCTTTAACCTTAGGTTTTTCACAAAACCATGTAGGTTAACGACTTAAAGACTTCATTGGGATTGTGAAGCCAGACCCAACTATTTTCTCTGTAGTTACGTGATTTGATCTTCCATTTTCTATCATGATCGAGTACTCTCTTCTTTAAGATTGGCTCGATATTTAATCTCTGCTAAGCAAGATAAAAAGTAATCACAAACATCTTCGTCTCATCGTTTGTGATTCCACAATATCTTGTTTCGCTACCATACGAGTAAGATTATTGTGAGGTGATTGATATTTCTAAGATTTTCTTCGGGAATATAAGTCATGTATATCAATTGGTTCCTGTTCACCTTGAGTTATCAAAATACGAAACAAAATTCATAGGTTTATCTGTGGGAGACAGATTTATCTATACAATAAACTTTTATGTGTGAGATAGATTTGTTTATTAAGTCTTCGACTTTGGGTCGTAGAAAATCTTAGTTGTAGGTGAGATAGGCTAAGGGAATCAAGTGTGTAGAGTTCTACTGGGATTCAGATATGTAAGGAGTGTAATTGTACCTTGATCAGTGTGAGATTTATTAGGTCTCAACTACATTCTAGGCCGAAGTTAACTTGGAGTAGGTTGGTGTTTGTAGCGGCTTAATACAGTGTGGTGTTCAAATCTGGACTAGGTCTCGGGGTTTTTCTGCATTTGCGGTTTCCTCGTTAACAAAAGTTCTAGTTTCTGTGTTAATTTCTTTTCCGCATTATATTTTTTTTATATATAATTGAAATATCACTGGTTGTGCGTAGTTCAATCAATTAGAGAATCCAACCTTTGGTTGTTGATTATATTGATTGACACTTGAACATTGGTCTTTGGTACCGTTCAAGTTGTTTCACATAATAATCAGGCTCACAGATTTATATCTGTTTGATTTTCTGATTACATTGTGAAACAGAGATACAACTCTTGGATATATTTCCATTAATTGAGTCTGACTGTCTATTTGATTCTCTTGGAATTATATTGGAGTTTGTTCATAAAGATTGCTAAGTGAAATATTGGGTGTGTTGTTAGACCCCCGCTTTTTCAAGGCCAAGCACATGTACAATAGTCACCTTTATCCCTTAGCTATAGCTTATTTAAATTTAAGTGAAAAGTGCCTCAAGGAAACCTCATTATGGTGTTATGTCATGGGTTTCCATGTAAATAACACAAAAGGGAAACTCAATTTCCATTTTTCTTCTTTTAAATTTCTTACCGTGGAATATTTGGATAGGTTAAAAGATAATTAAGAGAAAAAAAGAAAGAGATATAATAGGTAAAAAGAAAGAGTTTTAGAAAATCAAAATAGTGAAAAAGAGAAGTTTTAGGATAAAAGTGTGAAAAACAGAAACGGATACTCAGCATCCATTGAAAATCATACGGAAATTGAGTTTTCGTAAAGTAGCTTTTTACACGGAAACTGAGTATCTATGTGATTTCCCTTCTCTACAAGCGGGATCAGGTGTGATCCACTTTTAAGTAAAGTTAAGGGATATCCCTACACTTAAGCTACACGGGACCATAGTAGCCAAGGGAAATGGCATACCATTGTGATTGACCTAAGAAGAATAGAAAACTAATTACTTCTTTAAAAAGGAAACTACTAGGGTTCCCTCAAGGGATTGAACCGATCATTAACTAAGGAGTTCGTGGACCGTTCAAGGAAAAATATAAAAGACCTTTACGTCCAAGGCCCATTATAAGATAAACATTTTTATATGAAGATCTAAGAGCATAGTTTGCACATCAACTTGCAAATAAGGTTCCCATGAATCATTTTCTCGTCTCTTACTTACGAGTCAGATAGGAAGGGATAAACCTATTTGAGCATAATATGATTTGAGACCCTGTTGATGGTGGTTTTTAGTTTAGGGTCAAAATCGTAAAACCCTATATTTAGTACTATGATCCTGCAAATAAATGAAAACCACTTGAAATTAACGAGTGCTCAAACCTCTCTTTTTACGCACGTGCTGAGCAATTCAATATATGTATGTATGAAATTCATTCAGAATGGTGCACATAGTAGCAATCCCAAATATTCTTTGAATTCTATTTTACGCCAACATTATTAATTGATGTCTGATTTGCCTGGTACTTTCTCGTGCTATGTTCCCAGCCGAACTCTCATTATTGATATGACATGAGTCACATGACGATGAAGTGTTCACTCTCAGCAGAGTAGCATGAATCTCCCGAAGTGCCAATATTGAGATCTGCATGAAAATACCCACACGGGCTACATTACTCTCTGACAAAGAAATCAATACGTTCACACACTTTTAATTAAAGTTAGCGTGATCAAACGCATATTTACTCCTTAAAGAAAATCTAGATTGTTAATGTCAGTGTCAGGAAAAAAATCACGGCCACAAAACTTGGCCGCACGATTTAATAAGCATAGCTTACTCCTAACAGGACTAGGCAATCACCATAACAACCACCGGCGGGTCCACCGGTCATCTAGTTGATCGACCCCCATGTTGCTCATTCACAAGTGCTTAAAATGCTGACCCAAACATGAGCATGCACTGTGTAAAACCAAGCTCAAACGAGCTATGACCGTAAAAAAACTATCTCAAAAGCTATCATATTCGTCCAACTTCGCCAGCCTAGTTGGACGGCTTAGATCTTCCTGCAAACGATTAAAGAAGTTTTAGCACGATCACTGGCGGCCACACTTTCCCCTTGAACAAACGGCCAAACTCGAGTAAACGGTCATGAACAAAGACCTAGTTTTGTTCGCGACAATACATAGTTGTCGTACATCGGTCGTGATCGTTCGACTTTGTCGGCCTAGTCAGACGGATTGGAACGCATCTCGAGCAACCAAATAAGTACCAACGTGTTCACCGTTGGCCTAACTTATTATTTGGGCGATCGACCTCTCCATGGCAAAGCCGGAACATACCAAATATTTTGCCCAAAGTAGATTGAACACACTACTTTGAAAAACCTAAATTACATTTGCGGCAACACCCTACTGCCGTAAATCGATCACAACCTTCCAACTTCACCGAACGAATTGAGTGGCTTAGATTTAATCTTAAACCACCCTGAAGAAGTCAATGTGATCACTGTGTACCCACCTTTACACGTGATGGACCGACCTACGAAAATAAGAGCTCGATGCCTCGAAACGCTCGCTCAAAGGGGTGTTGGACGATCGGCCCTAAACCCTAAAATTTCGTTAAACGCATTGAACAACTGCCGCAAATCGATCACGACCATCTAACTTTTCTAGTTTAGTTGGATGGTATAGATCAATTTTTAGAAAACGAGCAAAGCAACATTATGAAGACCGACCATATTTCTTTCACAGGAGTCGATCGGACAAATAATGGCGTGTCCCTAGGGCCACCAAACGATCACCCAAAGGTGGTCGATCATGCTTCTACTTTTAAGATTCTTATCCGTGACTCATTCAATCAAGCTCAAAAACAATGATGCTTCATACACATCGATCAATTTGAGCTGCTTTACATGCGCCGAATACATACATATTTTATTTTGGCCTCATAAACAACTTAGTTGTTTCACCTAATAGCACCATGCTATTATCAGCGGCAGGTCCCACGACTTGACCCACTTATTCGAGACATCAAACATGTCACATATTGGGGGATGCTTATTGGGGTATTGGTCTAGCGGTTTACAGCGTGCGGCGTGCAACGCGTCCATTAAGAGAACGTGTTAGGAAAGACGGGTGGTTGATAGTAATGAGAGTGGTGGAGGAACGTGTGATCAGTATTCCCCTTAAAAGAGAAACGATGATCAATACCTTCCTCACAAACCCACTTTTCCACTACTTCACTTCCTCCACTTCCTAAGAGATCAGGGTGCGTTCAATGACTTGTATAAAATAGATTTTCAATCTATTTCGAAAGGACAGACAACAAGTGTTATCAACACAAGTATCCAGAAACCATTTTCTGATACACAAGTCATAAAAAACCACACCTTCAACATTCTGATCTCGAAACACCTTCTCTGTTTCCCTCCCTAAGATCAACCCTTCTCCTTCACCTTGTGACCGAATTGAATCTGGAACAGCCATTATTTCTTGGTTTAGGCCGGAGTCTTACAGATTGATCTCTCGAACCTAAAAGCATTCCCGTGAAATGCATTTGTTTAGGGTTTGAACTCTTTTCTCATCAACACACCCCAAATTACCAAAAACAGCAGAATCAGTTTTTACCCATAAACAACTGGCGACCACAATGGGAGATTAATATCTCGGTTACAAGATCAAATTTCAATTTTATTTCAGTTTTCTCAAAATTCAAAATGGTGGATCTTAGGTATGGATCAGCGACCAATTCCGATGGAACTAGCACTGATAACACTCTCGGCGTTGATGTCCCTGTCAGTGGCGCTACCATACAACTAGTCAATACAATCAAATAATCTCGTGGAAATACGTCTTCTATCACTAACACCAGCGGAGCAGGAGATATTCCCTCGGTAACACCTCCCGTCACTAGAGGCAGAGCAGCCGCAAACCCCAATATTTCTTCAAGTGTAACGACTCCAGTCATCACCAGAGCAGCTACGAATCCCCCGTCAGGACGAGGGGCCGGAAGAATCAGAGGAGGCCAACCCCCTATTACCATTGTTGATTTGATGGAGATACAAGAAATTCTCGCTAAAGCTCAGACAAACATGGCTTCGACTCAGAAAGAGGTACTCACTTTTCTCAAGATATTAACTGAATGGTTGCCACAAGAGTCACGACAGCCTTTGGAACCAACAAGAAATACCTTCAACATACCTGGTACGAGTCCCTCAGCAGAACGTGCCTACCTAGATGAAGGAGACCGTATTTCTCCTGAACGCCCATGGGAAAAGAACCAGCCATCCAACTTCATCACCCGTGAGGATCTGGAACAACTTCTCCAAAATCGAGGCAAAGAAAACCCGGTGGACCTATACCAGCACCATCCTCCATATCCTCCTGATGTGCAGAAAGTTCCCCTACCGAGAGGAATTCTTCTCCTCAGTTTTCCCTTTATGATGGTACTGGTAACGCTCGCGAACACATTTCTCGTTTCCTAGAATCTTTGGGAGAACATGAATACAATCACGTCCTCCGCCTGAAAGAATTCTCAAAATCGCTTACTGGAAGAGCATACACCTGGTATAACAACATCGCACCAAACAACATATCAAACTGGTGTAAGATGGCCACTTCCTTTTACACGAAGTATTTCTTCGTGTCCGAGAAAATAACTTTCTCGGACTTGGGAAGGATGTTTCATCGAAACAACGAGCATCCGAACGATTACGTCAAGAGATTCGGAATTCAAGCTTTGGACTATCACGATCCAAATGTGACCGAACAACAATTGGTAAAGTCGTGCATCAATGGTATGGTTCCTATCTATCGTGCTTAACTATAAAACCTGCTCTTCCATACATTATCTGAACTTCGGTTACGACCGCACCATCACTTTTAGAAAGAACTAGACCATCCAGGGGCGAGGATGCACGCTAAACTCGAGGGAACATGCGTCTTATCAACATGCAATACAATACCGGTCCTTCTGTAAGCGTGGTAGGCAAAAGAGGAAAAAGGAAAGCTCCGGAAATGGAGCAACAACCCAAATGTGCAGTGCAAGCGCAAACGAATCCATCCCGGAAAATCACGGCTAAGGCTCCTGAAGCTGGAGATGCTGCTCCAGTCTTCCCATTTCCAATAGATGAGGTCATCGAACTCCTGGAAGCATGGATTCAAGATGACGCAATCAAGATGCCTCCTATTAGACGTTCAGCAACTGAAGAAGAGATGGCGAATCTCAAATATTATCGTTATCACCGGTTCGTCAATCACCCAACCAGTGACTGCGACATTTTGAAGCACATTTTCAAAGAGAAAGTGGATGCGGGAGAACTTCAACTAGGAAACAAATGAGTCAATAGGGAACCCCTTCCTGTCAGGAGTTGCATGATTTCTGGGGACTCTGTTCACAAGACTGTGCAATCTATGATGGAACGATTTTGTGAAATTTTGTATTTCTATAAGGCACAACGACAAGATATGTTTGGGGCTCTTAACCGTGTCGCATCAGGCAAGCGTATGTTTCCAACTAAAGAAGCTGCTCATGAACCTCAATCCTTCATGGGAAACACGAGTTGTGACTTGGGACTTCTAACTGTCGCTCACCTGAAGGATGTCGAGTTCGACAACACACGGATTGATGCATCATCTGATTTCAACATTGTCATTGTTAAGGCCCTGAAGGCTGCAAATATTTCGAAACAGGATGATGTTCGTTTCCCAACCATGATTAAAAATTCTGAAGGAGAGTCTAGAGATGCTTACGGGTACATCGACCTCGAAATCAAGATATGAGACGCTCAAACACGCGGTAGGTTTCATATTGTGAAAGATTACCCGAACTATGACATGATTCTGGGGCTTTCCATGGGTGCATAACAACAAAGAAAAGTTAGGAGTGTGTCCCTTGCCAGTGTCTGTACCTGAAATAATTTCCAACAAGCCATCAAATCCCGAAGATTATTTGTTGTCGTATCGACATCTTGCCGATGTGACACGATTACCTGAAGAGAGCCCATCAGCATACATCAGAAGATTACGAACTCAAGTAAGTCTTATCGAATAACCTTTTTTGCAATCGGTCACTCTTCCTGCCATTGAGTCTCGAGGACTCGCTCCAATCAACAACCCATTCATCACTAGGAGATGTGAATGGGATGCTGGTCCTTTCAAATGATTTGTTAAAAGTTTGGAAGCCGTCTCAGTCAAAGACGACAAGCCCAAGGATCAAGTAGTTATACAACGTCCAAACCTATTTCATATTGGAGATCTGGTAATGAAAGCGACCGCATTTCAAGTTGGAGATGTGACAGTAAAAGTGACCGCTCGGTCTGATTCACCTATGGAAAGGGAAGATAAGCCATACCTGGTGGCAGATGTTATCTTAGGCGGGTACTGCAAGCTCATCAATGCTCACAAATTAGAGGGCGTGATAATCCACCCACGATGGCTCAATCCTTTCAATACCTGAAAAGGCGAGGGTACCCAAATATACCTCAAGCTATAACTTTTCCTTCCTAAAAGTCCTTTCTCAAGTGATTTTCTATAGACTGAGTCAAGACAATACAACAAATCGGTTCACACTTCGTGTGATTGTCTATGGATACGAGATCGAGACAATACAACAACGAAGTGTGTTTACTTGATACAAAGGTTCGGACTTATTAAAAATCAATAGGATTGCATATCAAGTAAATAGGAATTAATGTTTGTGCAATTTACTTTAATTATAATAAAACAATTAAAATGCGGAAATATAAAGTTAATGACATGGCTAGATTTTGTTAATGAGGAAACCTCAAATACATAAAAACCCTGGGACCTAGTCCAGAATTGAATACTCTCAGGATTAAGTCGTTATATAAAATAAACCAACTTTGTATAGTTGATACCAAGCAACTAAACCTATAGTTCACCTAGTTTCGTCTATATTCCCACGCTTTCAACCTGTAAACAAGTCACGTACTTGGACCAATTCCTTTGGTTCATATTCCAAACAGTAAAAGAACAACAAATCTGTTTGGTATCAACTCTCTTCAACTAAGTGACGTGAGTTGTGCAAAGGCTCTTCTGTTTATCTTAACATAAACTCCTTTGCCAGGTTCCAAGATCTATCTTATGTTCAATCACCAAAAGGTAATCATTAAGATTAAGCCAACAACACTCTTAATCCAAAGAATTATGTTGATGCCAATCTATGCAATTAATCAATCCAATCTACCACAAGGATAAACAGATTATTAATTGGATCCTCTGTTACCGAAACAAATATTGTGCACACCAAAGGTTATAAAACCAAGTCTGAAATCTTCTATTTCTTCTTTGTCTTTAAATATTCTTAGATCTTCAATAAACACCTGCACATAACTACTTGAATCTCTTGTGATCAATCACACACAGAACGGAGTCTGTTAACAATGGATTATCACAAGATCGTCTTTAGATCTAACAATAGTCTAAAGATCCCTATCGAAGCCTTGAACTAGTTTGAGTGAATTTTATATCAGAAGAGAAGATTCTCAAGCATAAACAAACTATGTATAATCAAATTTCAACCACCGATAGTCAATCAAATCAATATGAAAACGGAAGATAAACCGCAATTATCTAGTTTCCTACCAACGGTACGCACTAGAGCTTCTCAATTCCAAAGAAGACTTTAAACTGAGCGGCCGTAACATATTTCGCCTAATTAGGTTACTCTCCTATATGAATAGGCGGCTTCACCAGTAATAGTACAACAGAGGAAGTTTACTGTCATGAAGGATTAGTTTGATAGAAATGCAAACTCAAAGTATTTATAGACAAGGAATTTTGGACACCAAGGAATTTCCAAAACCGAAAATATTCTCAAGATATTCAATATTTTCCAAATTCGGTTTTCAGAATTCTTGAGAATGCACTGTCCAAATTTATGATCGAAATCTCCTTGGAAAATCTTTAATTAGAAAATGCACATTACTAATTCTTATTTTCCATATATAATTAAAAAACTTAATTAAAA
This sequence comes from Papaver bracteatum, assembly GCA_023529315.1. Taxonomy (NCBI): domain Eukaryota; kingdom Viridiplantae; phylum Streptophyta; class Magnoliopsida; order Ranunculales; family Papaveraceae; genus Papaver; species Papaver bracteatum. The sequence continues at coordinate 184,243 of JAJJWX010001320.1, forward strand.
GATTCATAACTTATTTAAATTCGATCTTGGGATTTCCTTCCTTCTTAGTTGTTAAGGAATATCTTTGAACAATGAAAGATACACATTAATGCGCGTGTTAAAAGTTTGTCGACATCTTTCCTCTTGTAAGTCATTTTTCATACTTACTCACTTGAAACAGATTTACCACACTTCCAAACAAGTTTAGAATTGGTTCATTTGACTTTCAAGAACTATGTGATTGATCAAGTAACACTTAATCACAATTCATGGGTGTAACGGTTCTACCAAAACAAGTTTCAGTTCTACCTCCATGTAAGTATTGTGCATAGTCACACTAGATTACCAAAGATTCGGCTGACTAGGTACTAGGATCGGTTCCCCACATATATTTGGTATATAACTTGTATGTGTTGCACATGTCCATAGGATCGGTTCCCCTTTGTCTAAAAACGTGTTGCACATGTTCATAGGATCGGTTCCCCTTTGTGATGTACTGCACCTCTTACTAGGATCGTTTCCCCTTTCCCAAATTTGTTCAGACACACAAACCCGATCATACCCCAGGTGATTACTAAGATCGGTTAAACTAATAAAGTCATACCAATACATAATTCAGGCTTCATGTTAATAGTTTTACCAAGAACACAAACAAGTCATGAACGGTTATATTAATCACACATAGTGGTCGTTCATAAGATATGCAATGAAGAACATCCCCAATAATGTCTGGCGATTTCCTTTTCGGTTCACAACACATATCATGAACTTACTTCCATAGAACACATGTAAACATTGTTCCCTATGATGAAATCCTCACCTCATATCCATACATAATCACAATAGCATTCATACGATTACGTCGATGTCTTATATACAAAGTTTAATGGTTAAGCAAGAAACTTCATATTGTATTCCTTAATACTATGTCTATCTAGAGTGTTCGTAGTTTTATGTTTTCAATATGCACGACTTGAAAGATACGTTAGGGAATGAAACCGTTCAAGTCAAATATCACTAACCTCAAGTGGAAGGATGATGTTGTGGTTGTAGCTCCGTACTTCTTCAAGTCTTCGCAATACTTGTAATGTCTCATCCTAATACTTTCAAGCTAATCTATACAAAGTTGACTCTAGTACATTTAAATCAAGCAACTCTTAAATGAGTTTTGGCTCACTAAAATATGACAACCAAACTTGACATACCAACGCTTGGTGGGTTCAACCGAGCTATGCTCTAACAATACCTAAAACGCTGTTGACATTATAATAACAAAGCTCATACTCCCTCTAAAGGTGAGATAGGTAGATTTTCAATCCGCGCATCTTTTTTATACCAATCATTTGATATGTTACTCCCCCTTAGTCTGTGCTTTTCCTATTTCGTTAGATAAACATTCAAGCACCATTGTCCTCTTCCCTAGTGACACCAATCAATATAAAATTGATACCATCATCACATGTTTACTCCATATATTTCTCCCCTCTTTTTGTCACTAAAATGACAAAGAAACGAAAAAATAAAGGACAACACAAAAAGGATCTTATAAATCTCAAGATAGACTTGCAAACTTTTGAGTCAAGCACGAGGGTTCCACATACCATTTTTTATAACCAATATCAAAACCGAAACTACAAAGTAATTATGTTTTGATATGTTATCATGGAAATAATTTCCCGAAGCAATTTTCCCAACTAGTTTATCAAACCCAAAAACAACTAAGCAACTTAGTTCCTTTGCTAAACCGATTGTATAATTACAACCGCTTCATTCGATAAGACCAAAACAAAGATAAACTCCATTTTTCTCATCAGGTTCTAATTATCCATATAACTTAGACCTTTAGATTTTAAACAAGCCAAATACTAGGTTAGTTAACTAGTATTTCCTTGTTTAGGCATTCGGCTAGACTTGAATAACCGAAACCTCTACTTTGATAAGTCTAACTAAGATCAGAATTAACTTAGTTTATCTTATTTGAAATCGAATTGGACTAAACAACTCATCCCGTCAATATATTCATTCATTAATCCATAAATAATTCATACAAACCAATAAATCAACTTGCATAATTATTCACCTCAACCGGAAACAATTGAAACAACATATAAAAAGGTTCCACTATTGCACCGAAATTTTGTAAGCCTAAACAATTGATACTACACAATAAAGTAAAATAACAATTGTTTTACTTAATCGGAAGCAATTGAAATAACATAGACATTAAAGCACTGCAATTGCACCAAACTTTTGTAAGCCTAAACGATTGATATCACACAATAAAGCAAGATAACAATAGTTTTACTTAACCGGAACCAATTGAATCACACATTCATAATGGAATAAACACATCAATTGTACCGAAAATTTCTTTTAAGCAAAAGCAATAAATATATCAAATAAAAACAGGTTTTTCTTAAACAGGAAAACAATTAACTAACAAGATTGTTACCTCAATTTCGCATCCAACTTCTCCAATATGATCGCATCTTCTTCTTCCAGGGAGAATTGATATCTAAATACCATTACATTGTCATCCTTATGCAAAAACAAAAGAATAACAACAACCAACCTTTACCAGAGAAAGGTTGAAAATCGGTTTTAACAATTGCAAGCAAAAGTTGAAAACCGTTGAAACACGTATGCTTTTATGCTAAACCAAAACCGATTCAACATATTGTGACTTTTTCACATATTGTTTCTATAGGAACCCCTCATGATTCTTTGATAAATCCTACCAACATGGGCTAGAACTTAATCCTGCTAAATCAAAAAGTCACCCAAACCATAAGGGTTCACAATATATTATGAGATCGAATATCAAGGTAATAAAACCGAAATCAAACATCCCATAAACATCCATAGCAAATAATAAAGAATTCAAGCACATGTTATGTAAATCAAAAACTATCACAAGAAAAATTATAAATCAAATAACTTTATTCATAATAGACTTATACAATCAATGAAATAAATCAAAAATTGATGTCTATTTTTCTAGATTCATATAAGCTTGAGATCTCTTTCGCTTAATAGGAATAATTCTCCTAATTCCTTGAAGTGATCCTTGATTGAATAGTAATTCCTCAACCTTGTGGAAGTTAGGTTCCTCCTTGTTTACTCTTCTGGAGAGTAAATCTAGTTGTTTGAGAATCTGAGCTTGAACTAGTAGAGATTTTCAAGACTTCGTTTCAACATCAAAACTTCCAACTTAGTTTTAGCACATGTTCGAGCCATTTTATGAAACTCCTTTTCATAATCAATCATACAAAATGAATGATTCATATTCATATAGAAATCAGTTTCGGTTCCATTAAAATTTAAAGAACCGAAAGAGTTATAAGCCATCTTCTCAACATATCGTTCTGAGAATTTTGAAGAAAACTTTGCATAGTAATCAGAATTATCCATGATCCCAGGTTTCACGAAAATTGAAATTCCATCAGTACCGAAAACTTATATACCAATAGTTACTAAAAAACTTGTTCATTGATTAAGGAAATCAAATATTCTCTCTTAATAGAAAAACCGATTTTTTTTTACTATTAAGAATTTTATGAAAGTGCGTTCCTGTGAATATCTTCATAACTCTATACAAGTTTTTGAACCATTTCGCAATATACACTGAACTTATCAAACTAAGTTTGAGCACTTCATGAGTCAGTGTATTTTTCCCAGATATTAGGTATCTGAATGAGTCAGATTGAGTTTTCCATGTTTAACAAGGAATTTATTCTTGACTGATTTACCAAGGAATCCCTTTTTGTCAATAAACCAAATTTATCATAGAAATTACTATCATCAAGATATTAATGGATTACCTTAGGTGTAAGTGCTATGGAGTCATTGTCATCTTCCTTGATCTTCTTTGGTATCCACTTCTTAGTCTCCTGATCCTTCTTCCGTTTTGATGATCATCATAAGATGAATTCACTCTAGAATCCTTTGGTTTAGATGAATCAGGTTTACATATGCTTCTTTCAAAAGATGATCTCATGTTATACTTTGGATCTGAGAACACTTTTTTGAGAAGGAAAGTTGTTCACAATTCTTGACAACATGACCATTGTTTCCACAATGAAAACAATGTTTCTGATGATCCAGATGATATGAAGATCTCTGATGTGAGTGATACATTTTGTGATCCTTTACAAGTTTCTTTTTACAAGTTGTAGCATCCTTTTTAGTGTTCTTTTAGACAACATTCTCCTTTCTTTTCAACGAACAACTTGATCTGAATATTTTGCACCTACCTGGAGAGGATCTGTCTAACAGATTTTCGGACATTAAAGAACACTATTCATTCTCTAACCTTTTGACATGTTCTAAAAATGTCTTTATCTCATACTCATATGAGATTTTTAAGGCGTTGTAGTCATCAGTGGAAGTTTTTCTTAACTGCTCCGTTTTCTTTTCTCGATCAATGCTTTTTCTTAGTTTTGCTTCTAAGGATTGAATCTTCGATGAATACTTGACCTTAAATGAGTCTAGATCAGTTTTACATGATGAGAGTTATCATTTGAGTTGATCATTTTCAGCTTTCATATGACATAAGTCTTTGAGGAGTTTTCTTTCTCTTTTTAGTGCAAGTGTAAGCTCAGTTGCACATGAAATAAACTCCTTTATTAGTTTATCAAGTTGAGAAGATACATAATCAACATCTTTTTTATCATCAAGTGATTCAGAATCACTGTCATTAATCGTAAGCACAAGGCTTAACTTAACCTCTTCTTGAGAATACAATGACATATTTTCAGAAAAGTATGTAGAGCTCTTAGAAGACATTCACTTTAAGCATTTTCTAAAGTCAAACCCAGAACGATTTTTTCTCAAATCTTGTGAAATATTAATTGAATCATTCATGGATTCAGTATCTTATAGGATGGATCGCACCAGACACAGATTATTAGATCTTTTCGTGTTTGCCTGCTTTGATACCAATTGAAAAGGCGAGGGTACCCATATATACCTCAAGCCATAACTTTTCCTTCCTATAAGTCCTTTCTCCAGTGATTATCTATAGACTAAGTCGAGACAATACAACAAATTGGTTCACACTTCGTGTGATTGTCTATGGATACGAGATCGAGACAATACAACAACGAAGTGTGTTACTATATACAAAGGTTCAGACTTAAGCAAACTCAATAGGATTGCATATCAAGTAAATAGGAATTAACGTTTGTGCAATTTACTTTAATTATAATAAAACAATTATAATGCGGAAATATAAAGTAAATGACACAGCAAGATTTTGTTAACGAGGAAACCGCAAATGCAGAAAAACCCCGGGACCTAGTCCAGAATTAAATACTCTCAAGATAAGCCGCTATACAAAATAAACCAACTTCGTATAGTTGAGACCAAGCAACTAAACCTATAGTTCACCTAGTTCCGTCTGTATTCCCACGCTTCCAACCTGTAAACAAGTCACGTACTTGGACCAATTCCTCTGGTTTGTATTCCAAACAGTAAAGGAACAACAAATCTATTTGGTATCAACTCTCTTTAACCAAGTGAAATGAGTTGCGCAAAGGCTTTTCTGTTTATCTTAACATAAACTCCTTTGCTAGGTTCCAAGATCTATCTTATGTTCAATCACCAAAAGGTAATCGTTAAGATTAAGCCAATAACACTCTTAATCCAAATAATTGTGTTGATGCTGATCTACGCAATTAATCAATCCAATCTACCACAAAGATAAACCGATTATTAATTGGATCCTCTATTACCGAAACAATTATTGTGCACACCAAAGATTATAAAACCAAGTCTGAAATCTTCTATTTCTTATTTGTCTTCAAATCTTCTTAGATATTCAATAAACACCTGCACATAACTACTTGAATCTCTTGTGATCAATCACACATAGAACAGAGTCTGTTAATAATGGATTATCACAAGATCGTCTTTAGATCTAACAACAGTCTAAAGATCCCTGTCAAAACCTTGAACTAGTTTGAGTGAATCTTATATCAGAAGAGAAGATTTTCAAGCATAAACAAACTAGGTGCAATCAAATTTCAACTACCGTTAGTCAATCATATCAATATGAAAACTAAAGATAAACCGCAATTATCTAGTTTCCCACCAACGGTACGCACTAGAGCTTCTCAATCCCAAAGAAGACTTTAAACTGAGCGGCCGTAATAAATTTCACCTAATTAGGTTACTCTCCTCTCCGAATAGGCGGCTTCACCAGTAACAATACAACAGAGTAAGTTTATTGTCACGAAGGATTAGTTTGCTAAAAATGCAAACTCAAAGTATTTATAGACAATGAAGTTTGGACACCAAGGAATTTCCAAAACCGAAAATATTCTCAAGATATTCAATATTTTCCAAATTATGAAACATAATTCCTGAGAATGCACTATCCAAATTTATGATCGAAATCCCCTTGGAAAATCTTTAACTAGCAAATGCACATTACTAATTCTTATTTTCCATATATAATTAAAAACCTTAATTAAAAGATTTTTAACTTATTTAAATTCGATCTTGGGATTTCCTTCCTTCTTAGCTCTTAAGGAATATCTTTGAACAATAAAAGATACACATTAATGCGCGTGTTCAAAGATCCAATAGTCAAAAGCCATCGGAGAAAAGGTTGAAATATAGCTAAAAACAGATCCAAGTAAAGTAATTCACTTGGTTTCTGCTCCTGATTCGCTAGCTAGAAGAACCCGAAATTGAGCCTGACCTAGTTATCGTATATGCATGGACATCGTTAACTGTGCCACCAGATAGAGATGAGTTACTTCTTTGCTGTGATGAAGCTTCAAGGGGCAATCCAGGGGTTGCAGGTGCAGGCAATGTTGCAAGTCCTTTTTCATACTTACTCACTTGAAACTGATTTACCACACTTCCAAACAAGTTTAGAATTGGTTCATCTGACTTTCAAGAACTATGTGATTGATCAAGTAACACTCAATCACAAGTCATGGGTGTAACGGTTCTATGAAAACAAGTTTCGGTTCTACCTCCATGTGAGTAATGTCATAGTCACACTAGCTTACCAAATATTCGGATGACTAGGTACTAGGATCGGTTCCCCACATATATTTGGTATCTAACTTGTATGTGTTGCATATGTCCAAAGGATCGGTTCCACTTTTCCTAAAAACGTGTTGCACATGTTCATCGGATCGGTTCCCCTTTCTACTATAAACCTTGCTGCACCTCATACAAGGATCGGTTCCCCTTTGTGATGTACTGCACCTCTTACTAGGATCGGTTCCCCTTTCCCAAATTTGGTCAGACACAAAAACCCTATCATACTCCAGGTGATTACTTAAGATCGGTTTCACTAATAAAAGTCATACCAATAATAAGTCAGGCCTCATCTGAATAGTTTTACCAAGAACACAAACAAGTCATGAGCGGTTATACTAATCACATATATTGATCGTTCATAAGATATGCAATGAAGAACATCCCCAATAACTGATAAACATGTAAATGATATATTTTATACCCATATTTATATTAGCTAGGACTCGATATTTTGGCTAACATCACTATTTTAATGCTTTTACAGAAAGTACACGCAATTCTAATTATGCGGAACATAAACATTTAAAGCATTAGATAAATGACGTTTACGACGTAAATGTGAAATATGGTTGGCCTGGTACTTCCATATATCAGCAACCACAATGATGGAATAGGGTTGGCCTGGTATTTCCATGTATCAGCAACCATAATGATCAAATATGCTGGCCTGGTATTTCTATATATCATCATCACTTATTATGCTGGCCTGGTATTTCTATATATCAACAACACTTATTATGCTGGCCTGGTATCTCTATATACCAGCAACACAATGATAAATGAGGTTGTCCTGGTATTTTCATGTATCAGCAACCATAATAATCAAATATGATGGCCTGGTATTTCTATATATCAGCAACACTTATTATGTTGGCCTGGTATTCCTATATATCAACAACCATTCAAGTTACTCAAACACAGGGAGCCATCAACGCAAAGTGAATCGTGGTACTCTCTGACCACAGTTATGTGGGATACATTTCAAGCATCCAGAGTATATTCCTTATCAAAACAAAGAAAAGAAATCTCATTTCTTTATTCAATCTTATGAAGAGAAAAGGGTGCTGAGCATTATCTTTGTGAATTATTCAAGAGATGCTTTCGTATTCACATTCATGTTGCGAGATTGAGATTCCAAGATATGGGATTTCATTCAAACTCAGTGAACAAGGTCCAAATTCTTTTTACTGCAGCAAGCTTAGGTTCTTGACCGAGAAGAACACACATCAACATGAAATAAGAATGATTTCTTTGACTTATCGATTACAACTTGGGTTTGTGGTGACTGTGAACTGTGAGAAAGAATTGGCAGCAACCAAACCAGATGCCGGTGAAGAGAGAAGCTGTGGTGGAGGTTTGATATGGATTGCATGAATAGCCGACGTATGCATGGTTCTTACCAAATCCCTGGAGCTGGAATGATTAATAAGGTAATGTTGTGTGGTTGGTCTATACACAGTTTAGACTCGAATGAAGATGGAAGCAAAAGATTGAATCAAAATCGGGGGTGATGAAGCTCATGCACGAAGAGAAAGTGCAGTCAGTGGTGATTGTACACAGATCGCAGCAAAAAAATGAACAACAATTGGAGTTTTTATTGCCTGACGAATTGGGCAGTGAGAAGAAATCAAAGACATGGGCACTATTATTAATAGTGATGAATGGGTGGCTGGTTGTACTAAGAACTTGAAGAATATGCAGCGAGAGCTTGAACTGGTAGCTGGTGGTATTTGTCATAGTTGTGAACACATGGAGTTGAAAAAGATGGTGTTTGTCTCTGCCAGTTCCTTCTATACTACCTTGCCGATAGAGAGCTGGCAGTGGTGATGGCTAGATGGGAGAGAATAAAAAGTGGACTGGATATGAATCTATTTACATGGGAGTGATTTTACTGTGACTTCTTGGTCTCGAGCAGAGGTTGATATGGCAACACTAGTTGTTGAAGACAGTTGTAATGGCAGTGATGGATTATTGGTTAATAGCATATATGTTTCAGTCCGTACAGCTTGGGTTAATGGCAGGAATCGATAGAAAATCATTTGGTTGAGCTGATGGGATTGTACAAAGTGATTTCGAAGGTTAGGGGTAGCAACAAAATTGTATTGTGTGTTAATGAAACGGAAACCATGGCAGGATTCGGGAAAGAATAGTAGTGGATCTGAAGTTGGAAGTCGGGTATCAGATTGGGCCCATTAGGTAGAATTGTGCTGGGTCTTATTTCGACTCTCGCAACACTTAAATAGAAAAAGAACATTATTTTAGGGACCACCCTTTTTTTTTTGGGACCATTGATTTTAAGGCACCCTAACTTAAATTGTTAAGGGATGTCCTAAAAATCATGAGATTACTAATTTGCCCTTAACAATTTAATTAACCCTAACCTAATAATTGAAATTAATCCTAACCTAATAATTGTAATTAACTTAATCTAATATAAAAACAAAAGCATCTAACCTAGCCGCCACCTACGATTATCACCACCACCACCACCTCCTCCGATTATTGAGTGACTAAAGTGATAGAAGAAGATGAAGATGAAGAAAAAAATTATTTTGAGATGGGTGAATATGGAGAAAAAACATCATCTGGGTGCTAAGGTATGCTTGTAACTTAGTGAATGTTGCTATGAACGGCCTAAAATATCATGAAAATCAAAATTGTAACAAAAAAATTTCAACCATGTCAACAAAGTTCGGTTATATTATATGAAGAACATGTAACCGAACTTTCTGCAAATGCAGTTCGGTTAATAAATCCAAAATCACAGGCAACCGAACCAGAGCTTTAATGGAGTTTTTGTTTGTTTGCTAGCTGATGAAAAATCAAATGTAACCGAACTACTATGCTTGAGTTTCTGAGTTTTGTTCGGTTCGATCGACTAGACCACGTTGTTACCGAACTTTAAACAACGAGTTGGTAAGTTCGCAAAATTTTGTTTTTGGCGATTAAACCGAACTCAACATTTGGCTATATAGAGAAGAGTTCGGTTTTGAAATTATTTTTCTGAGTTAACCGAACTCATTTACCTATGTTCGGTTGGTTCGCAAACTTCAACGCAATCAAGTTCCCAACCGAACTGCAGGTTAAAAGTAACCTAGTGTTAGAAGTTCGGTTGGTTCGCAAACTTCAACATATTTTGCGAATCAACCGAACTGAGCTTGTATATGCATATATGCAATTAGGCAAACGTTCGGTTAAAGTAAAAACTTAACAATTTTTGCGATCCAACCGAACTGCACTTGCAAATGCATAAATGGAATTAACCCATAGTTCGGTTAAAAGTATTTTTTGCGAATGAACCGAACTCTCAGTTCGGTTCAGAAAAAATTAATCCGTGATAACCGAACTCTTAGTTCGGCTAAGAATTGTTTTTGCGATGTAACCGAACATGTCTCTGGAGAAGAAAAAAACTCCATTAAACCTCTATGCAACTTTTTTCCATTTTCAACTCATTTTGATACTTCTCATTTTTTCAACCAAAAACGAATGACAAGCAATGAGTTTGTGAGAATATCTTTGTTAATGATTTAAATGAAGCTACATATATAGAGGTGGTGGCGGTGGTAATCGGAGGTGGTGGTGGTAATAGATGGTTGGTGGTGGTAATCGGAGGTGGTGGTAATCGGCGGTGGTGGGTTAATGTTATTTTTTTCTTAATCATTTAAATAATGATTTCACTAATCAAAACCAAAAAATAATTAAAAGGGTAGTTTAGGTATTATAAAAAAATTAGGATAAGGGCACCCCTACTCAAAATGGGACCATGGTCCCCTCAAAAAAAACATGGTCCCCAAAATAACGTTCTAGAAAAACGAACAAGAGACAGAGGAGGAGGTGCGGCTACACATCCATTTAACAGTCTAGGGTTTGGAGTTTTACTTCTCCATTTTTATTTAGCTATTTTGATTTTAATCTTTTTATGGCTTTTGAGAAAGCCATGGCTAGCTAGAACCATGTTGGGGTTTAGGTAGAACCCAATTTTATTATGAAAACTCTACATTTATATGCTTAATAATGAGTTGATTGATTAGTAGTTTTTCTTCATATAGCTTGGTATTTAATTGTTCATGTGATTTTCTTGATTATTTATGCTTTTCAATTGATATTTTTTGCTTTGGTTAAATCCCCTTGACGTGATATGCTTTAAGATTGATATGTAATGCTTTAGAATCACTACCCATGAAGCGAAGAAAATTACAGCGGAGAAACAATATCTGAAAATGCATGGAATATATTTTTAAAGATTAGTAGAGTTTGCATAATTAATTGGTGGAAACCGAAGACCCTACCCGTTATCATTAGAATTTTATATTATAAAATTTTGTTTTAGATTTCTGAAAAATAGTTAAAACATCATCTTGTCGATTATTTAGTTTTTGGTATTAGTTGGTAGAGTATTTCACACTCCTCGTGGGAACGACCTGTACTTGCCATTGTCTACGAGTCAGACACTGTGCACTTGCAGTATTTTATTGTAGGTTTCCCAACCTATCAATAACGCCTGGAAATTTCCTTTTCGGTTCACAACGCATATCATGAACTTACTTCCTTAAAACATAGGTAAAAACATTGTTTCCTATGATGAAATCCTCACCTCATACCTATACATAATCAAAATAACATTCATACGATTATGTTGATGTCTTATATACAAATTTTAATGGTTAATCAATAAACCTCATATTGTATTCCTTAATATTATGTCTATCTAGAGTGTTCATGCTTCGCAATTATATGTTTTCAATATGCATGACTTGAAAGATACGTTAGGAAATGAAACATTTCAAGTCAAATATCACTAACCTCAAGTGGAAGGATGATGTTGTGGTTGTAGATCCGTACTTCTTCACTTTTTCAAGTCTTCGCAGTACTTTTAATGTCTCATCCTAATACTTTCAAGCTAACCTATACTAAGTTGACTCTAGTACATTTAAATCAGGCGACTCTTAAATAAGTTTTGGCTCACTAAAATATGACAACAAACTTGACATACCAACTCTTGGTAGGTTCAACCGAGCTATGCCCTAACAATACCTAAAACGATGTGCTAACTTTTCCTCCAGCGTTCCCATTAATATTTCTTCCAGCAATTTTCTCTTCCATGCAATGTTTGTAATTCCTCCAAAATGACTGCACTGCTTGCATTCATAATTAGGGTTTTTAATTTGTCAGTTAATCGAAATACTATTTGTTTTAGAAATATCTTTACTCCTGAATCATGACACAAAGTCTTGAACAAAACCCAAAACCCTCACCTACCCATCAGTCCTAACCAGAAAAAAAAAACCCTAAAGAAAACATCTTACATCTTTCGAGAAACATTGGAGGCTTACATACAGGAAGAAAATGGCAAATAGGATTCTCATGGTAAGCACCTGAGAAAACGATCTACTCCAATAATGAAGCAGCATCATCACAATGGGATTTACGAAACTCTGTTTATTGGAAGACATGTTCGTTGTTAATATTTGACTCCCATTATTGCATCCTCCTTCATTGTTTGAGATCGTGAGCAATCACCATAAATACAGTACACATAAAATGCATCATTGGTTTTATACGTGAATTGATGAAATATAGGGATTCTATTATGACCCTATTGGAGAGCATCGCAATTGGGTCTCAATATAATGAATAAAAGAACCATTTTTTAAATAAATTTAAACTCAGTCGCTGCTGAGTAAAAAAATGATGAAGAAAAAATGCCAACAAACTATGAAAGAGCGTCCATCCACAAAATAGAGGATAACAGAAAGAAAGTCTAATTGCCAGTGAAGATCGACCGTGTCTTCACCGGATCCATCATTGGAAACTTCTTTAACATCTTCATCACAATCCACTGCATCCTCTTTGGAGTTTTCCTCGACTTCCCTTTCTGATGCCGTTTCAAAGCCTTCCTCAATAGCTGATTTAATACTCCCTCCAGGAGACGCGCCGACATAGTCCTTAGAAGATGCTTCAACATCCTTATCCCTGGAAGATGCTTTAACATCTTCTCCAGATGATGCTACCATGATCTCCGCAGCATCCGCCTCAGTACTCCCTCCGACGGTTTCCTCAATACCCTTCACGGAAGCTACTTCAACTTATCCCTCAGGAGCTGCCCCAACAGCCTTCTGAGAATGCTCTGGCTCGTCCGTGTCGGAATCAAGGATAATGATTCTGTTATGGACAGGGTAATCGTTCTTGTTTTCATCGGAAGGACACTCATGCTCGATCCTTCGCCGCTTTAACCGAGCTGCAAACCTTTCATCTCTCACGCTCAGAAGCTGAGATGCTTCATCACGCTTCCATCCTTCCTCCATACCAACTGAAGCTAAGAAAGCCTGAACACGCTCCTGAACGAGGCGTAAATGCAAAAGAGACATACCTTGAATGGCACGGCCAGCTTGACGAAATAGAGGATCTATTTTTGCCATCACTTCTTCGAACGCATTAGCGTCAGGTTTGTTGACTTCAAAGATTTTTTCTGGAGAAGTGAAATAGTAATCATCACCAGTAGATCCCATCATATATACTGCAAAAAGGGCATCAAGATTAACAAAAATAAAATAATAATCATCATCAATTGAAAAATCAAAATACATGATGAGCATGAAACAATACCTGGAACGAGGAAGAAAAACAATCTTGTGATGAGAGAAAGGCTCCAGCGTCTTCTTTATATTCCACAAATCAGCATGACCCCGGGAAAAAAATGAGTCTCTACTTGCCGTGTATAAAGGATCCAGATACGGGATAACAATCAAGTAAATACTTATATATCTAAAGATAACCGTGCTGAAAATAAACGTGCCCTACGCAAGGACCAAGCCAGTCTCTATCCGGGTAACGTGCATCGAACTCCTCTTGTGAATTTCTTCGTCTGTCACCATCTAGTACTTACCCCGCAATAATGTCATTATTACGTGCTAAGAAGGGGACTTAATGTTGATGGTGGTTTTTAGTTTAAGGTCAAAATCGTAAAACCCTATATTTAACACTGTGATCCTGCAAAGGAATGAAAACCACTTGAAAGTAACGAGTGCTCAAACCTATATCTTTACACATGTGCTGAGCAATTCAGTATATGTATGTATGAAATTCATTCAGAATGGTGCACATAGTAGCAATCCCAAATATTCTGTGAATTCTATTTTATGCCAGCATTATTAATTGATGCATGAATTTGCCTGGTACTTTCTCGTGCTATGTTCCCATATGAACTCTCATTATTAACATAACATGACGATAAAGTGTTCACTCTCAGCAGAGTAGCATGAATCTCTGAAGTGCCAGTGTTGAGATCTGCATGAAAATGCCCACACGGGCTATATTACTCTCTGACAAAGAGATCAATGCGTTCACACACTTTTAATTAAAGTTAGCGCGATCGAACACATATTTACTCCTTATAGAAAATCTAGACTGTTAATGTCAGTCTCAGAAAAACAATCACGGCCACACAACTTGGCCGCACGATTTAAAAACCATAGCTTACTCCTAGAAGGACTAGGCAATCACCATAGAAACCACCAAAGGGCCCACCGGTCCTATAGTTGATCGACCCCCATGTTGCTCATTCACGAGCGCTTCAAACGCTGACCCATACATGAGCGATTGCGCTACGTAAAACCAAACTCAAACTAGCTAAGACCGTAAAAAACGGTCTCAAAAGCTATCATATCCGTCCAACTTCGCCAGCCTAGTTGGACAGCTTAGATCTTCCTGCAAACGATTAAAGAAGTTTTAGCACTATCATTGGCGGCCCCACTTTCCCCTTGAACAAATGACTTTCCAGCGTCAAGCCTATATGGCACTAAATCGATCTCCCAAACTCGATTAAACGGTCATGAACAAAGACCTAGTTTGGGTTGCGACAATACATAGCTATCGCACATCGGTCGTGATCGTTCGACTTTTCCGGTCTAGTCGGACGGCTTGGATCGCATCTCGAGCAACCAAAGAAGTACCAACGTGTTCACCGTTGGCCCAACTTCTTCTTTGGTCAATCGACCTCTCCATGGCAAAGCCGGAACATTCCAAATCGTTTGCACAAAGTAGGTTGAACACGCTACTTTGAAAAAGCTAAATTACGTTTGCGGCAACATCCTACTGTCGCAAATCGATCACAACCATCCAACTTCGCCGACCGAATTGAGTGGCTTAGATTTAATATTAAACGATCCTGAAGATGTCAACGTAATCATTGTGGACCCACCTTTACACGTGATTGACCGGCCTATGAAAACAAGGGCTCGATGCCTCGAAATGCTTTCTCAAAAGAGAGTTGGCCGGCCGGCCCTAAACCCTAAAATTGCGTCAAACGCGTTGAACAACTGCCGCAAATCGATCACGACCATCCAACTTCGCCAGTCTAGTTAGATGGTATAGATCTATTTTTAGAAAACGAGCAAAGAAATATTATGAAGATCGGCCATCATTCTTCCACAAGAGTCGATCGGCCAAATAATGGCGTGTCCCTAGGGCCACCAAACGATCACCCAAAGGTGGTCGATCATGCTTCCAATTTTAAGACGCTTATCAGCGACTCATTCAATCAAGCTCAAAAACAATGATGCTTCAAACACATCGATCAATTTGAGCTGCTTTACATGCGTCGAATACATACATATTTTATTTTGGCCTCATAAACAACTTAGTTGTTTCACCCAATAACACCATGCTATTCTTAGCGGAGGGTCCCATGACTTGACCCACTTATTCTAGACATCAAACATGTCACAAATTGGGGGATGCTTACTGGGGTATTGGTCTGGCGGTTTACACCGTGCGGCGTGCAACGCGTCCATTAAGAGAATGTGTTAGGAAAGACGGGTGGTTGATAGTAATGAGAGTGGTGTAGGAACGTGTGATTAGTATTCCCTATAAAGGGGACACAGTGATCACTACCTTCCTCACAAACCCACTTTTCCACTACGTCACTTCCTCCACATCTTAAGAGATCATGGTGCACTCAATGACTTGTATAAAATAGATTTTCAATCTATTTAGAAAGGACATACAACAAGTGTTATCAACACAAGTATCCAGAAACCATTTTGTGATACACAAGTCATAAATAGCCACACCTTCAACATTCTGATCTCAAAACACCTTCTCCGCTTACCTCCCTAAGATCAACCCTTCTCCTTCACCTTGTGACCGGATTGAATATGGAACGACCATTCTCGTGCAATGCATTTGTTTAGGTTTGAACTCGTTTCTCATCAACACACCCCAAAATACCAAAAAAAACAAAATCAGGTTTTACCCATAAACAGACCCACATCAAGTCATTACATTTTGGACTCGTATAATACGGTTCCACCAAGTAAAATAACCTTGACTCTATTAATGGTATTCATAAAGATACTGAGAAGATGAGATTCACTGGATTGGATCAAGGCTCAAAAAATAGATTCTGATCCAGAGATTTTAAGTAGATAGGAATACGGGGACAAAAGTTCATTTGGCATGCAGTAAGGTATAACTAGAAATAAAACTTGAGCAAACCCATTATCATAAGTGTAACCAGTTCTAACATTTGTGCACTACTCATACCTCTCAATTAGATTTTGAGGATGCACCCGTCATTACACTAAGTAGTGACAAGGTGAGCTTGTGTCGTTTTCCTTGCAACGACAGTGATTCTTACCTTTTTCTTCATTTTATTTAGTGCATCTTTTAGAATAAGTATTTATCCTCATATCTTCTTCCGAGGAGGGTGAAAACCTCTCATGTCTCCTGGACCTGTCAAATTCATAAGTACGTTCTTTATAAGAGGATTTTCTCAAGGATGAAAGTCGTGGAACTCTTGAAATCTGTGTTAGTGGAAGAGAGTCATCAAGATTCCGAGACCATATCATGGATTTACCAGTACTCTTCATATTAGTAGGAAGTATGATATTGGAAATGTCCTTGTTAGGCCTGGATATTATACCATAAGAGTTGCTTGGCTTATGAAATATTCTAGGAGAGTAATTTCTTAGCATAATTGTTTTGGCTGATTGTGCAATCAAGATAAATTAGAGATGTCGACAAGCTATTTACCTCTTTGATTGCAAAAGAAATCAATTATTGGAGATAAATAATCTGCTTATTCCTATGAAAAAAATTCTATTGGAAGATGACCCTTTTTACCAAAATGAGAACATGATTGTAAATTTCTAGAAAGAGTACTTGATACATGATCTCGATTGGAATCTCTACTAGATGTTGTAGTTTGATGAGTGTTTTGACATCATTTAACATCAGGGATAGGTGCGACCTTCTCAACACTAGATAAGGTCTTTGAGAGATCAGAGATAATATTATATGTTGGGCAAAGTTTGCACTTTAAGACAATATTTTTATTTTTCAAGGATTTACACTGCTCCTGAGTTGAGAATATATCATATTTAGTCTTTTCTTTCAGCAATTATATATTATCCATTTCAGAGGAATGAGTCTCAACCATACATATTTCCCATGCATAATTTTTTTTGACAGTGTCCTCAAGAATACTAACCTTTTCTTTACTTAGGTTTTAATTCTTGAATAAGTTTATTAATATTATTAGAAAATGATTTAACAGCATCACAGAGATCACGTTATTGTTAAGAGATTGGTTGAGTGATAGATACATTTTTGTGTTTGAATTGTCCTCGATGTCTCTATTGTTAGTGCTTGATTTTATACTTATTATGGTGTTTTTATGTTTGTGTAGGTGTTTTTGGAGAAATACACTTGTGTGGAAAATGTTGCTAAAAAAGTGCTATTTGGACCCCCGGAGAAAAGTACTAAATGCACCCTCTTTTTGGATAAGGGGCACCCTAGGACACCCCCAAAGGCAGCTACCATCGGCACCCTCACTCTGGTTAGGGGGACACCCTTCTTTTTCACGTTCAAAGAACTTTTTGGATGGAAATTGTGTTTTCAGCTGTGAAGGTTTCTGCATTGAATTTGGTCGAGTTGTTATTGGAGATTTTCATGGGATTGGATTAGGATGACTTATTCTTACCAAACGGGAATGGTAAGTGCACCGGAATTGAGAAAATCAAGAAGTTATACGGAATTTTGATAAAACAGGGAGCGTATAGTTGGTTAGAGACATTCACGGGATTTTCTATGTCTGGATGAGTAGTTAGTGTGTTTGACTCTATCAGAAATAGGTTGGAAACGTGTTTGGAGGTTGGTTGAACACTGCAAACGTGTGAACAGATAAGAAGGGAAGATATTCTTTCTTTCCCAAAATAGGGGAGGTGATTTGTTTTTGGAAGTTTTGGATGGAAGATACGTGCAGGATTCGAATCTATTGGTTTGAAACAACTTTGAAAACTCAGAGAAGATGTGTAGAAGAGATAAAAAGGGAAGTCATTATGTAATTGTCAATCACAGATACGTGAAATAATGAAAATATATTTCGGGGATATTTTGCATTAAACCGGTGTATATTGGTGTTTTAGGCATATAAATAGGTTGCATGGGAGTCATTCAGGGGTTATGGAGTGTTAGGGAGAGTTTGGGTATGCTGTAAAGCTGAGAACAAAGATGCAGAGAATACTTTTCTGCTGCTGCATAAGAGAAAGAACAAGAAGAACAAGTGCTGCTGAAGGCAGTCGTTAGGCTACAATGTTAGCGACAAATTATTTGTACCGTTCTTTGTAACACTTAGGTTTGTAACAAAAATAAGTGTTACGAACCCGGTTTAATCATTTTCTCTCCATTTTCGTCTTTGTTAACACCCATTGAGCAATAAAAATGAATTTTGAGTGTGTTTCCATCTTGATGAGTTAAACCCCAACACTGGGACGACAGAGGAAGACGAATTTCGTACATGGGTAAAATTGTTTAATTCATTTTAAGACTTTTGCATTAATTTTAATTGAAATATGATTTGAATTAATTGGTTGTCATTTAATTTGATGAGGTATGATTAGCTTAAATATTTTGATACATCATGCTTAGGATTTACAACTAATCTTTTGAGAATCTACCTTGGCAAAATCAGTGTCCATGTTAATTTTATTTATTGAGCTTTAATTAAATTGAACCTTATGTTATGAATTCGACGAAATCCTAGTCCTAATAACTCTCTTCATCATGTGACAATATTTTGTACATTATTTTCTTTTATTTTAGTTTATTAAATCCTAAAATCAATTTCAACAAGTCCGAGTGAACGACAACCTTTCTTACCACTATCTAAAATTTGATCATTGAGTTCATTAGCATACTGAGCATACTTTTCTTGAAGGTCTTTTATTATAGAGGCTTGATGTTCAATTATCTTAGATGCGTTATTGCAACTCCTGGTAAGTTCCCTTTCAGATTCATATTTTGATATATTATCCAAGCCTCTTTAGGATTGTGTATTACTTGTGTACTTATCATGCAATTAACATGTACTTATCTACTAGAATTGATTGTGTGTTACTTGTGTTATTCTTGTTATAAAGATAAAACAATATAATGCGGAAAGGAAAACACATAAGACACCAAAAGTTTTGTTAACAAGGAAAACCGCACCTGCAGAAAAACCATGGGACCTCGTCCATATTTGAACACTGAACTGTATTAAGCCGTTACAGATGCTAGACTTCATACTGGAACGTAATTGAGATCGAATTCACCCTAAGAAATTCAGCTGCACTCGAGCTCCTTATGTTTTTTGAACCACGCAAGACTCCAAGAAATTGATTCCATAAAATAACGTCCTTTACAGCCTAAAAATTAGTTCAGCCTAAGTGAAGACTTTTGATACCAATCTGCCTCAAACAGACAATCCCATCTCATTTCCATTTAGGTGAATGAATCAAGGCTTGGGAATATGTTTGCAATAGACAAATCTATCAAACCTCATAAATCCTGGACACTTACATTCAGTTAGTTCCGAATTATTACCCACCTCTGAAGAATAGCCTTAAACCGATCAATTAAGAAGGGTTTTAGATATTTATATTAAGGAATCACAAAGTTTGTGACGAAGATAACTTTGAGATTTTTATCTATCTCATTCCTGAAAATATTAGTAAAACCTCGATAACAAAAGGAGCAACATCATGATACACGAACTATAGAGGTAAAGATAGTCGATCTTGACTTCACGAATCCCTAAGTGAAATCTTTCATTCGTAAACCTAATTATATTTCCCAGAGGAAACATAGGTTCATAAAGGACGACTATAGCAAATAACCAGGACATAGAAGTGTTAGAGATTGAATATATTGGTTGTTTGAGTCTCTTTGTTTATAGATTTTCAAGGCTAAGGTTGCTTAGAATTCAAGCTAAGATAACTTGGGATTCAAGCAAATATGCCTTTCAAAGTTATAAGTAATATCATGTTCATTTAAACAATTAATATTTGAATAATGATGCACAACACAAAGTGATTTAATTGTCAATGTTGTCTTATATTTGGGAAAATAGTCTATAAACATATGCTTGATTCGTATTGGGTAGGTATGCGAAACATTACGCGTACCTATGACCATTTCGTGAATTTAGGGACCGACGGTACACGTACTAGGTATGCATACCATTAGGCCATTCACGAACTCAGATCCTTTATAGTACGCATACTGCACCCGTTCACGAATCCAGAACCTTAATGGTATGCGTACAAGGTATTCCAAAACATCATATATCCATGGTATGTGAACTAGGTGCGTGTACCTACCCTGAGTCCAAATTTCAATAAGTTCTTGAAATTCTCGTTTGGTGTTTTGAAACATTCCCAAATGCCATATATATAAAATATCATTGCTTGGACAATTTCCAAATGATCCATATGACACAAAAATAGTTCCTGAACAATAAATTATTTTGAACTAAGATTGTTAAGGACCTATGAACATCAATTGCTTGAATCATATTTCAAGATGTTTAAAAAGGCAAGCTTGACTCAAAATTTCTTTTTCGCAATGTTAAATCTACTAGAAGTCTATGACGTAGTCTCGTATGGATAGAATGATAATTCATGTGAGTAAATAAAATGGTTCGGTCTTCACATACCTCTTGTTGATGAAGTTCTCCATA
This sequence comes from Papaver bracteatum, assembly GCA_023529315.1. NCBI lineage: Eukaryota > Viridiplantae > Streptophyta > Magnoliopsida > Ranunculales > Papaveraceae > Papaver > Papaver bracteatum. Next base: position 205,277 of record JAJJWX010001320.1, read on the forward strand.
TGTCTTCGTTTGATCTCTAATCTTAGAAGGTTATTCAGTGATGTCTGATATAGTCAATTACCAACCTAGTCCGAAGCTTGACTATAGTAGACTCGAAATCAAGATATATTGTTGTGATTCTAACATTGACAACAAGCTTAAGATAACTAACCTTGCGACTTTGACCGAACGGTGCTCTAAAACTTGTAGTATTCCATTTTATTAACTTTATATGCTTAAAAAATTGTCTATAAATTTAGAGTAATTTAGTGTAAATTTTTATTTACCCTCCATCAAATTCGCATCACATGATAGATACACATCTACTTAAGGCTGCACATGCTATATATTGGTTAAATCGAACCGAACGATTTATGTTAAAACCAAATTGAACCACCAATTCAATGGTAATTAATGGTTTTAGATTATAGAAAACCGGTAATCTCAGTTCGGTTTGGGTAATCCTTAAAACTGAACCGAAATCATTGGTCTAAATCGATTAATAAGAGTCCTTAGATCTTAGAAGATTATACCCGTGGATATGATAATAAGTTAAATAAAATTTAACCTATGAAGAATAAGGGAATTTTAAACATCTTGGAACTAACCATTTTCGATTATTGAGATATTTATCTTATGAAAAAAATTATTATTATTATTATTCATTTTACTGCATCGATGTTTGGTATCTTATACCTAAGTTATTAGGTTAATTTGAACTCCATGAGTCAACTCAGAAAATTCTTGAATCAAATTATAACCCTGAACATCAAAATTAAACCCGATAAACTAGAATTTCAACAAGATAATGATTGGTTATTGATCCTAGTATTATTACCACGACGATTTACCAATAAAAAAGATTCAATTATTGATGCAACAATTACAGCTAAAGCTGAAACTGAAAAGGAATTCCATCAAATGTTTTTAACAATCGAAAACTTATTAAATAAATTAAGTAACAAAAAATCAAGACAAGTAATTTTTCCATACTTAAAATTCAAAAGTTTGAATATAAGGTGTTAAATTAATATATATCTCTGAATTTAGTTTATTTAGCAAACTCCATTTTCCTTAATGAGTTTTTTCATTCTAGTTTTGTTTGAGGGCTGAGATTTATGACTAAACTTAAAAGAAAGGAATACAGTATGATTAAGAAGAAGAGACGAAATGACTTTTCCTGGATAAAGTAGACTTGGAAACATTTTTAATCGATTTACCAAAGCATCATATTGGTTTAAACCAAACCGGATGTTGCAAAGAGTAATATTGGTTCTAATATGAGTAGAACCGAGTATATCATCTTCGAATACGATTTAGTCAAAAATGAGCCAAACTGTACCAATGTTGCTTTACCGAACTATTATATTTTCCATGATGTAGATGAAGACAAAGTAAAGTCTCAAATGCCACAGGTGAACATCAAAGAATTTTGTGAAATAAATTTCACGGCTATACCTAGAGATGCTAATTCTATTGCGCATGACTTGACTCAAAGCACTCTAATTATGTAAATAGATGATGGGTTCATAATGAACCACCAATTGTATCATGCAACACCTCAATTTATTTGAGGCGTAATACAAAGAAAAGACGTGTTTGCAAATAAATAAATAAAATGCCATGGGTGAACTAACTATTTATTAGGTTCTTAAAGCGATAACATATATTACTTCAGACACTTCACTGCTACTTTTACCGGACAAAGAGGGAAACATCAACAGAATCATAAAACTAAAAACATAAATTCTAAGATTCTAAGAGAAACTTGCTAGCCCCCCTATGCTAATAGATACTAAATTCCGAATCTAAATTATGAGTCATCCTTCTTTTTTTTTTGACGAAAGTGCAAATTATATTGAAAAAGAGACAGTCATAAGATCATGACCGCAACTGCTACACAGGGTGGCAATGCTAGAAGAGGCTCAAGCCAAAACAACATTCCAATTACAAATAAGAGTACTTAGAGGAAAATTTTCAAAAACATTTGTGTTTCTGGACCAATTATAAATGGTACATTTAACTGCAATAACAAGCTGGTTGTAATTTCTCTTCCTGCCTCCATATAATCTGTTGTTCCTTTCTGTCCAGATATTCCACCAAATAGCAAACGGAAGGAGACCCCAAATCTTCCTCTGCATTGACCTTCCTTTCTTTGAAGGCCATTCCCATAAGGTTGCTTTAACATAATCACGTAATATACCCAATCCAAGCCAAAACTACTTAGGAAGTAGTTCCACAACTTCAAAGTTTCTGAGCAATGCATAAACAGATGGTTGTTTGTTTCTTGAGCACAGTTACAAAAAAGGCAAGTGTCATGCTCTACTTTACCTGCTCTGAAAAGGAAGTCCATAGTAGGAGCTCCACCATAGCACAAGGTCCATACCAGAAAATAAACCTTCAAAGGAATCTTAGAGCTCCACAGTTGTTTATGAGGGAATCTCAAGAAGCCATCTACATCTAAAGATTTGTAGCAATTACTTACAGAGAATTCCCCCCCTTCCGCATTCCATTTCATCTGATCTGCACCTCTAGAAGTCTCAATAATAGATTCTGGATCACCCAAGTCTTGCAACATGAGGACAACATCCCCCAGCTCCTGAGCATTTAAATTTCTTGAAAAATGAAGATTCCAGGCACCATTGTCTGAGATACATTATCTAACAGTGGCATTCTTCTTTTTTGAGAGTTTAAATAGAGAGTTGTAAGATTGCTCAAGAGAGATCTCACCCATCCAATTGTCTTTCCAAAATATGATTCTATCACCACTGTTCACTGTAAAAGAAGAATTCTGAATAATGTGATCTTTACATTTTAGAATACCAGCCCATAGGCTATGCTTTATAGGGATAAGAGCGTTGTTAGGTAAGAAATCATTGACATTACCACCAAACTTCTCATGAACCAGCTGTCTCCAAAGAGATTTTATTTCCGTACCGTATCTCCATATCCATTTACAATGAAGTGCTCTATTTACCACTTTCAGCTTCTTCACACCAATCCCACCTCTAGATTTCTGAACTGTGGTGTTACTCCAAGAAACCCAACTCCGCTTTCTTGAATTAACAGAAGACCCCCATAAAAAATCTCTCATAATCTTCTCTATTTCCTTCATGACAGAAATAGGCATTTGGAATAAAGAGAGATAATAAATCGGCAGGCTAGATAAAACACTATTGACCATGATTAGTCTCTGTCCCTTAGAGAGATACCTACATTTCCACAATGATAACTTCTGATGAATTCTTTGGATTATGATATCCCACATTGATTTGCATTTAGACTTACTTCCTAGTGGAATACCCAAATAATTCAAAGGCCATTGAGATTCACTGCACCCAAAAATACTAGCACATATGCCCACAATAGTACTTTTCCTGAAGTTAACTTTCAGACCAGAGATTAGTTCAAAAGCTATAAGAATTTTCTTCAAGTTACTGACCTGGTCCGTAGAATCATCAAGAAAAACAACCAAATCATCAGCAAATTGAAGATGTTGAATTTCGGTGCCCTGCGAAGAAACTTTGAAGCCATAAATTAAACCAATTGCAGCTGCTTTCTTTATCATTAAAGATAAGACTTCAGCGACTATTATGAACAAAAAAGGAGATATTGGATCTCCCTGTCTTATACCCTTCTGAGATCTGAATAAGCCATCCGCTTTACCATTGATTAATATTGAGAATCTTGCATAAGAAATGCACCACCGTATCCAGCTTCTCCACTTATTCCCAAACCCAAATCTATCAAGAGCAATGTCAATACAACCCTAGTTAACATTATCAAAGGCTTTTTCAAAGTCCACCTTACACACAATACCTGAAATATCTTCCCTCTTCCTTGAATCAATAAGCTCAGCTGCAATCATCATGCCATCACTAATCTGTCTTTCCTGAATGAAGGCTCCCTGAAAATCAGAAATGATAGAAGGCATTACCCCTTTCATTCTTTGCGCCAACATTTTTGAAATTATCTTGTACACCCCACCAATTAAGCTGATTGGTCTGAAGTTATGTAAAGACACTGCTCCACTGCATTTAGGAATTAGTTTCAAAGACACTGGTCTGAAGTCATCCTTCTTCTCAGCGACCTTCTTTGCTTTTTCTGATCAATCACTCCTCCTCATCGGAATCCTCGATCATTATGATCCCGCCGACACGTTCTTGCTTATATACGTCTGACTTCTCATGGACGTAAGCATAGTCCATTCCGGGTGGATACTCGGATAAAAAGTAATTTGCAGTCACAGGAACGCCGGTGGATAACCTAGTATGAAGATCCTTGATAGCCGGTGTTCCTAACCTTCCCTTCTCCTCTTCGCTTAAATTGCACAGTGCTAATCTCTGAGCCTGAGCAAGATACATGAAACTTTCTCGTTGGCATACGGAACATCGAAAATACTGAATTCGATGTAGCTGTCCCTCTTTGCATCAAATAACCTTAGTGGATGAAACTTGAACACCAATTGGAATTCTGAAATGATTGCATGCCATTCTCCCCTCCTCCTATCTAGTTTTATGATCTCCGTTTAAGCTTTAGCCTGGATTCATCTTATATTTAATGCCTGTTTGATTTCCTTACGTTTAGTTTTTAAAGGATTCAGACGTCTAATCCTCTTGTGCTTCTCGCCTGAGCAGGAAAAATTTGATTAGTGGCCTTCTGGCATTGAATCGATGCATGCACCTTTTGTATTTTATTTTCCCTATTTATGTTTTGAATCATATGCGGTATGTCTTATGGTAGTGTTTCGTCCTCCTTCTTTATTGCTTTTTCTCTTCTCATCTGATAGCCTTCTAGCCTCTTGTCTCCTAAAAATTTGTAAGTTCATAGGCAACTTAGGTTAATTCAGTATGCATTAATTTTAGGTGACTGATTGCGTCTATTTAGACGTCTACCCTAGCTCTTCCGGGATGTCTATCTCTTATCACATCGCTAGCATTTATTATTCACAAACGGTTTTTTTTTTTACAGATTTTTGCCAAATTGGTTGCCGATATTTCATTGGTCATGGTTTAATTTAAAGTTATCACTTTTTGTTTTGTTTAAGGTCAATTTTTTGAGAAATATTATACAGTCGAACCTCAATAAATGAATGTTCGATAAATGAATAACCTCGCCAAATAAATAATTTTTTCCGGTCCCGACTTGGGCCAAAGTGATAAATGAATAACCTCGCTTAATGCATTAATGAATAAAAAAATTTGGATCCTTAAAGGCCTTATAGAAATATAAACGAATAATCACTGAATTATATATAAAAATAAACCAAAATACGTAATCAGAAAATTTTACATAAAAATATATGTAGGGAAAAACTCAAAAAAATTTATATATGGTTGATTGTCTTTTTCTTCCACCCAAACCAAAATGCACCATATCCTTAATTTTATGCAATGCTTTCACAATTATGGAATATTTTGCTCGTGTGGTTGTAAGTAATTTTTTAAAGTGACTATCGCTTGAAAAACATCTTTAGATGACACATTTGGTACGACGCTACTATCATCTGGTTCAGGATCATTCTCATTATTCATCACTGACTCAATAATTTCTTCGTCTGTTGGAGACTCCACAACTGCATCGTTCTCGTTAGGATAGTTCAAAAAATGTTCGTCGTCCATCACATTTCTATAACGCAAATTAGAAATGACACCAGTTAATTCAAAAGAAAATGAATATTAAATGAATTATAAATAAGAATTTTGACCAATATTTCCTAGGTATACTTGTACATTTTCCCATATACAATTTAACTTCTTAATTAAAAAATATTGTCTGAATGAATAAATATTCGTTTATCGATAAATGAATAAAATATTCATTTATCGATAAATAAATAACCCCGCTAAACAAATATTTTTTCTTGGTCCTGAGAGCATTCATTTATCGAGGTTCGACTGTATTTGGTTCTTCTTATATCCTGCTTAATTCATAATCCCTTGTCCATCCCATTCCCCTTATCTCTTATCCTCGCTGGTTTATTTTCTTCTTTCCTCTTCATTCAATACCTTTTGTTGTTTCATCCATTTCTTCCTGCCTTCTTGCTCATTATGAGCAGTTACAATTTATATAAACATCTTAGTGGTCTGTCGGTGGCATATCGTAATGCAAACTATACAAACGTAGGTATTCTTCCAATTACTCCTGCATTAATGAGAGACTACGACATCAAAGAAAATAACATTTTAGCAAGAATCTTCTCAACTGAGTTTTATTCAGTTGATGATATAAGAAGTGTACTTCGTCATTTTTGGGGCCTTAATATTTGTTTCCAAATCAGGGAAACAGATCCAAACTTCTTTTTTTTTTGCTCAATCACATATTTTTATTAATATAATAGCACAATTATGCCAAAATTACAACCAAGATAAGAAGCAAAAACAACACTCCTTTACAGCTTAGGGAGTAAAGCCCTTTTTAACAGAATCTATAGTAGACAATGTTTGGCATTTCAACTCTTTTCATGAATTTTGGCCTACCAATGTGAATAATTCTTTCTCCAGCTTTAAGGTTTGCCCCTCTTTTTGCTAGATCATCAGCACTAAAGTTGGTTTCTCTATAAGTGTGCTGAAAAATGACACAATCCATCTTCTTCACAGCATTAATCCATCTTGTTTTGAGAGCCCAGGGAATGCAGTTGTTCAAACAATCATTAATCACAGATTGGGAATCTGATCTGATGATTATTTTTGTTGCAGAATAAAAAGAGGCCCATTCTAATGCACATAAGACTGCAAAAACTTCAGTAAGATAGTTAGTTGCTATACCTATGCCACCTGACAGTGTTCCCAGAACTTGATTTTCATGATCTCTAGCAATAATGCCAAAGCCCGCTGCTCCTATATTGCCTAGTGAAGATCCATCACAACACATTAGTATAAAGCCATACTCTGGAGAAGACCAAAAGCATTCCTTAATGCAACTATATTTAGTATATCTGGTACCCATTTTGAAGAAATCAATAATGTTTTGATCATAAACTTGTCCCCATTTTGTACCTTTCATTCTCAAACCACCTTCATGTATTGTTCTCCAAATTTTATTTTTGAACTCACTTAGTAGAGGATACTTTTCTTCAAATAGTTTTTATTTTTCTGAAACCATAAGTCCCTCATAATGGCACATGTTGCAGTCATCCAAACTTCCTTTATGAGAGGGTTTTTTCTTTGTGCATCTTTGCAGATGTCAGTGAAAGAATTTGGCTTATTAAAACCAAAAATTGCACAGATCCAATTCCATATATCTACACTGAATGCACACTGCCAGAGTGTGTGATGCATGCTATCTTGTTCTGCTACACAGATGCAACATCTGGAAACCATGTCATACCCATTTTTTCTCATTACTTCATCATCCACATACAACTGATGTTGGGGCTTCCATATATTGCTTGCAATGCTTGGATGAAGAAATGGTTTCCATATAAATGAAGGCCAAAGTACTTTGGGCTCTCTTAATCTGATTTTTTCCACTGCAGCTGAAGTAGAAAAATTGCCTTTGATATCACCATTCCAAACCATTATATCTTCTCCCTCACTCACTTCAGGAAGAGGAGTGTTAGCAAAATAATAAGTAAGCTCTTCAGGAAAAATCCAAGTCTTGCCATGTAAGAAAAGGGTTAGACCAATGTCATTTATGAGTGGAGCATTGCCTACCCATGTATCAAACCATACTGAAATATTTACACCATCTCCAACACACCATCTGATATCTTCTTGTAGTGTAGATAAAACCCATTTCAGTCCAGACCATACAGTTGATTGTCTCCAATTTGAGACCCAATGACCATTTCTATCATTATATTTAGCTAAAAAGAACAAGGACCATTCTTCTTCATAATTCAAGATTTTCCACATCATTTTCATGAGCAGAGCTTTATTAATAGTTTATAATCTTCTTAAACCAAGCCCCCCTTCACAGAAAGGTGTGCATACCTTTTTCCATGCCAGTGTCTTGAACTTTCTAACTTCTCCATCACCAGACCACAAAAAGTTCCTAATGATCTTTTCATATATCTTGATAACAGAGGCAGGCCACTTGTAAATTGCCATATTATATAAATGAATGCTACTCAGAACTGATTTTATTAGAATTATTATGTCTTGAAAAGATAATAATCTCCCCTTTCATGCTGCTAGTTTGCTTTGCATAATTTCCACCATAGGCCATACCATGGAGACAGTTACTCTTCCAAGAGCTAAAATAACTCCTAAATACTTATCAGGGAATTTGGAAATCTCCATTTGAATTTTTTCACTTATTTTTTGCTTTTGCTCACTGGATACTCCATCAACAAAACATTTGCTTTTTATTCTATTAATGACTTGCCCTGAGCTAGCTTGATATTCATCTAATAATGTCATTAAGTTTGTTAAACTCCTCTTGTTACCATTACAGTACACAAAAACATCATCTGCAAAAAACAAATGAGTTGGATGTATACCTTTTCTCACCACCATTGGAGTTATTTTTCCAGATTGCACTAAATGAGTTAAATTTCTGCTAAGAACATCTTCCATTAGAATGAATAAGAGAGGAGAGAGTGGATCTCCTTTCCTTAAGCCCCTTGCAACTGAGAAAAAACCACAAGGGCCACCATTTACCAACACATAGATTTTTGCTGATTGAAGTATTGTCATTAAACATCTGCACCAAGATTCAGAAAATCCATATTTGAGCAACACTTTTTTCAAAAATTCCCAGCTGACAGCATCATATGCTTGAGATATATCAAGCTTTAAACCAATATTTCCACCCATTCTTTTCTTTTTCATTTCATTTACCATTTCTGAAGCTAAAAGCACTTGTTCATGAATGCTTCTTCCCTTGATGTAAGCTGTTTGTTGAGGAGATACAAGCTTCTTCATTAAAGTACTCATTCTAGTTGTGATTAATTTGGTAATGATTTTGAAACTAAAATTGCTCAATCCAATGGGTCTGAACTGTGCAGCTGTTTTAGCACCTTGACATTTTGGGATTAGAACTAAAAAACTGGAATTTAACCCCTTAGGAATGAAGTTTCTGGTCCAACAAAATTGGATAGCTGCAACTATGTCTTGATGAATAATATCCCAACATGTTCTATAGAAAATACTTGAGAAGCTATCAGGTCCAGGGGAGATATCAGGGTCCATTTCAAAAATAGTTTGTTTGATTTCCTCCTCATCTGGAATTGCATCAAGCATTTTTTGGTTTTCAGCAGTTATTGACTGTGGAATAGCATTAAGCAAATCTTCATTAATCTTGACTTCCTGATGGGCAAATCTTTTTTCAAAGAAATCAACTAATCCAGCTGAAATTGTTTCTTGATCAGTTATGATATTGCCATTAGCATCTTCTAGCTCACTAATTTTATTAAAAGCTTGCCTTATTTTCAAATTTGTATGAAAGAAACTAGTATTAGTTGCTCCATCTGTGATCCATTTAGTTCTAGATTTTTGCTTCATAAGAGTATTGTATTGCACTTCTCTGCTGGAATATTCATTTTGAGCTTCCACAAGAGTGCTATATGCCTTTTCATCAAGAGCATTTTTGTCAGATTCTTCCATTGCTACTTTAACTTTATGCTCAGCTTCTTTGATTTTAACATTGACATCTCCAAACACCTTCCAATTCCACTCATTTAGACATTTCTTGAGATTCTTAAGTTTGCCCATAAAAACAAAAGCAGGGTCACCAATTACTTCAGTTGACCAACACTCTGCTACTACCTGGAGAAAATTTGGATGTTGAATCCACATTTTTTGGAATTTTCTTGGTACATTTTTTGGTTTTGGCACATTAGCACAGCCTCCCAATAATGGTGCATGATCTGATACCATCCTTAATCCAACCTTATACCCCCAATCACCATATAATTGCAACCATTTTTGATTAAAAACTACCCTGTCCAAGTTGCATAATATCCTCTTCTTACCCTGCTAACAATAGGACCAAGAGTAATCTAAACTTGTTTTTTGATCCAAACCTTTTCATCATTACTTTTCGTACGGCTGAAGACCTGAAATGGATTGTACTAAATGGGCCTTGGTATCCATACGGAAAAGTTCTCTCGGCTACATCGGCCTCTCCTGGAATGCATATATCTACTGAGGCAGTTAAAGAGATTCCACTATGGGCTAGTATCTCAAACTGTGGTCGTGCGCATATATTAGGTGAAATATTAGGACTAATAGCTAGCAGGGTTGGAGTGGTAAGTCAAGTGTGTAATAGTAATGAGAACTTTGATTGTGAGCCGAGAGTCTTAGTATGGATAAAAATAGAAAAAACCATTAGTTCTGAAGCTTCTTGTTAAGATTGAGCATCACCCTGTTAGAGAACTTATCTTCACCTACCATAACCTTCCTTCAAAGTTTTGTTCTCATTGTGCTCGTTTTGGGCATAAGATCAACCAATGTGCTACCCTTCAACATATGCCTTTAGAATATATTTATGATATCTCTATGCATTCACCAGTCCCGGGTGATGACTTGTTTTGGCTCAACAATAAACCAATCCAAATATGGAACCCATGTGACAACACAGATGCACATGGAAATATGGAATCAGTGGATTTTTTTTTGGATATTCCCGGAAACAGGGAGACTCTCTATAATCTCTTTAGAGAAGAACATCCGGTAAATGAGAGTCATGTGCCACAATCATCAGTTTTAGATCGACAATATGAAGTTGTAGGACCAGTCACATATGATGAAGATATGTCCTTAGCATCTAACTCCATTTTAGGCAAGAGAACTTTCCCCTTCAATCTCCCTGATAATTTCATACCTTTACAAGGTTCTAACTCTAATTCGACTAGATCGGTCAACTCGGAGACCCACTGAGTCATCAATTATATGGATCCAACTGATAAAATCCGGGTGCCTAACTCAAAACCAATTCAACTGTCTAAGAACTAGAATAACTCTATTCCTGCACCGGTCCTACCTTTGGTTAATCGTAGATTATCCTTCTCTTATGCTTCTTTTGAAGATGCTCATGAAAATTTACCTTCTCCAACTTCTGTTGGTTCTAGTTCCCCTTCCTTTGTTGCATCTCATATTAATTCTATATATCACATTTCTCATTCATCATACTCAGCAATTGCATCTCCCAAAACTCTACCTAAGTCTGCATTTAAAATTGCAGTCCCTGAATTCCCCTCTTCTTCTTCTTCTTCTGTGGGATTGCATATTTTGGTTTCGGATTCAGATATCTTATTTCAAATTGATCAATATGGCTCTAATCTTAAGGACTAGAAACAAGGAATGGAGGAATACTTACCAATACCTTTCATTTGGATTCCCCATCTGTGCAAATGTCTGAAATCCAGGTAACCATAATCCCTAAAATAATTTCTCTATTTTATGATTCTATCTCTCCTTTTATGCTTATACTCTCTTAGCTCTGTTTTTACAATATTTACTTGTTAGAATTAAGTGTACTGATAGTTCCCTCCTTAAGTCGTATAGCCCTCTAAAATATGGTAACTTCAATGAAAATTATTGCTCGGAATGTGTAAGGTTGTGGGAATCCCTTCACTCAAAATCACCTGAATTAGTTGATTACTAAAGACAAACATGAAATAATGTTCCTTTCTGAAACAAAATCCAAGAAACAACTAGTAAAGAATCTCCTTAAGTATTACCCTAACACTCACATAGTAAACCCTATTGGATTAGCAGGAAGTCTAGCATTATCATGGGTTGATGGATTTTCATTTGAAATAGTCCATTGGAACATCAACATGATTAATATTTTAGTTCAAACTAACCCCGAATCCAAGAAATGGTTACTAACCTATTTCTATGGGAGCCCTTATCCTACTAATAAAAATATAACATTGGACTTTCTTACTGATTCTGAACAAATTAATAAAAATTATATGCCTTGGGTTCTTATAGGAGACCTTAACATGACCTTTTGTCAGGAGGATAAAAAAGGAGGACTACCCTTTAAAAAATCTGAATGTAGTTATTATCACAATATATTAAGTAATGCAGGCCTCATGGATTTAGGTTTTAAAGGTTATGAGTTTACATGGAATAATCATAGAGAAGCTGGTGATAATATCCAGGAAAAATTAGATAGCGCAGTAGCTAACTTATAATGAAACTCCCATTTCCCTAACTCTAAACTTTATCACCTTGTGGCAGATGGTTCAGATCATTGCCCTTTAGCCTTAACCTTAGATACTAAATTTCCTAAACTTGAATTTACTTTCAAGTTTTATGATACTTGGCAAAAAGAGAATTCATGTGTAGAAACTATCAAAGAATCTTGGAACCATATTATCAGAGATACACCTACCGAGTCTCTAATTCTGAACCTTCATTCTGTTCAAACTAACATAGACCATTGGAAGAAAAATATCTTTGGACTACCCTCAAAACAAATTAGACAGGTCCTACGTAAAATTGATAACTTAAATTCCTCTTCAAACGTTTTCAAAAAGGAAGAAAAAATTAAGGAAAAACTCGACTAACTAGAAAAACTCTATGTCACTCAAGAAGCTATAGCCAAACAACAGTCTAGGGATAACATGATTCAATTAGGAGAAACAAATACCAAATACTTTCATACCAAAACCATGAAAAGAAGGAAATGGAATAATATTGAATGCCTTAGAAAGAGCAATAATGAAATCACCTTCAAAAGATTTGAAATACAAGTCACTCTATCAGACTATTTCCTGAATCTTTTTTCAGCTCCTTCTCCTCCTCCTGCTCCTAACCCCTCCATCTTTCAAAATATTCCTTCTGGTGTCTCTTTAGAGAAAAATGTTCTACTTAATTCTATTCCTTCTAGTGAAGAGATTTGGTTAGTTATTAAAAAACTTAAACCAAACAAATCACCAGAGCCTGATGGATTCCCTGCTAGCTTCTTTAAACTTAATTGGGACACTGTTGGTGAACAAGTTATATCTGCTATTCAACATTTCTTTACTTCTGGAGAGATTCACCCAGAATTCAATAAAACTTTCTTATTCCTTATACCTAAGTCTAGACATCCTAAATATCCCAGTGGTTTTAGGCCTATAGGACTTTGTAACACTTTGTATAAAATTATATCCAAAATCCTAGTTAACATAATGAAGCCTTTACTAAATACTATCATATCCTCTTTTCAAGTTGCTTTCCTCTCTAAAAGGCACATCTCTGACAACATCATTGTTGCTCAAGAGATTATCCACTCCTTTAAGAAGAAAAAAGTGAAGCATGCTAGCATGGGAATCAAAATAGATATGTCAAAATCATTTGATAGAGTTGATTGGGACTTTCTAATCAATGCTTCGAAAGCTTTTGGTTTAACAATAACTTTTGTAACCTGATTTTCCAATGCATTTCAACTTATAATATTGTTGTTTTGCTCAATGGTTGTCCAGGTAGTTATTTTAAACCATCTAGAGGCCTTAGGCAAGGGGATCCTCTCTACCCTTACTTAATCATAACTTGTATGGAAGTCTTCTCGAGAATGCTTATATCTGGTAAAGAGGAGAAATTAATCCATGGAGTAAAAAATACTCAAAAAAAACAGCCCTATTTCTCATCTTTTTTTGATGATGATTGTTTACTTTTCTTTAGAGCTGACTTAAAAGAATGCCATAACATTCTTGAGTTATTAGAAACTTTTGGTAAATCTTCAGGGCAATTAATAAATTTTGATAAATATGGTGTCTTTTTCAGTAAAAAAGTGCAACCAAAACACCAGAGGATGATTAGTAAAATGCTAAAAAAAATAGACCCTAAAGACTCTTACCTAGGAATACCTCTTTTCATTAGTAAAGCCAAGATTAAGTTGTTTGAAGGAATAGTGGAAAAATGGAACTTAAAATTCAAGGATGGATAGGCACAACTCTTGCTCAGGCTAGTAAACTAGTTCTCAATAAAGCAACCCTAGCAAGCATGGCTAGTTATCAAATGAGCTGCTTCATTATACCTAAGAAAATCACAAATAAAATAGATGCTTTACAAAGAGATTTCTGGCGGGGAAAAGAAACTAACCATAAAGGGTACTATCCTAAATTTACTCATGTTTGTGTAAGCCTCTAAAAAAAGGTGGGTTAGGATTTAGAAATGCACATAAATTCAACCTAGCTATGATAACTAAACTTGCATGGAGACTTCTAACAGATACTAAGTCTTTATGGGTGTCCCAACTAAAACCTATATACTTTAGAAACTCTTCAGTCTTTAAGGCAAGAATACCTACAACTAGTTCTTGGATATGGAAATGCATCAGTAAAGGGGTTAAACTTGTGGAACAAAAATCCATATAACTAAAATGTTTCTAATACGAAACTCTATGCTCTGAGGATCGGGCGAAAAATTGAGTTGACTCAATTTTAAATGGGTGAAATTTTTTCTTGATTTTTTCTGCGTCTAATGTCTCATTAAGCGTTTTTAAGTTTGCACTTTTGATCTTCCATGCTTATATTTTCATTCTAAGATCTTTGTTAGTTTCTTTTTCTCTTTTCTGTTGTTATTTTAACCTGTAATTTAATTTGTTTATTCATGTCCTCCTAATATTCTTGTTTCCTCTTAAAGCATTTGCAGCTAGTTTTTTCTCAAATGGCTTTTGCCGAGGTATATGTATTGATCATAGCGTTCGCTGAGCTTGTCTACGAGCTTTTGCTCAATGGATTAGATTGTGTTGGATTCAAAGCTTTTGCTAATGGTATTTTGTTAAAGAAGTCTCGACTCCGTTTCAACCCGTCAGAAATCGGTTTTCCCTTATCCCGCCTTACCCACAGTTCAAAAAAATTCAAAACCTTAAAAGTCAACTGCATGAAGCTATTTTTTTTTCCTTAATTTTCTCCATACGTTTGTAGACAGCTATGCGTTGTTTCAAACTGGGAAAGATATGGATTCATTCTGTTAACTTATTAATAGCAAAAAGGATAATCCTCAATTATACTCCATACACCTATTTTGTCAGTCCTACACCCCCCAACCCTAATTACCTTTCCATAATCTACTTTTTTAGATATAACAATTCTCCGAAAAATACATCTCAACACCTTTTGATAAACTTTGTGCATCTAATTACATTGGAAAATTTTAACTTTCGAGGAAAGGAAATAATGGAAGAAGGACGCTCCAGTCATGTTTTTGATCTGGTTAATAAATTCAAACAGGCCACCCTTGAGCTAGGAGATACAAGTCAAGTTTATGTTTATATGCAAAGCATTAGCACTGAATAAGAAAATTAATCTGAGTGGGAAGCAAGCGCTATAGGCAAGATTATCATTGAAGGGAGGATGAACTATGACATAGTAGAAAAGTATATCACTTTTACTTGGTCTTTCTTAACTTTGAACAATCTAAGGATTATTGAGGTCGATCCAAACTTGATGATTTTCAAGTTTAATGACTGGTATTTGCTGAATAAAGTCATTG
Organism: Papaver bracteatum; assembly: GCA_023529315.1. Lineage (NCBI taxonomy): Eukaryota > Viridiplantae > Streptophyta > Magnoliopsida > Ranunculales > Papaveraceae > Papaver > Papaver bracteatum. Next base: position 220,633 of record JAJJWX010001320.1, read on the forward strand.
AAGAAAGACCCTGGATCATCAACAAACATCTTCTGGTGGTACATGATTACATACCTGGAATGATTTACAATGAGAAGCATTGGGGTTTTCAACAGTTTTGGATATAACTGAAGTATATCCTCCCGGAGAACATGAATGTTTTTTCAGTCACAAAGATTGGTGAAATTATGGGTGAAGTTACAAGTATTGAACCTAAAGATGCTATTACTATTGGTACCACTCATGTGAAGGTTTGTGTGAATGTGGATCTCTCTATGCCTTTAAGAAGAGGTGTTAAGGGCACAACAATGGCAGGGGTTACAAAATGGCAAAAATTCTTTTATGAGAGACAACCTAATAACATTTGTACTGAATGTTATGTGATTAATCATTCAAAAGATGTATGCAAAGATGCAGCAAACTATCTAAAGAAGGCTCATGAGAAACCGTACTTTTTTGGTAAGGCGGAGAGTATTCGGAAAAATATTGATGCTATAAAGTCCAACTCAGCATCTGCTATCAAGAGTACACAGAAAAAGTATGTAAATACAACGGTTTTTGTCCCTCCTAGAGATGGGGAAGTAATTAATCTTGATTTTTTGCTGAAGAAAGACGGAGATAGTACTGAAGAAGGTAGCAGGTTAGGGAAGCGTTTTCTAGCTGACAATACTCCTATTGAAAGGCCTTTGATTTCCGAGACTTATTCACAAAGCAAACCAATGAATCCAAACTCATCTAACCAGACTGCTCACAGGGTCATTACTGGAGATAATCAAACAGCAAATGCTAAAAAGGGGAATCAGGTATTATATCTAAACTTTTTTCTATCATTACAATTTTTTTTCTGCTTATCTTTATTGCTGTCAAATTATTGGTTTATACCCTCTAAAAGGGTATCTATTCACGGTTTTCTCTTACTAGCACTTTTCTATCAACTATCCTTTTTCCAGCTTGCTTTTATTACTCAAGTGTTATTATTTTCATGCATAATATTAATTAGGAAGTACGTAATAAGAAGCAATTTAGTCTTGCTTTATTGTTTTCTAACCTTATTTTGCAATATGAGAGTCATTTCTTGGAATGTCCAAGGTCTTAAAACTCCAGCAACAAGAGATCACCTCAGATATATCATTAGAACCCAGAATCCAGATATTATTTTCCTATGTGAAACCAAATTACATGAAGATAAAATGAAAACTTTACTATCCCCTTTTAGATTTCCAAACACTAGGTTCCTATAACCAATTGGTATGCCTGGGGGATTAGTTCTTATGTGGAAGGATGGTTTTGTTTGTGATGTGGTTAGTTGTCAGAATAACATGATTCATGCCGCTGTGCAGAGTGATCCAAGTCAACCAGAGTGGTTATTGTCTTGTATGTATGGGTATTGTGACTACTCTAAAAAGAAGAAATAATGGAAATTCATCAGAGACATTGGTTTAAATATTGCTCAACCTTGGGTCCTTATATGTGATCTAAATTTTCATATACTTGATACTTCTTCCTCAAGTTCTTCTTCATGTGATGGGTTAGTCAATTCTATACTTCAAGAAGTTGGCTTAGAAGACTTGGGTTTCATAGGAAGAGAACATACATGGTCAAATAATAATTTGGGAACTGTAAGGAAAAGGTCTAGAATAGATTTAGCTTTGATCAATGGTTATTGGTGTAATCAGTTCTTGGATTCTAAACTTCTTCATCTAACACAAGTGGGCAGTGGTCATTGTCCTATAATGTTAGTAACAGATTATTCTCAACCAAAGCTATGAAAGCCTTTTAATTTTTTTAAGACTTGGCTACATGATAGATCTTGTGCAGCTGAAGTTGCTAAAGCTTGGGAAAAGTCAGTTTAAGGTTCTTCAGGGCATAAACTTATCAAGAGACTTCAGTTTACAAGAATTACACTTTCAAAGTGGAATAAAACTCACTTTTGTGACATTAATCAGAAAGTGGATTCCTTGCAAGATCAATTATCTGCTTTACAAGCTCTACCTTTTTCTCAAGAGAATACAAGGAATGTAATTGAAGTGGGTAAAGAGTTGGATAAATGGCATAGAATACAACATGATTTTTACCAGCAAAAGTCAAGAGATAATTTTGTCAAGGAGATGGGTTAAAATACTCAATATTTTCGTACTCTAACAAAAAGAAAGAAAGCCAGAAACAATATTGATACCATAAAAGATGCAGATGGTGAATGGTTACACTTAAGGGAAGACATCGATGCTTTGCTTACTAATCATTTTAAAAGTACAAGTACTTCTAGTAATCCAACTATTGAAGAACATCCCAAATATCATTTATGAGGAAGACAACAAAATACTTATTTTTTCACCTTCTAATGATGAGATACTTAAAACTTTGAAGAGCATGGAGAGTTGGTCAGCACCAGGTCCTGAAGGTTTTCAAGCAGGTTTTTATAAGTCTCGGTGGAACATAGTTGGATAAGATGTCTGTGAGATGGTAAATAACTTCTTCAATACAAAGTTCTTACCAAAACAGATAAATAAAACTTATATTTATTTGATTCCTAAAAAGAGTAAAGCTTGCACTCCTTCTGACTTCAGGCATATAGGATTGTGCAATACTTCTTACAAAATTATTTCAAAAAATTTAGTCTCCAGAATGAAGCCTCTCATGGAAAGAATCATCTCACCCTATCAAGCTGCTTATGTTTCAGGGAGATTGATTAATGAAAACACTATGATTGTACATGAATTAATTCACTCTATGAAAAAGAAAGAAGGTGAAAGTGGCTGGCTAGCTCTCAATCTAGATATGTCAATAGCTTTTGACAGACTAGAATGGCCTTTCTTACTCAAAGTTCCACAGAGTTTTGGATTTTGTGAAGAATGGTGTCAATTAATATAGCAATGCATAAGCACTACATCATTGTCAGTCATCCTCAATGGCTCTCCTTGTGAAGAATTTTCCCCTTCAAGAGGTATTAGACAAGGAGATCCGTTATCTCCTTATCTATTTATAATTGCCATGGAATGGTTTTCAAGAACTCTTCTAGCATCTCAAGAGTCTAAAGCAATTAAAGGAATTACTGCAGCAAGAGGTGCACCACCTATAAATCATTTTCTCTTTGCAGATGATTGCCTCATTTTTACTCAAGCAAATTTAACCAGTGTGAATAATCTCTTGCAGGTTTTGCAATATTTTAGTTCACAATCTGGTTAGGTCATAAATTTTGACAAATTTTCTGTGTTTTACAGCAACAACATGGATCCTTCTTCATGCAACACTATTAGAAACATATTAGGAGTTAAAGTTATGGAGAAAAATGAGAAATATCTTGGTTCACCTCTTATAATTGGGAAGTCTAAAGTAAAAGCTTTCAAAGACATCCAAACTGCTTTTGAAAGAGGACTTGGTAATTGGAAGGGAATAAATCTTCATCAGGATGGCAGATCAACTATGGTGAAAGCAGTTCTGAATTCAGTTCCCATGTATCAAATGAGCACCTTTAAAATCCCCAAGACACTTATCAAGAAACTTGATTCTTTACAAAGGAAGTTATGGTGGGGTTATAAGTCCAATAGAGGTTTCAATCTGATTTCCTGGCAAAATATGAGTTTATCAAAGGATTTGGAAGGACTAGCTTTCAGGGATTTGGAAATGCTAAATCATGCTCTCCTTACCAAATTTGCTTGGAGAATATGTCAGCATCCTGATCATTTGTTAACTAAAATCCTTAAAGCAAAATATTTCAAAGGGGAAGAATTCTTACATCTTACATGGGAAAGAAGTAATTCATCATGGACTTGGAAAAGAATTGAGCTTGGCTTGTCTATACTTCAGCAAAATTACATCATGGAAGTCAACAATGGGAAGAGAATAAAGATTTGGATTGACAGGTGGATCATTGGGCTTGACATAAAAGTTGAGCCTTTACACCCTAACCATTTTTAATTGGTATGTGTCAGTGAATTAATCATTTCTGGTATAGATAACTGGAATTTACCTCTTCTGTATATTCTCTTCACTCCAGATGTTGTAGAGAAAATAAAAAATATGCAACTTTCAAAGAATGAAGAAGATGTAATGCGCTGGCTTCACTCTAAGGATGGAAATTTCACGGTTAAGAGTACTTATAACAAACTCACAGAAGCTAAAATTCAACAACATGCAGATTTAAATACTATTCCAAAATCAGTTTGGAAAGCTCTATGGAAAATGAAGCTGCCTCATCGTGTCAAGCTTTTTACATGGAAGTGTTTGAATGGTATTGTGCCTACAAGGATAAGACTTTCTCAAGCTATGTCTGACTTGGAAACTCACTGTGAAATCTGCAAAAGTGAAGATGAAACTCTTTTCCACCTTCTTATAAGCTGCAATCATGCTAAGGCAGTCTGGCGGTATCTAAATATTGATATTGATCAAATACTTGTTAAATGTCAGTCAGTCAAGGAATGGATTATATCTTGGTTTCAAAATGTTCATAATGTGGGTGCGGATGATTTATATAATTGGAGATCCTTACTAATGGTTGGCAACTGGATAATCTGGAAGGAAAGATGCGATTGCATTTTTCAGGAAAAAAAAACTAAATCCTATGCTTACAGTCTCTAGAATTCAGTATCAGTTAGCTAGTTTCAATAATACTATGCAGGGTAGTATAGATGATAGTATAACTGAACCTTCTGTTACTGACACAATTTTTCATGATGCGGGGTCTAGTATTGATGGCAGTGGCAAGTATATAGAATCAATTGATGTTTTTAAGTTTTAAGTTGATGCTTCTTTTAACCTTGATACTAATGAATGTGGAACTGGCATGGTTTTTTTATAATCTTGCAGGAAAATGCACATGGTACAAAGGATCTTATGCTACTGGAGTGAATGATGCGGAAATGGGTGAATGTAGAGCAATTCCGGAGTGTTTTCGATGGGCCAAAGCAATGGAACTGAACAAAATCCAGTTGAGTGCAGATACAGAATCATTTTTCAACTCTATCAATAAGAACACCCTTCTTGTTAGCTGGGTTAATAGGAAAGTCATAAGAGATATCAAATTATTGTTAATCTCTTTTCAGTTTTCTAGAATTATTTATGTTAGTAGGAATCTTAATCATGTGGCTGACTCCATCTCCAAAATTGTTAGGAAGAACAAGTTATTTTTGGAGGAATTCAGTCATGATACTGGTCATGTTAAGTTGATGTTAACTGGGCTCATTGAGCTAGACAGTTCTTAATAATAAAATTCTCAGTTATCAAAAAAAAAAACTTGTGGAACAAAATAGTATATGGGAAATAGGAGATGAAATTAGTGTAAATATTTGGGAGGATAATTGGATACCCCAATTAAAGACTACACTTATAACAACTTTAAAACAATCACTAACTCTCATTTAACACTTGTGAAGGACATCATTGATCCCTTCACTAAGAAGTGGAAATCAACAATAATTTTCGAATTGTTCCCTAATTTTATAGCTAGGAAAATGTGCAATATTATAATAGTTAAAGATAAGCCAGATACTCTTAGATAGCTTCTTACAAGCACTGGCTTATTTACTGTTAAGTCAATGTATAATAAACTTATTGAATATACAGAGAACCATTATAACTTAGGGAAACCTGATTCCTTCTGGAAGGATCTCTGGAACCTCAAGGTGTCACAAAGAATAAAAATATTTGTTTGGAAATGTCTCCACAATACTATTTCAACAAATCTGAAACTTTCAAAATTCATGCATGATATTCACCCTGCTTGTACCTTTGGATGTGATGAAACAAAATCTATAGAACATCTCATATTGTTTTGTCCATATGCTAAGTCAGTATGGGAAATTGAACCCTTCCCTATCTCTTTACAGTTTGATACTAATACCACTTTCTTAGATATTTGTAAGGACATGATTGGGAAGAAGGACACACCCATTCCTCTAGAAATACTTTTGACTAAAGCTTGGTTCATATGGAAAGAGAGATGTAACAGAACCTTTGAAAATAAACATCAAACAAGTGAGCAACTAGGTCTAGAAATACAAAGGTACCTTGACCTCTGGAACAAGGATCTCCTTTCTGTAAAACAGAAATTAACATTATCTTCTAAAGTCCCCAGATGGAAGCCACCTTGTATTTCCCAACTTAAACTAAATTTAGATGGTGAATGGATATCTGCTAGTTTGCCTGCAGGTTTTTATTTAATTCTTAGGAATGATGTTGGAGGATTTGAACAAGGAAGGGCAGGGCCTCTCACAGCAGCTACCCATGAAGAAGCGGAAGCCTTACGGTGTTCTTATGACTTTCCTATTAACCCAAATTATTGTTAAACTCTTTTCAACAATAAAAGTGCTTTTACAAAAGCTGCATGGAGCAAAATGGGCACTAGAAATGGGATGGTACAATTTTAGGCTTAGTTTGGTATTGCTGCAGCTTTTGTAAAAGCACTTTTCTGCTGTGCATTGCTGTGCTGTGTTGTGAGAAAAAAGCAGTTAGACGTTTGGTAAAATATTAATTAAAGTTAAAGCTGATTAAAAATACAATCAAAGTGTGTTTGGTAAAATACTAGATTCAACCATTGATGTTGTGGCAAATGACAAAAACAGACATATCTCTAAAAATAGTTTTATTCAATTTTATTGGGGTTAAAAAAAATTAAAAAAAAATTACTATTAAATATTAAATATACTAATTATTACTATTATTATGATTGTTAAGAAAAATTATTTTTACTTAACCAATTTTAAATATATATAATTTTCAAACAAAAAGTAAACTAAAATTAAGTAATTATTTAAAATTTGTTTTTATTTTTATTTTTGACAAATTAAATGAAATGGTATCATACAATAGTTTGAAAATAAAATATAATAATATTTAAATAATAAAATATAAAAAATAAAAATTGATGGTATATATATTTAAGGGTAATTTTTGTCATTTACAAAATAAAATAGGGACAAAAAAGATAAATCAAACATTAAATTTTGGTGGGAACACATCTTATGTTTTTGTAGCTTTTAAAAGCTTCTCCTCCCCGGCTTTTAAAAATAGAGGAATCTGGGAAGTGCTTTGGATAATAACCACTTTGATTTTTTTTTACCAAACACCAATTCCAAAAATTATTGACATATATAGGTTTTGAAAGTGCTTTTGGAAAAATAAAAACATTACCAAACTCAGCCTTAGTGTCGAATGAGATTGCAAGAACCTGTTTGACTACTTGAATGGCAAACCTACTCAAATGGAATGGCAGAACCAAGCAATTATGGATGAAGTAAAGTGTGAGTTCAACAAATGCAACAATTTTTTTTTTTTTTTTTTTATGTTCCTAGACTTGCAAATCAGGTAGCTGATGTGCTTGCCAAAAAAAGCAAAAACTTATGACAAAATTTTGAATTGGGTTAAAATCCCACCTACTTGTATTATGCAAAACTTAAAAGTAGATAAATCTAATGCTAAGCAACATCAATTAGCATTAGAAAACTCTACTATTAATGATGTAAGGGTTCCTAACTCCCCAAGTTAGTTTTTTTATATGTACTTAATTTTCAAAAAAGATTGGGTTTTGCTATCTTGTGCACCCATGCACAAGATAAGAGCCAATCATTAGTCTTGGAAATGATAAAAAAAAACAATAAAAAATTCACAAAATTGGTCAAAAAGACTAAAACAAAAATATCCTGGGTGAAACGGACAATAAGGTTTAGATACTATTTATATATATATATATTAAACAGAAAAATCTTGTTTATTTAGCCAAAATGGATATTTGACCCAGGAAAATAAAAACAAAAATATATCAATCACCTAAAATACCCCTTGACCCTTTAAACTAAGTTTTTTACTCATAATTTCAGACGCACTTGGACTCATAACAGCTGCATCTTCCCCAGCACCTCAAACACGTTTCATTTCCTCCATTCCTTGTTTGCTCAGCATACATCACTCACAGTACATAGCACCAGCTGCGGATTCATATCTGTCACCACTACAATTTCTACACCATCCAGTTTATTTCAGTCTATAGTCACACCAACAAAAAACAGTGCAAAAAAAAAAAAGAGCAAAAAAAGAGCAAAACAGTGCAAAAAACAGAGCAAACCCAATACGGCGTAAGATTTCTTATATGAGCTAAGTATGGTTTGCATTTAATAAAACGACAATAGAATCCACATACTGTAAAAAATACTGGATTAATAGGATAGCATAACACATGAAGAGTAAAGCATTTGCTGAACTATCCTTCATAATATATAGCAGCACAAGCAAAATAATAACGACGAAGAGTGAGATTTAACAAAATCAATGAGCATACCCTACTAACAATAAGCTCATTAAATCATAATGTCTTAGAGATCATCATTGTTGCTTTTGCTTGCTTTTATTATTTGGGGTACTCTAACAGTTAATACGTTAATTTTAAGCAGGGATATAGTTGCAAAACACAAGAGACGTAGAACGGAGATATGAAATTCTATGTGTCACTTGGGCGAGGCACATGCTCGCTACTGCCAAACACAAACATACATGATAGACAAAGATATGTTATCGGTCTTATTTGCAGAATTGTGACCTGCACTGTTACACAGATTCATAAGCAAGCCATTCACTACAAAGACAAAGCCTAATCAGAACATGATAATGTAACTAAGAATCATGCAAGTAATAACAGGGAACGCTATACATCTACAAGGAGAAACCTGTGAGTAGTCCAGGAAGCAATAAGAATGGGCATGCAGTTTTATCTTTTCCTCTCCCTCTTTCCCATGAACATCAGTGGTGTTGGCTACTGCAGCACTAAATCTCTGTGCACCTTTTGTCGTCTGCACAAAGCATCATACCTAGTAATAAACGAATTGAAGTTAGAAATTAGAATAATTTGTTTTATCTGTTGAGTAAATGATAATTGTATAATCCTTATCTCCCTTAAGAATCTAACCTCTTTCCTATGGTCCCTTGTGACCAGCTTCTCTTCCTCGAAAAAACGTAGAGTCCGGCGTAGTTGTTTTGTATGAAGCTTCAAATCTTTAGCCAGATCCTCTTCCCTGACCCATTGCCGCCTAAGGGAAAAAAATGGAAAGGCAAGGTTCTTTTCAAGAATTGAGCAGAAACAATGAAGCCTTCAGATCATCAAAACATTGTAGAGTTGTAACCAAATCATCACATACTGCTGTCAGCTAATTTACAGTTTCAATTTACCAAAAAATCAGTTGAAAACTTAAAATTTCATTTCCATACAATCAATGTGACAATGAATAGACAGAATAATCGAACCTTGTAAGGGCATCTAGAATAACAACCGCCATCCCTCTGTTATCACTTCTACCATTCTTAGGCTGGTTCTCGCCTTTCGATGGGATGTCGTCATAGAATGCACGCGCTGCTAATTTCACCAAACTAAATTGACAATACAACTGCAATAAGATTAGTGCTAATTATAAGCAACATCATGTCTAGCTGTAAATATAGAATCTACAATTAGCAAATTTCAGAAAGTTGACGCATGTGACATAACCATTACATTGAAAGCATACTCGATGAACATTTTGATTTCTATAGATAAATTTTATATAACTAGATGAGACTGATTTTCATCCAGCATAATAGTCTATAACTAGATAAAAATACAATTATACAATAGTCTATAACGAGATGAAACTGATTTTCATCCAACATAATAGTCTATAACTAGATGAAAATACAATAGTCTATAACTAGATGAAACTAATTTTCATCCAGCATAATAGTCTATAACTAGATGAAACTAGTTTCATCCTGCATATTTTGACAAAAAAAATAAAATTATATTACAGTTTACAACTAGATGAAACTAATTTTCATCCAGCATAATAGTCTATAACTAGATGAAACTAGTTTCATCCTGCATATTTTGACCAAAAAAAAAAACAATTATATTACAGTTTACAACTAGATGAAATTGGTTTCATCCTGAGTATTCTTACGAATTTAAGGTATATCAATATGCAAGTTATATGAAACTGGTTTATGATATCACAGTTTATGAAACATGAACTAGTTTAAACGAGATGAAATCCATTTTCATCATGGTTATAACATGGGTGGAACCAAGATGAAACCAATTTTCATCCTAGTTTAAACCCAAATTAAGGCAGAATGAAAACCATTTTCATCTTGGTTTTAACATGGGTGGAACCAAGATGAAACCGATTTTCATCCTAGTTAAACACAGGTGAGACCAAATTCAAACTAATCTAAAACATGATGACATCAGTTTCATCAAACAATTAACATGCATGAGACTTTCTCCACTGATTTTTACCTCCACTGTAAAGAAATTAATAGAGTTGAAAGAGAAATGGTGCTGTAAACAAAATTCAAAGAATTACCTGATTTCAACAACACCATCAATAAGTAAATCGATTACCAGGAAACCCTTAACTCTTCTTGTTATTCAATGGAGATAGAGATGCCATAGACTTCCACTGTGATTTCATGTCCGGGAATCTGTCGGTCTGGTGAGTGGTATTTATAGAAATACTAGTAGTGAGTGGTGGACCGGTCGATATCAATCTTTCTGGGTTCATTTTCGGCAAGATTAACACCATTACTGTTACTGCATTGATGATTGGAATAAGATGGCGACAATTTCTTCTATTGTTGATGAAACTGATGATTGTTAGGAAACAGATGAAATTGATTTCTGTTGATTGTGGTGGTGAAGTTTTTTTGAAGAGGGAGTTTTATTTTCCGCGGTGGAGATGGCGGCAATGGAGAACGAGAGCTGTTTATGTTTTTTGATTTTTCAGATCTAGTAAACGAAGAAGAAGACGAGAGATAAAATAGGATTTCTGATGTCAATGAAATTTGATATGAAGGACAGTAACGTAAACTCCTTATTTAAAGATTCCATTGGCTATTTGACCCAGGCCAAATCCTAACTGTCTATATGGCCCAGAAAACTCCCCTTTTTGGCTATATAGCCCATTTTCTGTAAAAAATTATGAGAGATAATGTATTTTGCATTGAAGAAGGTAAAGTTTGCACTTCTATGAAGAAAAATTCAAAAAATCTATGAACATTTGCTTTCTCCAATGCAAAATATATTATCTCTCATAATTTTTTATTGTTTTTTTATCATTTCCAAGGCCAATGATTGCTCTTATTTTGTATATGGGTCCACAAGATAGCAAAACCCTTCAAAAAAAAAAAGAACTAAAACTATTTACAATTCCCATCTCAATTATACCTTCCACTACTGTGAATGATGATCCATCTTATATATATATATATATCTTCCCCCTTAAAGGTCTTGACAAAATATACTCTCACGTTAAACGGTGATGAAACCCTCACTTCTTATTGGTCTAGAAAGGCCTTTTCTAATGCTGAAGTTATGGTGAGGACACTTGGTATAACTCTATTGGTTGTAATAATTAAAATTTGGTTATGATTTGGATACATCAAATATTTAACTGTCCGTTAGTAACGGTATTGAAAAAAAGTAGGTGGACAATACTTATGTTAGAATTTAAGCTTGAATTATTTAGTTACACCGTGTTTACACCTATACTTAACTGTACTTTAGTTAGGGTGGAAAAAACTCACGTCTACACCGTTATTAAAAAAAAAACGTCAAACTGCTAAAAAGGAATTCCTATAAAAAAGGAAATCCTTAACACACACACAAAAAAAAAACCCGTAAAGAAAGAAAACATTAAAAAAAAAATGGAAAACTTAAATTCCTATGAAAAAGAAATCGTTCACACACCAAACAAAAAAGAAAAGGAAATCGAACGAAATCAGGAGTTCGTTTTGGGGAAATCAGTGTGTAAGCAAAAGAAAAAATCAAAAGACATAGGTTTGTATATGTTCTGTTCAAAAGACATAGGTGTGTAAGGAGATGCACCTCATAATGCGCAAGTGATGCCTTGGAAACTGTTCATCGACAAGTGATTCTGATCTACGCCTGGAGCTTTGGAGGTTATAACTTGGACGGACAACATAAACCCAACATAATTCTTAATCATCCCATACAGTAATCACCATACCTATCTCAAAATACGGTGGGATGATTCATCAATGTAAATCCTCCTATTAGGAAACATTGCTTCATGGTTGCCTTTTACTACATGTGCTATTTTCCATGAATTTTGATTCATATTCAGTAGGCTTACAAAAACCATATGCATCTCTTCAATTTTTGTTTGATATGGTCAATTCTTATATGCAATTGTTCTCGGATTGAGGAGTGGTAATGAAATTGCGAAGAAGTAGTTCTTAGCCAAGGGGTTATATGAAGAGTCTTTAATCTCTTTTCTTTATTAGTTGCTCTTTACTGATTTGAATAATTTAGGTCTTTAACCTTGGATAATAGTGGTTTCACCTTCGTGAGGGATTTAACTCTAATTACTTTAGAGGTATACTTGACCTGGCGATTTTATGCATTATGAGTTGGGTCTTTTACTTAACTATGTTATATATTTTTTTGTGTTTACCCTAAATCCACCTGGTGAAAACTATTTTTTTTGATAAAATAGGTACTCTTGACGTTAGGAAAATTATTGTTGTCAGCATGAAGTTTTTCTCCGCATGTTAATACAAGAGTTCTGCGATATAGCTCAGCAGCAGAGGTATATATATCAAATTCCTAGTACTTTACTTGGCTGTGTTGTTTGTTAACATGATGAAGTGTTCTACAGAAGAAATTTATCCTTGGCAAGAAAATAGTAAGCATCCGCTAGCTATGACTGTCATACAACATGCTAAGAAGCTGAGACAGATGTCTGCACCCAGTCTAGAACACATATCAGGAGTGGATGGGGAATTCTTACGATTTGTACTCACGAAGAAGATCTTTATTTGAGGGTAATTATTCCCATTTAAATCATGTTTTTTCTCATTCCATTACACTGCTTCAATAACACTTTATTCTTAGAGGACTTAAAAATCACAACTTCGAATAGCAATAAAGGGTATGCATTGGTCGAATGGTTAGATTGAAGACAACATATTTAATCTAACCATTAACTTTGTTTAGATGTGGTGTTCATGAGCCACTTTTTAGTTTACTTTTCTAATACCGACCAGACCGACAACAACGGTTGTAAGTAGAGTTTGAGGAAACTTTCGAAGCAACGTTCACAAGTCTTTGCTTCAAGCTGTATCACCCCTGGAGCTGAATTGAGGGACAACTTTTCAGTTATATTGCAGTACTTGGTTCATCTGAGACTAAACAATGATGCTGGTTGAGATCAAATCAAGTATGATTTAGTTCACGTGTCTGACCAAATCAAAAATGTATCTCCCAGGGACTGGGAGAAATCCTACCCAACCAAGTCAAAAATGCATTCACGGGGCTGGGATAAGCCCTGCACACACAATAAGTTTAAAAAAAGATAAAGGCCGAGTGCTTTTATCCAAATTATAAATGAAAAAAAAAACCCGACAATTTATAAGGATCCTGATGCGGAAATGTAAACGCATATGTATGTGGTTATGTACTTAAAAAGAATACGAGACAATAAGAATCTTACTGAATTCTTAAAAGAATTTGGGGCTGGAAGAGAACCTGTTTTAAAAGGCCAGCAATGAGCAATTAAGTTCAAGGCTTGAATACTAGCAATAAGAAATTTTAGTTGTGCCAACATTTCATGGATTGCCATCACTACCTGCATGTCCTGTGCCAACATTCCATGGAATGACAACACCTCCATGTTCTGTGCCAACTGCACTACCTGAAATACCAACCCATACAACTATGATTATTTTTATGACTATGATTTTATGGAGGGTAATTAAGATTTACTGTCCAATGATGCAGATATTTTGTTTCTATGTTGTTTTTGTTGTTCTAACGGGGTTTTTCTATTATATCATTATCTCCAGGTGCAGAGCCTCGATAATTTTCATCTTATGTTTTTACTTCTATATTTGGTCTTGTTGTCTTACAAATGAAAGAGCACATGATTTTCAACCATGTAGATGTGTGGTTCAACTCCCACATATGGTATTATTTACTTACGTGATTCCAATCGATCACAATATGAACTCTTAATTAAAAGGGATGTCATATATCATTTTTGGTCATTATTCGTTGGATTAGTCAGAGTTGCACCTCTAACGAAGGAACACTAAACAATTCTCCCATTAGCAAAGATTGAATTGTTGCTTCTCCTTTTTAATATATAAAAGTCGGTCTTGATTTTTTTTTTTTGAAGCATATTTTCGTTTGATGATGGGTATACTCAAGTAGTGCATTACATCGGGTCTTTTTGCACACTATTAATGATTATTTCCTTCCTAGATTGTAAAAAGGCCTGAATGAATGACCTTTTAGAGATGATATCACGAAGCCTATAATCAAGGTTTAGTGCATCGCAACAGGCACACCAAATTAAGTTCAGTGCATCGTGAAGGGACGGGGCGAAGTTTTACCACACCAAATCAAGGTTTAATGCACCACAACGGAGTGGGACAAGACCCCGCCACAACAAATCAAGGTTTAATGCATCGTGACGGGGAGAGGCGAACACCTTTTAAAGATGACATCAAGAAGTCCGCAATCAAGGTTTAGTGTATCCCAACAGGACGGTGCATAGCATGGGTTACATGTCATTTTTGGTAAAACAAAATCTTAGTATAAAAGTACGAGAGGAGAAATATGCCCTTAGTATAAAAGTACGAGAAGAGAAATATACCCGGTGCGTATCACGGGCACTAATCTAGTCTTATCTTACTATAATATAAATAAAACACCTCCTTTTGGTACGACCCCAGATTTGGTCCGGACACCCTAAATTACCCATTTGCCCTTAACTGAAACCCGGGTTCATTCGTTTAACTCCGGTAAATTTCCGAAAAAACTAAGGGCAAGCAACAAATTTGACTTCATCTACTTCCTCCTATTCACTTCTCCCTCGTAGAAACTTGGTTGAACAGAATTAGCTAAACAAAATCAATTAAATTAATCCACATCACAAAATCAATTAAATTACACCATATCGATCGAAAACCTCATTAGGGATCCTTCTCAATTTCATTTGAACAGGTTATCAGGTTATCATCACATCTTTGTTTGGTTTGAATGCAACGCCATTAGAAACCCCATCTCGCGACATCATCAAATCGTTTTTTATTCACTTCTTCGTCTCAAAACACATCCAACCCCAATGTAGATACACTTATTTACCTCCCTCACCACGTGTACTAGCATCCCCACGTGGAAGCCACGTCACAAAGGTGGGTGACACACAGGATCATCCGTGGGTCTAGATAGTGCGCCATCTGTCAAGATAAGCGATCGAAGATGAAGGAGCATCAAAGGAAGGTATACCCGCGTAGCACCAAAGAACTTCCCTATTACACTTTACCCCCTCACGAGGCAAGATGTGATCAACGGCTAGGTGAATCCCCACTGACAGACGCGACAGGGAAGGACTGACACCGCCTGGCGCGAAGGGCATGTGTCGGTTGGACTGACGACAAGAACAAAGGCAGGCCAGCGTGATGAGCGTAGGAATAATAGAAGCCGCGGGATGACATAGAGGTCCGCGGACTATGCACAGAACACAAGAAGATAAGGATACAACATCTCTTTCCCAGTCTTAGGAAGAGAGAGAGACAGAGATTGGTCAGCGTGATGATCTTAGGAAGCATAGAAGCCGCGGGATGACCAAGAGGTCCGCGGACTATGCACAAAGCACAAGAAGATAAAATTATAACAACTCCTTTCTAAGGGACCCACGTAGAAGAGCTATATATATGACCCTTTCTGTTACATGGAAGGGGGTCGAACAATTGGAGAGAGAGGGGGAACAATTAGAGAGAAAGAAGGGAAGAGTAAGTATGAGCGTTAACCTTCGGGTTCCATGATCACCCAAAGTCTTTCGACTAATCTTGTAATCTTTTACCATCATAGTGAATCACCCTCAGACCTGTGGATGTAGGCCTTAGAGCCGAACCACATAAATCTTTGTCTTATTTACATTTCGTATTGATCTACCCTAATATTTGTATGCATCTCTTAGATCTGTCGTTATGGATGTTGAGGAGATCATGAAAAACCCGTGGGGTTTAGAATCAATGAATCAACATCTATCCCAGCATCTCACAATATATTCGTACTTTAATGCATGCACTCTGTACATGCGAAGATTGGTTGTGGACACGTTGATGCCTACGTGATTTGCGTGTTCACAATTTGGCGCTAGAAACAGGGACTTTTGTCCCTATCAAAAGATTTATCTCTCTGTGATTTGTTAGACAGATTTGCGCTTTAAAATCGTTTTTCGCATCATATATATGTTCTTTGTATTTTCTACTCGCAGATCTGGGCCTCTTACGACTTTTAACCGGCAGATCTGTGTTTTGGGCTACTTTTTGCATATATTTATGACCAATGTATTTTCTACCAACAGGTCTGGGCGTTTTATAACCTCTGGACCGACGGACTTATGTTTTAACTATTTTTTATACTTATTTTCTACCAGTAGCCTCATAACGACCCTAGGACCCCATTATTTCAATTGAGTTGGTACATCTACCCACGTTTTTTTTTATATTACCCGCATGATCAGTAGTTTGAATGCATTCTTTGCCGCTAGGAATCCAACTTGTGGGTACCGTGAACTAATAGCTAACCCGTGAATCTTGCCTCGTTTTATCTCCGTGCCATATCTGCAGAGTATTGCAATGGAAAAGAGCAAGGACGTAGGAAAATCGAAGGTACCATCAAAAGAGACGCCTAGGACTATGCCAATAATAACAAGGAGCAAACAGACAAAGCGAAAGACTCATAGCCTGGGAAAACGCAGAACGGATCGGAAGAAGCATTACTCTCGTAGCGGGCATCATTGCAATGGAAGCACAGAAGGCTGCGGCGGCAAAGGCTACGTCATCTATAGTGGTAGCTTCTCAAGTGGTTGTCTCCAAAGCGATGGCTACGGCCAGACCTAATGAGCCCCAACATGCAGCAGTAGGCACGGTGATCCAAGACCCTCCGTACGGGATGCCGCCGGTTAATGGACGAAATACACAACTACGAGCAGGATACCACGGGGTGGTAGAACCCATTGTGCAGCTGGTGGAAGAAGTTAATACCGCAGTCCCCGACGGACAAGCCCAACTTCAAGCAGGAATGCTAAGTCAAGAATCAAACCAGTCTGCGCATATATGGGCGGAGCTAGAAGAGATGAAAAGGAGTCAAAAGACATACGCAGACGCGGTGACCTTGCTATCCCAAGAAAATCATCAATTGAGAGAAAAGATCCTCCAAAACGCGGAGCTAGGGAATCAACAAGACGAGGCTAACTCTGCGATGCAGAATGCAGACCGAAGAGCGATCCTCAAAAACACCCCTGCGGCAGGTAACCAAAGAAGAATACCCCGAAGAGGTGCGCGAAACAACAGGAGGTCGACCCGACTATTACCCGAGACTTCGGACTACTACGACGAAGATGAGGACACGTTTCTACAGCCTACGAAGAAGGCACAATCATCCATGCAAGACGAGCACTATTTGGCGATGGAGAGTCTTCGTGAGAAATGCTAGCGAGAAATCAACCAAATCAAGACCAGGCAAGGAGGCGGAAGGCTAGAGCAGGTTATGAAAGAAGCCAAGACTACACACCTAGCGCACCGCTTAGCTACGGCTACTATTCCACGTAAATGTCCAGTCCCATCCTTCGAATATTACGACGGGTCCGCGGATCCCGCGGCCCATCTACGATATTACAAGGGTAATGGCCTGGTGGGACTATGATGAAGCTATACTATGCAGATATTTCCCTTCCACCTGAAGGGATCCGCGCTATCCCGGTTCGATAACCTCAAGCCAGGATCCATCGATTCGTATGATCGGCTCACCGAAAAGTTCTTGGCCACCTACATGTATAACAAGGTCGTCAATACAGGAATGGACAAACTCTTCTCGCTTGAAATCAAGTACAGGGAATCCATTCGGGAATACACGGATAGGTGGCACAAGATATGTCAAGCCATAGGACAGGTAGATCCCGTAGTAAGTATTAATTGTTACAAATGGGGACTGGACAGGATGAGCCCATTGTTTGTCGAAATCCACGGCATCATCCCCGCCACAGAGGGATATTTGAGGATAATCATCGAAAAACATGCAAGGTTGGAAGAAATTCATTGGGAGAACCCAAGAGCGCAGCTCAACGACCTCCACGGACCAATTCCGCGGAACAAGCAAGCGGATCTAAAAGTTACCAAAGAGATTCGAAAGACGACTACAAGAGGTCTGGTAGAAGGTTCAAGATCAAATCTACACGAAACTCAATACCAGCTACTCACGCATCTTAAAGGAGATCAAGGATCGCGAAAATTTAGACTGGCCTTGGACTAAGGGGAAACAACCACCAGCCTCGAGAAGTCCAGAGAATACCGTGATTTCCATCGCTTCAACGGGCACCCAACAGAGAAGTGCAAAAACCTCAAGATAGTGATACAAAAGCCGATAGACGCGGGGGATCTCAAGAAATACGTTGAAAAGACTGCACCAGAAGACAGGGCCAAACGCATCAAACAAGTCCAATTACCAGAAGGCAACCGCACAGTGAATATTATATCCTGCTCAGAGAATAAAGAACCAACCCTAACTGCACAGATAGGAAAAAGACCGAGGAAACAATTTGAGGACTATTGTGAGCTTTACAATTTGGAGGGGAAAAAGGTGGACGATCATCAAGAATGGATGGAAGCACCCCTAACCTTTGAAGCCGAGGACATTGAAGATGACATGGAAGACCACAACGATCCTCTGATCCTCACCTTGCCAATTGCAGGATGCAACATAAATAAAATCCTCATCGATGGGGGGGAGTTCCGTAAACGTCCTATTTTACGATACCTTCAAACGTATGGAGCTCAATGACGAGCAAATCTCGGCCTCACACCACACCATCCACGGATTCAATGGTACGGCTACGAAGCCTATCGGAGATATTGTTCTGCAAGTGGATGCCGGCCCCATGAAAGTTGACGCTCGTTTCAGTGTGGTAGACGCACATTCACCTTACAATGCCATTATTGGGCGGAGGTGGATCCACAAGCTTAAGGGGGTCGCAGCTACCTACCATCAATACCTTAGGTTTCCTACCCCCCTAGGAGTGATGGAGATTAAGGGTGATCAAGCTTCCGCAAAGGAATGTCAGGCAATGCAGATGCAACTCAACAATGAGGAAGACGAGAAAAGGAGAACTAGTAGGACTCGAAACAAAGCAATATCAAAGGACAAAGCCATCGATGAATACTTGAAAGAAATCTCAGGGAAAAGCTTATCCAAGGGGCACTCCGTAGGAAACACGGAAGTATCAACATCAATTGCTGACCAGACGCCCTACGAACAAACAACCCGAGCCTCGCCAAATAGCAATTACAGAAAGTTCCTCACCTTGGGGAACCAAAACCCACGTTTACATCCTTGGAAGCGGTGAAGGAAGTTAACATCGGGACAGAGGGGAGCCCAAGAAGATCAAAATAGAACTCGATGGATGAAGAACGCGAAGCCTCTCTCGGTGAAACCGCCAAGGAGTACGCGGACGTCTTCGTGTGGAAACTATCTCGACATGCCAGTGAATAGATCCAAAGATCGTACAACATGAGTGCGCATTAAACCCGGCACACCCCGGTAAGACGAAGGTGCGAAAGGTAGCCACGAGTATCACAAAGCAAGTGGAAACGGAATTGCGAAAGCTGTTGGAGGCTGGTTTCATAAGAGAAGTCAAATATCCCACCCGGATATCTAACATGGTGATTGTACCAAAGAAGAGTGGCGGGGTCGAATGATCGACTTCACCAACTTGAACAAAGCGTGCCCCAAGGACAGCTACCCACTACCCAGTATCGATCAACTGGTCGACGCGGTAGAAGGATACGAAGAGCTATCATTCATGGACGGATACGACGGGTACAATCAACTATTTTTAGCAGAAGAAGACCAGCAACATACATCATTCTACACACCCCACGGCCTCTATTGCTACGTAAGGATGCCATTCGGACTCCGGAATGCAGGGGCAACATACCAAAGGATGGTCGACGCTGTTTTCAAGCCATGGATTGGTACTACCTTAGAAGTCTACGTTGACGATATGCTCGTAAAAAGCAGATTCAAGAAGAACCATCACCAAGACTTGAGGGACATCTTCGAAGCTATGAGGGGGCACAAAATGAAGGTAAACCCGGAGAAATGCACTTCGGAGTAACATCTGGAAAATTCCTCGGATACCTGGTAACAAAAAGGGGCATTGAGGTAGATCCCGCAAGAATCCGAGCCATAGTAGACATGCCATCCCCAAATAACCTAAAAGAAGTACAAAAGCTCAATGGATCCATAGCCGCTTTGGGAAGATTCATCTCCAGATCCTCGGATAAGTGCAAGTTCTTTTTCAACATATTGAAGAAGGGAACAAAATTTGAATGGACTGCGGAATGCGAAGAAGCCTTCCTAAGAATCAAACAATACCTAGCGGAGATCCCTATCCTTCAGAAACCATATCCTGACAAAGTTTTGACGTTGTACATCGCATCAACCGATGACGCAGTAAGCGCAGTACTTGTCAGGACCCATACAAAGGAAGAACAGCCAATATACTATGTCAGCAAAACCCTGAACTCTGCAGAAAGAAATTACACAAGGATCGAACAACTTATTTTAGCCATCGTATGGTCCACCGTGAAGCTGAGAATGTACTTCTTGACGCATGACATACGTATCCCGTGTCGAGCACCCTTAGAAGCCATCCTCAAAGGGGCAGGAAAGGTAGGACGCATAGCCAAATGGAGCACATACCTCGACCAATTCAAAGATCCACTATGAGCTTCAACACTCTCAGAAATCCCAAGTACTGGCGGACTTCCTAGAAGACCTACCTCTGGACAACGAAGAAGAAGTGCGCATACAGGGATGGAGAGCCGCGGGCGCCCCAGAAATTGAAAAGAAAAAGGAGCCAAACGATATCCTTGAACCAGTGAACCCACGGCAATGGGAGGTCTTCGTAGATGGCTCCAAAAATAAAGAAGGCGCGGGATTAGGCATCGTTATCACTACACCCACGGGGGATCGAGTCATACACGCATTCAGGTTGGAATTCGAAGGCCATACAAATAACATCGTAGAATACGAAGGAGTGGTCCACGCCCTCCGCTTGATAATCGAGATGGGGATACCAGAAGTACGGTTGACCAGTGACTCACAGCTAATCATACGACAGATAGGCTACGAATAAAACGTGTACGACGAGACACTAATGGCATACATGGCTTTGGTGCAAACGTTGGTTTCCCGAATACCAAAGATCAAATTCCGACATCTACGTAGGAAAGAACTCAGGCACGCAGATGCCTTAGCTTATGTTTCGTCCATGCTCAAGAACAAAGATGTCAAAGCAATCAAGGTGACAAGAGTGTACGAACCATCCATCAAGCTCCAGGAGATATGCGCAAGTAACCAACGCAAGTCTGCAATGGAGGATGTCCCTGATGATGATATCGGAGAGCTCATATTCGACGACTTCCAAGATGACGATATAATGCAACAAGCAGGTGAGGATGACGACTACAGTCAGTAAGAATACTGGAGACTAGGGGTCCATTATTTCCTCCAAGAAGGGAAGCTACCCCAGGACATCAAACAATCTAGGAAAATACAATCCAGAGCGGGGATGTATGAGCTAAGAGACGGAACCTTATACAGAAGATCATTCCTAGGGCCACTTCGTCACTGTTTGTCCCGATCCGAAGGACACAGCATCTTAAAATATATCCATAGAGGAGATGCAGGAAATCACAGCGGAATGAGGTCGCTTGAAGATAAGGCAAAAACACAGGGTTACTATTGGCCAACAATGATCCAAGACGCGGCTAGAATGGCGAAAAGGTGTGAGGAATGTCAACGATTTGGCAGGCGAATCCACGCCCCAGCCACAAATTTGAATACGGTGGACAGTCCATGGCCCTTCGCAAAGTGGGGAATCGACATTGTGGGCCCGCTTGTATCAGGAACCGGGAAAAGAAGATTCCTAATAGTGGCCACGGATTACTTCATCAAGTGGGTAGAAGCCAAGGCACTTGCGAGGATTCGTGATTCAGACGTCTTCACTTTCATATTTCAAAATATCATTTGCAGGTTCGGCATCCCCGCGGGGATAGTTTCCGACAATGGTCAACAACTACAAGGAAAAAATATCGACTTGCTGTTCGACACCTTCAAAATTCGAAAAAACAAGTCCACCCCTATATACCCGCAGAGAAACGGACAAGCGGAAGCCACAAACAAAACCCTAGTGCTCATCCTCAAAAAACAGTTAGACGAGTACAAAGGGCGATGGTGTGAATAGTTACATAACGTTCTATGGGCATACAGGACAACTCGAAGATCAGCTACTGGGGAATCTCCATTTCTACTCACGTACGGAGCGGAAGCAATAATCCCCACGGAAGTTTTACTACCCACAACAAAGACAGAAGCGTGGGAGAAGAACTTCACCACGGACATGATGTTAGAAAAGCTTGATGAACTCGAAGAAAGAAGAGAGACTGCACTACAGAAAATGGAAAACTACCAGCGCAGGCTGGCCAGAGAGTATAACAAGAAAGTAAAACTTAGGAATTTTGTAGAAGGCCAGTATGTGTTAAGAACTATTCCCCAATACCAGCGAGAAAATAAGTGGGGAAAATTAGCACCAACTTGGGGCGGACCCTACGTGATACACGACGTAGCCGGAAATGGCTCCTACTATCTACGTAATCTGAAAGGGGAAATACTCAGGCACCCGTGGAACGCCAAATACCTCAAGCCATACTATCCATAATCCATCACCTTCATATGCATTTCAGAAGAAGAAAGTTGACTTACAAGTCCGCATGTTTCTATCTCTGATGGAGGAATAGCACGCCTCAGCTTTTCAATCAATACAAATTTTCATCTTCAATTGACACAACTCTACTCGTTACCTATACGCATCTCGATGCTCTCAATACCCTACTTCGCCAATACCCATAACCAACACCGTATGAGACACATGTATATACCCATAATCATTTCAATTTACACATGTATATACCCATAAGCACTTCAATTTACTCAGACTACTCAATACCTATCCTTACACAAAGAGATCAACAAAACGACCGAATACGAATGTACATTGAAAATCATTATGTATATTAATAAAGTGTCAATACTATTGTTACCCCGTGGACGTAGGCCCTAGGGCTGAACCACGTAAACTTGTGTGCAGTTACTATCATGGTACTTCAATAAGGTGAATGTTCCTCACAAAGCGCGGAACATACACACTACGATACACCGGGAACAAACCGGACAACGCATACACATGCCATCTCTTGAACTCCCCCATAAGCATCTATAAGTGTACGACCAGGGGGTGACTTCCTAAGGAACGAGATACCCAAGAAATAATTATAAGCCGCGTTACTCTTGAACGCCGGCTAGACCCCCACCGCTCAGTAATCCTCTGGCCTAGGAATTAGGTGAGCGGGGTGACAGGTCGCAAGACGATTCCGAGGACACTAACCTACGGAATTGCATTAACACTACAATTTAACAAATCTTACAAATCAAGATCCACGGATAGAAAAACCAATCCCGTGGACAACGCAACCATTCACGTGGATTTCAGAACTAATCCACTGCACTGTTTAAATACAAAGTTTACGGAATTACTTACTATATTAACAGGGATCTATAAAAATAGACGCGAATTCAACAAAATACAAGTTCGGATTTGCACATTGAAGTTTGATCTATTACAGGGAGGTTGATTACGAACCTAGCAAGAAAAGTAGCAAAAACGCTAAGAAAATTAAGCAACTGAGATCAACCCCCAACATACGAGTTACGATCTATTGGGAAGGAGCACCATCCGTTGGTTTCTCCTTTAACGACGAAGGAACACTACCACCAGATGAGGGGCCGGAGGAACCTGAAGGGAGACTGGGAACGGGACGCCGAGTATAATTCTTGCTTATTCCATGGGTCTTCTTGAGATCCAGCTCAATCTCACCAAGAGTCCTGTTAATCTCCTCCGCCAACTGCTTACGCGCCACGAAGCCTATAGCTACGCTCTTCATCTCAGCTTGAGTTAGGGAAAGGGAAAAATCTCAAGTACGTACGGCTGCAGTACAGGTACATGGCGTTCCAAATAAAACAAAAGAACTGTAATGCATCTTATAGATGCAATTGTATGTACGTAGCAGATTAACCAACAAAATCTTTACAGGGAAAAGACAACACTTGGCATGCACAAAGTCGAATTCTACCACGAAATTCGAGTCCAGAAACATCTACGGCAGTTGAAGAAATGTCAACCATAGATATAGACAATCAGAGCAAAGATGTATTCCAAAAAGATAGAGACAAGAGTTACTAAAAACTTTCCTACCACAAACCAGCAGCCGTCATCTTTTCACTA
This sequence comes from Papaver bracteatum, assembly GCA_023529315.1. Taxonomy (NCBI): domain Eukaryota; kingdom Viridiplantae; phylum Streptophyta; class Magnoliopsida; order Ranunculales; family Papaveraceae; genus Papaver; species Papaver bracteatum. The sequence goes on from JAJJWX010001320.1 coordinate 245,007, forward strand.
TTATCAAGGAATGATAGGTTGAGACTCTCAGAATGAAAAATTCATGGATACACAAGGTATATAGTGGATTATTGCCTAAAGAAACTCTGAAAAAGTAAGAGAGATACTTTATGCCAAAAATCTAACTAAATGCGTATATTTGGGTATACAAGTAGCAGAGGTATTAAAAGAACCAAGAGAAATCAAGCATGTGAGAATAGTTGTCATTGCAGTGGAATGTATTAAGCAGGTGCGGCACTAGCTTGACCTTGCGTCAAAATACCCCCAACACCGGAGGAGGTGCCACCATAACCATCCGGATGAACCAAAGGAACCTCAGCACTAGGCACAGCTGTCGCGCCACCACCACCGCTACCTTTAAGCACATCCCAGACATCACTAGGAGAAAGAAGACTAAAATCCAAGACGAGTCCCATAGCCGCGGCCATATCAAAAGACTGATCCCCGGACAGAGTATTACCAAAAGAAAACTCACCACAAGCACCCACGTCCTGACCACTGCTAGCCACAAAAGAAACTCCCTTGCCCTTGTCCGTGACTGTCTGATGTTGACCGACCTCCATGACCACAGCCCCAGTAGATTTTGCTCCATCACTGGTCCGATCACCATCACCACCGAGGACTTGAATACCATCGCCACCTCCAACTCCGCCACCAGCGACCTCATTAACAATACCACCATCACCACCTGTGGCTTGATCACCAACGCCACCATCACCGCCACCAGCAATATCTCCTTCTTACAAAGGTGGAGAAGTCTCAATCCGCTCCTCTTCGTCGGACACATCCTCTCCAGCGTTCACTGGTCTCCGCTCACATCTTCGAATCGCGTAGAGTCTCCAGTAGGATAATTTGACGATTGCTTGGGGTTGATCTTTTTCTTTCTAACCACCTGCGGGACATAATAATAAATAACCTTGAGTATCTCCTTTCCTTGGCATAATCCATATTACTTAAGAAAAGGAAGGGGCATATATACGAAGAATACAAACATACCTTAGCAACACTAGCATTCCGCGGAAGAGGGTTTGCGTCGGAGTTACCCTCCTCGTCCGCGTCATCAACATCACGGTAGTAATCAAAATCCATACCTTCGAAACTCATCTGCCAAGGGAAATAATGGGCGTAACGAGAAGGAGAGGTTTCGCGGTAGGAGCTGTCAACACTAGGTTGCCAACCATGTGGCCCAGGAACCCAGCCATAGGCCCACGGACCAACAACCTCAATAACGGTGGAAGACCATTCGTAATCATGATCACGCTTGATCCTCTCATCAGAAGGAATAGGAAGACCTTCTGCACCAGGAATCCTTGCCATCTTGGAGTCACTTACTTCGCTCAAGAGGCGAATTTCCCCCTTAACAAGAGCAATATTCCGCAGATTCACAGACCATGGCTTGCGCGTCTTCCTGTTAACATAACCTCCAAAGGATTTGTTAAAGTTTTCAGGAGTATACCACCCTTTCTCCTCTTCTAAGTTGGGAGCATAGCAGGTCATCATCGTTTGCCCCTTGCTACGAAGATAGCACTCTCGGAGATGACGAAGGTAATTTCCCGTCAATTGCTGCACCCCATGGTTATGGCTCTTCTTAGCAGTACCACGGCTAGATAAGACCCGGTAATAGAAATCATCACCAGCTTTATATAAAGGCAACATCAGACCAGCCTCAAAAGCGTCCACGGTCATCAACAGATGAAAAGCATCGTACTGATAATTAACAACCATCTCGTAAGTTATGTCTTTATCAGGGGCATAAAAACTCACTTGGAAGTGCTGAAGACCGTGCTTCACTTTGAAGGCTTCAAGATCTATGTGCCTGAAAGTGAACTTCTTATTACCCATGGGTAGGGGACGAAATGTGACAGCAGAGTCATTTTCATAAGCATCCCCCGCAACATCTTCCGCATAATCTGCTACCTTCTTCTTAGGAGGAACCACGTCTCCAAAAGACTCCATCTATGAGGCCTTCCTCTTCGCGGGCTGGTTCTTAGTTGTTCTGCCTGAGCTAGGCACAGATGAAGACGGAGGAAGATTAGCCCGCAAAGGAGGCATGGTACGAAGAGGCTGCACATTTAAGAGTTCAGTGCGCGGAGTCTGCTGCCTCTTAGAAGACTCATCTCTAGGACGGCTCGAGGCGTATTTCGACCCCCGGGGGGAATCACCTCTTTGGAACGGAGGCCTCTGGCTAGAAGGCGAGGATATACGCCTATCCCGAGGGTTACCCGAGCAGAGGAAGGAGAAGCCCCTTCCCTGATGTGAGAATCTCCCCGAGGAGATCTATGAGGACTCGCGGAGGAGTTTGATAAGGTACCCGCGGATAATCCGACATATCTGCGAACACAAACACAAACAGGAGGACTAGTCAGTCAAGGAAGATCAAAAACGAGGAAATCTCAAGAACAGTGAAGAACACGAAGAAAACCCTAAGTTTCACCAGCCGCCGATTAAATTCTCAATTCATTACCCCACTCAAAAAGGATCAAAACGTAGCCGGTAAAACACCCAGTTCAGCAGGGGCAATCTTCGATTCCATGACATGCATGGGATTAAAACCCATCACGATTCATCACCGAAAATCAAAAACTCCACAGAACAAAAATGGCGAACAAACGAGACAAAAACCCTACCCGAACCTCAATAGTTGTACGAAGCAAGCCAGCCGACAGTAGCAACAACAACAGCAGAAAATGAAGCAACAGCAAATGGACGGCAACAACATCAACGACAACAACAAAGAGCAGAAGAAACAGTAATGGTAGCAGAAGAAGTTAAGAGGGTAAAGAAGAAAATGGGGCAGAGAATAAAACAGAGAATGTGAGTTTAATTCACATTCCATCATTCTCTCCTCTTTTATGTCGCCATAAGAAACCGCCCACTACCCAAGGGGCAGTCATGACATGCAGGGGAAACGTGCACAATAAATTCAAATAACTCCTTTTTAGGAGAAGTTATGAGGAGGGAGATAAAAACATATCACACGGTTCTTCTTCCAACTATAACTGGCGCCTAGTCACAAGAAGAGGGGAAAATTGTAGATACACTTATTTACCTCCCTCACCACGTGTACTAGCATCCCCACGTGGAAGCCACGTCACAAAGGTGGGTGACACACATGATCATCCGTGGGTCTAGAAAGTGCGCCATCTGTCAAGATAAGCGATCGAAGATGAATGAGCATCAAAGGAAGGTATACCCGCGTAGCACCAAAGAACTTCCCTATTACACTTTACCCCCTCACGAGGCAAGATGTGATCAACGGCTAGGTGAAGCCCCACTGACAGACACGACAGGGAAGGACTGACACCGCCTGGCGCGAAGGGCATGTGTCGGTTGGACTGACGACAAGAACAAAGGCAGGCCAGCGTGATGAGCGTAGGAATAATAGAAGCCGCGGGATGACAGAGAGGTCCGCGGACTATGCACAGAACACAAGAAGATAAGGATACAACAGCTCTTTCCCAGTCTTAGGAAGAGAGAGAGACATAGATTGGTCAGCGTGATGATCTTAGGAAGCATAGAAGCCGCGGGATGACCAAGAGGTCCGCGGACTATGCACAAAGCACAAGAAGATAAAATTATAACAGCTCCTTTCTAAGGGACCCACGTAGAAGAGCTATATATATGACCCTTCCTGTTACATGGAAGGGGGTCGAACAATTGGAGAGAGAGGGGGAACAATTAGATAGAAATAAGGGAAGAGTAAGTATGAGCGTTAACCTTCGGGTTCCATGATCACCCAAAGTCTTTCGACTAATCTTGTAATCTTTTACCATCATAGTGAATCACCCTCAGACCTGTGGATGTAGGCCTTAGAGCCGAACCACATAAATATTTGTCTTATTTACATTTCGTATTGATCTACCCTAATATTTGTATGCATCTCTTAGATCTGTCGTTATGGATGTTGAGGAGATCATGAAAAACCCGTGGGGTTTAGAATCAATGAATCAACATCTATCCCAGCATCTCACAATATATTCATACTTTAATGCATGCACTCTGTACATGCGAAGATTGGTTGTGGACACGTTGATGCCTACGTGATTTGCGTGTTCACACCCAATTTCAATAATTCAAACTTCAATTTCTTTTCAATCTTTTATCAGAATCGGCGAAGTTAATGTTCCATTATAGCAAGTAAAAGAAATGCAATTTTAGCCAGCAACGTTATTTCTTAACAAAAAAGAAAGAAAACAAAACAATTTAGCAATCCAACCAGTTATGCAGGTTTAAAATTAATCGAGTTTAGAGGAACAATAAACTCCAATGGAAAGAAAATAACAGTGTAGAAAGAAAGAAGAAAGAGAGAGAGAGAGGAACTAGCAACTGTAACTGTGATAGGGGTAAAGAGAGGCGGTATGTAAAGGTAGGCGGCGGTGGTGTTTTCCCCTGTCTAAAAAATAGTAGAAGAATAAAGAGTTTGTGGTGGACCCGTGTTATAATGTTTCACAAACACGTAGTTTGCAGCATGCGTAAAACTTTGACAACAGTCAACTGCCTTCCCAAATGAACGCACCCAAATTTTAGAATCGGGTCGTTTCGAGTAAATGTTTGACAAATAATTTTCTCCGCACTAAATCCTAAATCCCGTTTGAGTACAGTACAAATAATCCTAAATCCCATTAAATTGTACTCCTCCCCCAATCTTCCCACTAAACTTCCAAGTCATAGTTGTAAATCCACGGAGACTGGATGCCTTAGGAAGGCAAAGTTACAATATTATAAGAAAAATGCATTGCATTATCCAAATAAAAAAATGCCCCCAAAATGATGTATTGAATACAAAGTTTAATTTATTGGAATTGATTACAATAATCGAATGCAAATGGGAAATAATACTTAGATTACACTGATAGTAGTAACAAATAACTCAATAAAATTAGTAGAGGCACGTATGAGATACGCTGAGCTAAAGGTAATATTGCCTGCTACTCCTCTGAGATGCTATAGCAATTAAGAAATTACCTCCAGGATACAACTACTGTTCGTTCTCCTCTATGTGTAGCATACACATAAAGAACCCTTAGAACTTGGCAGCAGAAATAAAACAAAATTACAAATCGAAACTTAAATAGTTTCAGAGAAATGTAAAAACTAATTTATGTTTCTGTAAAACAATTTCTGTAAATAAAGTTTCTGTAAACTAATATTCTGTAAACAAAGAAGTAGTTATACAAAATTATGTTTCAGTAAACTACAACTTGTTTCAGACAAGAACTGAATTTATTCTGGGTTTTAAATGAAACGTAAATGAGAACTTAAGTTTCTGAAAGCAAGCATAAGAGAAGAAAAGAAAGAGAACTTAAGTTCTGAGGTATATTTTCAAATGAAGAAATTCATCTTGTATTTATAGCAAAAATTAGTTCGAACGTTTAAAGAGAATCCAAAGCAAAGACAAGATCCGTAAAACACGATCCGTAAAACACGCGTCTCGAACGTTACAAAAGTTTAAGGTAAAAGCAGCGTTAAAAATACAGTAAACGCTTTTGTCGGAATTCAAAATTTTCGAGATTCTTCTCGAGGTGCACATGTGTTACACGGGTCGGACACCCAAAACCGAGAAGGCAAAGAATAAAATTCTTTACATATGTGGGAGAAACGTGTGGAAGATTTCAGTAAAAAGAATGGGTCAGATACACCCACACCCACACCCACACCCACACCCACTCCCACTCCCACGCCCTCGCCCACGCCGAGCCGAGCCGAGCGAGCGTGCGTGCTTCTGTGCGAAGCACCGCGCGAACGGGAAAGGCAATAAGAAATGCAATAAGGTTTAGGCAACCTTGCCATAGTCTAGGGCTTTCCCCATACACAAAGGTCTAAAGACCCAAAGGGCCATGCCCTTAAGGCTAAACCAATGCTATTTAAGTCTAAAACTCTTAGTGTTTTAGTCTATATGGGACTAATGTTTTATTCATTCACATGAAAAAACATCTAGGGAGCAATAGGTCTTGGGATCAAAACATGGTCCATGCATTTTTTGATTAAAACAAAACATTGTTTTTTCTAACAATCCCCACATGAATAATAAAACATGTCGATAAAACACGATAAAACATAAGGCAACAAAATAGGCTAAGGTGTCCCAAGGATTGAACCTTAACTTAGTGAGAGGTTACCTGAACTGCTTGTTGATACGGTGAACGCAATGTCTTGAACCGCCAACAATGAATGAAATTCAGTAAATAATAGCCACACTTGATGCCTCAACCGAAGAAAACAGCTGCCAAGCTCTTGCGGTTGTGCCCATTTTGGCCGTGGGCTAAAATCCCGGACTTAATGAATGTCTCTAGAGAATCACTCATATTCTCATAGGAAGCGGCCACACTTCCAACATCCACAAAGGTGGTCCATAAAGAGTGTCCCGCCACACCCCGCTTTAATCAAAGCCATGGTACCCATTAAGATCGCAAAAGATCATCCTTAATTTCGCAGGCAGCACTATCGCACGATTACACCATAGGAGGGACAAAGATAGTGCTTTCTCAATATCACCATAAATTAGTTGTCTCATTGAACCTTGATCTTGGAAATCCAATCACAAGGTTGAGTATCCTTCATGGTGATTTATTCAATGAGCTTAAGTCCCACCCCCCTCGATGTAAATTTAACTTTCTCTCTGGTTAAGCCTTTTGTCAAAGGATCTGCAAGATATCTTTGGATTTTACAAAGTCTATCGAGATAATACCAGTAGAGAGTAGTTGTTTCACCGTCTTATGTCTTCTTCGTATATGTATAGACTTCCCGTTGTATACATTGTTCTTTGCGCAACCAAGAGCAGCTTCACATCAAGTGGATGGCAATTGAAGACACAGGCTTGGGCCAGAGTGGAATTCCTCCCAGGAAACATCGCATCCATTCAGCTTCCTCTCCAGCTTTTTCCAAGGCTATAAACTCAGACTCCATAGTGGATTTAGCTATACATGTCTGTTTGGTAGATTTCCATGAGACAGACGCACCTCCAAGCAAGAAGATGTACCCACTAGTAGATTTGCACTCTTCTGAGTCTGATATCCAGTTGGCATCACAATACCCTTCCAAGACAAAGCAGGATACTTCCCAAAACTTAAGCAATAGTTTGAGGTCCCTCTCGTGTAACGTAAAACTCAAGAGAGCATTCCAGTGATCTGCGCCTGGTTGCAAGTATACCGCTTAATCTACTCACAGAGTAAGCAATATCAGGTCTTGTACAGTTCATAAGATACATAAGACTACCAATAATGCGAGAATACTCAAGTTGATCAATACCCTCACCCTTGTTCTTTTTCAATTTACAAGTGGGATCAAATGGAGTAGACGCAGGTTTAGCATTTTCATAATTAAATCTCTTTAATACGGTTTCAAAGATAATGAGATTGACTAAGACTATATCCATCGACGTCTTTTCTCGATTTTCATCCCTAAGATTACATCGTAGGGCCTAAGTCTTTCATGTCAAAATTATCTCTAAGCATGCTTTTAATGGTATTAATAATATCAAGGTTTGCTTGCCTAATATGAGCATATCATCAACATATAGGCAAACAATAACATGAGAATCATACACAGATTTAATGTAAACACATTTATCAGACTCATTAACCTTGAAACCATTAGTTATCATAACATGATCAAATTTTTCATGCCATTGTTTAGGTGCTTGTTTTAAACCGTATAGAGATTTGTTCAACTTGCATACTTTGTTTTCACAACCTTTTACAATAAAGCCTTCAGGTTGGTCCATATAAATTTCTTTATTCAATTCACCATATAAAAATGCAGTTTTAACATCCATCTGATGTATATGCAAATCATAAATTGAAGCAATAGCAATCAACATCCTAATCGAGGTGATTCTAGAGACTGGTGAATAAGTATCAAAGAAATCTAATCCTTCATGTTGTCTATAGCCTTTAGCTACCAACCTAGCTTTATATTTATCTATTGTTCCATCTGTTCTAAGTTTCCTTTTGAACACCCATTTGAAACCTATGGATTTACTTCCAGGAGGCAAGTCTACAAGCTCCCAAGTTTCGTTTTGCTGAATGGACTCCCATTCATTTAATGAAGCTTCTTCCCATAAAGGAGCTTCTGGAGAAGTCATAGCTTCCTTGTAGGTTTGGGGTTCAGACTCTACCGTAAGAGTCAAAAAATCTGGGCCAAAACTTGTTTCAGTTCTAACCCTCTTACTTCTTCTTGGTTCGGGTCTCATACTCCAAAGTTGGAGTTTGACTAGTCGATGGAACATCCGGGGGAGGTCATCATGGACCCTTTTCCGAGGTCCAGACCTTAAAGGAAATATGTGTTCATAAAACACAACATCTCTAGATTCCAATATGGTATTTCGACCAATGTTATTATGGTCGAATCGATGACCATAAACCCGTGTGCAAATGTATGCTCAGGATACCCTAAGAAAACACAATGATTGTTTTGGGACCTATTTTAGTTTTCTTGGGATGAGGAATGGCCACCTTGGCCAAACACCCCCACACTTTAAAGTATGCATATGAAGGTTGTTTACCATTCCACAATTCGTAGGGAGTTTTATATGATTTTTTAAATGGAACTCGGTTCAAAATATAGCATGCCGAGAGGATAGCTTCCCCCCACAAGTTCGAAGATAACCCTGAACTTGTCAACATAGCATTTACCATATCTATGAGTGTTCTATTTTTCTTTCGGCTACACCATTCGATTCAGTGAATATGGTGCAGTGGTTTCATGAATGATTCCATTATTTTTACAAAACTCTCCTATGGGTATCACATACTCACCGCCACGGTCAGACCTAAGAGTTTTAATCTTAACTCCTTTTTGGTTTTCTACTTCAAGTTTATAAAACTTAAAAGCCTCTAAGGCCTCATCTTTACTTTTAAGAAGATGAACCTGACAGTATCGTGAGTAATCATCTATAAAAGTGATGTACCATTTTCTACCACCTCTTGTTGGTGTTGATTTCAAGTCTCCTAAATCCGAGTGTATTAATTCCAAAGGAACTGTTCAACGTTCAACACTTTTATTAAATGGTTTTCTTGCATATTTAGATTCAACACAAATTTCACATCTTTGTTTTTTATCAAAGTTTATTTTTGGTACGCAACCTAAATTAGCAAGTCTTTCTAGCGATTTGAAATTAACATGCCCAAGTCTATCATGCCAAACATGTGAGGAGTCACAAACATAAACAGAAGAAGATGCATTAACATTCAATTTCAAATCAGATACACTAAGCTTAATCATGTTATCGGTAACATAACCTTTTCCTACGAATTCACCATGCTTAGAAATCACAACAAGTATTGGACTCAAAGAACAATTTTAAAACCTTTTCCTAGCAGGATAGTTTCGAGATGATATTTTTGCATATGTCCTGGGACGTGAGAATACGTCATTCAATGCGAGAGTTTTTCCGGTTAGCTTCAGTTCGACCTTGCCTTTCCCCACCACTTTCGCGGTGGAAGAATTTCCCATGAACAATTTCTCATCATCTCCTACTATGGCATAGGAGGAGAAAGCATTTCTGAATTTACAGACATGCTTGGTGGCGCAGAATCAAGCCACCAGTCTCTCACATTAGTCATACTAGAGACAAGGTCGACTTCAGGACACCATGCCAAAGTGAAATATCCGAGTCCTCTACTATGTTTGCCTTATTTTTCTGTTTTGGATCATATTTGATCCTTTTAGGGGCCTTACAGTCTTTAGCCATATGTCCAGGTTTACCACAATTAAAACAGTCGCCTTTGATGGTGTGCTTAGTGACACCACCTCTAGGCTTAAAATTGTTACCTCCGGGTTTTCGACGTCAACATTACGTCTATTACCCATTTTTTGGATTCTCCAGGAGTTTTCTTTGAAGCAGCTTTATCGTCCAAAACATGAGCTTTGTTGGACATGTTTTTGCTCAAGATCATGCTCTTGTCCTTGCCGCACATCAGCTCCTCAACCTCGGATCTTTTTGCCAAGCTCCACCATGGTGATTTCACGAGTCTTGTGTCGCACCTCCTCTTGTATTCGCTCCATGAGGGTGGAAGCTTTTCAATCACAGCCGATACTTGTAGAGCTTCATCAAAAGTCAAGCCTTCAAAGAAGAATCTCGCTGATGAGGAGTTGAAGTTCGACGAACTGTTCTACCACAAGCTTTTCGTCGGTCATGTTGTATTCTAAGAACTTATCCATCAAGAACTTCTTACTTCCAAAGCTTCAAGATGATATTTTTCTTCTAGAGCTTCCCATTAATCAAAAGCATTAAAATCTTCTTTTGCATTATAGAAGTCATACAAGGAGTCATCAAGACAGTTAAGAATATGATTCTTGCACAAATAATTCTTCCTATTCCATCTGTCCAATTTATCTTCATTACCACGGCGATGAAGTTTTCTCGAGGGTTTTTCTAAAGCATATCCATCTAACCTTTGGTCGTTTAGGAAGAATAGCATTTTAGACTCGCCATCTCTTAAAGTCCTTACCACTGAACTTTGGTGGTTTTTTCTACAAATATTCTTTCCCATGTTCTTACAACAAAGAATATTACAAAGATTACAATATTACAATAAGGCACGATATTACCTTTAGATTGTTGGAATTGATTACAATAATCGAATGCAAATGGGAAATAATACTTAGATTACACTGATAGTAGTAACAAATAACTCAATAAAATTAGTAGAGGCACGTATGAGATATTTGAGCTAAAGGTAATATTGCCTCGCTACTCCTCCGAGATGCTATATCAATTAACAAATTACCTCCAGGATACAACTACTGTTAGTTCTCCTCTATGTGTAGCATACACGTAAAAGAACCCTTAGAACTTGGCAGCATAGAAATAAAACAAAATTACAAATCGAAACTTAAATAGTTTCAGAGAAATGTAAAAACTAATTTATGTTTCAGTAAAACAATTTCTCGTAAATAAATTTTCTCAGTAAACTAATATTCGTAAACAAAGAAGTAGTTATACAAAATTATGTTTCAGTAAACTACAACTTGTTTCAGACAAGAACCGAATTTATTCGGGTTTTAAATGAAACGTAAATGAGAACTTAAGTTTCGAAAGCAAGCATAAGAGAAGAAAAGAAAGAGAACTTAAGTTCGAGGTATATTTTCAAATGAAGAAATTCATCTTGTATTTATAGCAAAAATTAGTTCGAACGTTTAAAGAGAATCCAAAGCAAAGACAAGATCCAGTAAAACACGATCCGTAAAACACGCGTCTCGAACGTTACAAAAGTTTAAGGTAAAAGCGTTAAAAATACAAAGAAAACGCTTTTGTGAATTCAAAATTTTCGAGATTCTTCTCGAGGTGCACATGTGTTACAATTTTGGTGGGACACCCAAAACCGAGAAGGCAAAGAATAAAATTCTTTACATGTGTGGGAGAAACGTGTGGAAGATTTCGGTAAAAAGAATGGGTGGGATACACCCACACCCACTCCCACACCACTCCCACTCCCATGTGAGCTTAGCGTGCGAAGCACCGCGCGAACGGGAAAGGCAATAAGAAATGCAATAAGGTTTAGGCAACCTTGCCATAGTCTAGGGCTTTCCCCATACACAAAGGTCTAAAGACCCAAAGGGCCATGCCCTTAAGGCTAAACCAATGCTATTTAAGTCTAAAACTCTTAGTGTTTTAGTCTATATGGGACTAATGTTTTATTCATTCACATGAAAAAACATCTAGGGAGCAATAGGTCTTGGGATCAAAACATGGTCCATGCATTTTTTCATTAAAACAAAACATTGTTTTTTCTAACATAATTTTATTTTGAAGGTGGATGGCAGGCGCATCGTACGTGCAGTTAAACAACTTACCATTAAAATTTATGTATTCAAACAGGTTAAAAATTTTCTACTCAATATGGCGACAGACATATTAAAAAAAAAATCTAAATGTTTCGCTGATCCAATTTTTAGCATTCGAGTGCAATATAATTAACCTCTGCAAAAGCCCTCGATTGATAGAGTAGGCTGATCGTCAAATATTAAATCTGCCGAACCAAATGTAGTGCCATAATCTAAGTATTGCAGTAATACAACAAGACAATTTTTTTTGAAATTCGTCACACAAACTTTTCAACTCAATGTCTGCAATACTAGACAACAATCAGATTGATAATTTGAGGCTTTGTTCCCACGATTCTCGAAGAAATAACAAATCCAAGATTTGTTGAGCGTAGAAAGTGAGCTTACCTTTAGGGATTTTTTGGTTGCTTCTTTTATGGAAAATGTTGTATATGTTTTCCCGTCTTAAAACAAATTACAGTATGTCATATAATGTCAAATAATGCATATGAAGGAGTGAAAATGGCAGACGCATCGCGCATGCGTGTTATACTAGTTAATAATAATATTAACATGGTAATTATTATTAATTATCAAAAATAATAAAATTATTATTTAATTTAAGTGCCAACTCAACAAATACAAAAAATTAAAATAATAAAAAAACGGGCCCTAGCTCAGCTGGTCATCCCCGTTCCCCGAAGTTTCATGCGTTCCAGTAGGTCCCAGGTTCAAGTCTCCAATGTCGTAATATTGTAGGAATTAACATGGAAGGTAGTGTTAGTTTGCCCCCTTGTGACACAATCTCGCCCCCCTCCCGCTTCGGCTCCCCTTGGCAAGGTTACCCATGAGGCTCGCTGGTAGGCTAGCACAACAACCTGTTCAATTAATGTAGTAGTATATCGTTGGAGCCTAGCTTGTTAGGCTTCCACATAGTTTCATGTAATAATATAATAATTATAAAAAAACAAACCGGATAATTATAAGAAAATGGGGAAAGTTTTCTTGTTATAAATATAATCAGGAGAGGGAAACAAAACAACGTCACTGTTTGTCTCTCTCTCTCTCCAAAAACTAAACAGAAGAAGAAGAAGAAGAGTTTGTGTTTATATTCTGTACGCTGTGAAGATAATCTCCATTGCGGAGAAAACCATGGCAGCAGAAACGACATCGTCGTCGAGATCTGGTAGTAATAGTAGTAGTGGTGGTGGTGGTGCCGATTCATACATCGGCAGTTTAATTAGTTTAACATCTAAGTTTGAAATCCGGTACGAAGGTGTTCTTTATAACATCAATACTGAAGAATCTAGCATAGGATTAAGAAATGGTTCGTCTCTTTTCCCACCTCTTCGTTTACTGTGTTTAGGGTTTTCTCTTTTATATATTATATGTCAATTATTGCTAGGTTTTTTCGGATCGTGGTAATTCGAATTCACAAGTTCTGGGATCTGAGTTTGAAATTTAGGTTTGGATTATATGATATTTTAGGTGATTGGGTGTTTATGCGATTGTGTCATGACGAAATTGATGACTGTAGCTCAACTAATTTACAGAATTGTGTGATGAAAAAACCCTTATTATTTTGAGAAAGAGAGTTTTCATGTGTGTCAATAAAATTGGGTTGGAATTGTGTCTTCCTAGGAAGTGTTTTTGTCCTTAGGTAATCATGTAGAAGAAGCGACTAAGTTTTTCCTTACTGAATTTTAGGTGACCAAACACCACTACCTTGATTACATCTTTTTGCAATAGTTTTGAACTATAAAGTATACCTGGTATATCATTGTTTGTCTGTTTTTTACAGTTTACTATGCTGATATAACTTGATTGAGTCATGAATGGATGCCATGAATATTATAAAATTAGAATTCTAGGGGCTTGAAGAATTCCTTCCAAAACTACCATTTGGAGATTCGGATATAAGGACTTGATTTTTTTGGTGGGGTTTTCATGAGGGGTGTCATGTGAATTTAAAACTAAGCACTAAAAACTGAAGCTGTCTTGTATATGTTTGGTACTCATATCCAGCCGCTCCCTATCGCTAGTTTGAATGACATATATTTCCTAACCAAAAACTAAAAAGTTTTCATTCAAATTTTGAAAAGTTTGAAGTTTAAGGAGAGCTGTGCCTTGTTTCTTAAGTGAATTAGTTCATTTGCTTTTTCCCCTACTCTCTCTTAGTTATAGGTTATTCTATATTCGCAGGAAAACAATTACATAGTGTGCTCTTTTCCTATTGCATCCTTGTCCTGTATTTATCTACTTTTTCTTCATGAAGTATTAAAATATATGAGCACATGCATAGTTTTGACTTAAATGTATCTTATATTCTCGCTGCAGTAAAATCATTTGGAACAGAAGGACGCAAGAAAGATGGTCCCCAAATCCCTCCAAATGACAAAGTTTATGAGTACATATTGTTCCGCGGGAGTGACATTAAGGTCAGTTATACATTCACAGTCACATGCATATATGTTGAGAGAATTGCTTAAAATTCTCAATTTTATCAAATTCTGATCCTGTTAGTCTTTATGATTCTAAGTTCAGCTCATATGACACAGATTCAGTTTTCATTTGGTCTGAAAATCACGTAGATTTGTATTTCCTTCAAATTTATCTTTTCTTTTTCCTGTTTTTTTTTTCCTTCCCTTCTTTTTCTATTTCTTGACTGGCCTTGGTATGTGTGGTGACATTGGTCACTTAAGATTGGTTTTGATTCTCTGGATTACTCGATTTAATTTAGACTGAGCAACAGATAGTCAATTCAAGTCTGAGTAAAACAGAAAAAGATTCCTCATTCTTTAACTGTTTAATATTTATTATGAATAGTATTGAGCTTTTTTCTGTGTATTACTGAACCCCTTGTTATGTTGTGGTTATACCTTAGCTGAACAATCTCATAACCATGTCCTATCCTTGACGGTAATAACACCCTTTAACAAGCAACCTACAAGCTGGTTGATTTGACTGTGCAAACCTCGCTGTCATGATCTTGTCCTATCCTAGACAGTAATAGCACTAGCAGCCTTTCGCAAGTAACCTACCAGCTGGCAGCTGGTAGTTTCATTGTGCAAACCTCGCTCTAACGAGTTTGTCCCATCCTTGGCGAGAATAGCACATGCTTGCGAGCAAGCTAACAGCCGTTTGATTTTGTTATACAAAGCCTGCTGTTTTGAATTTGGTTCTTAATATCCATTCTACTATTCTATGGATCAGCTACAGCCTACGGGGACCTTGGCTCTTATACTTTATCATGTGGTCGCAGGATTTGCAGGTTAAATCTTCACCACCTGTTCAGGCAACGACACCTATTCACAATGATCCGGCTATTATTCAGGTAGTTGAATGTACTTAAGTCTGTAAAATTCTGATGCATCATATACATATTGTAGTGTGTATATATAGCCTTCGTAGAATTTACTTGTGCATATTCTTCAATTTGTTGCAGTCACATTACACTCGACCACCGCCTGTGTCTCCCAGCTTTCCTCCTACTAGTAGTGGATCTGTCCCAGATCTTACTCCCCATCCTTCACAAATGGGACAGCCTAGGCCAACATTCCAGGGTGGACTTCCTTTATACCAACCTGGTGGAAATTTAGGTTCATGGGGGTCTGCACCTCCTCCTCCAACCGGAAATGGCAGTGGGCTTGCTATGCCCATGTATTGGCAAGGATTCTATGGACCCGCTAGTGGGCTCCCTCCTATGCAGCAACCATCTTTGTTCAGACCACCACCTGGCTTGTCATTGCCTCATTCGATGCAACATTCTGGCATTAATCCATCTTTACCAAATGTTCCTTCAAATTTAGTGCCTTCAAACTTACCTCCTTCAAGCTTACCTCCTTCAAGCAATGCGGTATCAAATGTTCCAGAAATGCCATTGTCTTTGGTAGCACCTGTTAGTGGTAGTTCACTGAGTTTAACTTCCAGTTCTAGGACACCTACTTACCCCTCAAATTTGGTTAATGCCCATTCCGCAGCATCTGACATGCTTCCTGTTCTGATGCCAAACAGGGCTCCTACTACTGCTGTTCATACAGCAGCTCTGAGTAGTAGCTCGACGTTGGTGTCTCCTTTGACTACTTCCACTTTGGATGCAAATGCAACTGTTTCTCCAATATCTAGCAAACCTACTGTTGCTAGTGGTCCATCGATGGGACATCAAACTCTTCCTCAGTCTATGTCCTCCATTGTTGGGACACCAAGTTCAAGCCACAAAGAACCATCTGTGCCGTCTTTGGTAACACCGGGGCAGCTGTTGCAGCCTAGTTCTGCCGCTGCACTTTCTTCGTCTCATTCTTCACCTCCAACCCGCAAGGATGTGAAGGAGGTTCAAGCACCGTTGCTGTCAGAACGCCCGGCAACACCTCCAAAAGAACTTCAGGCACCATTGTTGCCATTACCTTCATCTTCTGGTCAAAAGGTACGTCCAGTTATAGCTACACTAATTGTGGATTTTGTTTTGCTTTTAATGGGTATTTATTCTCGTTTCAGGAGGTAATTGTTGTATGCCAAGAGATTTTATTACCTGGTCCCCCTGTTCTTTTACTAGACTTTGTTTCTTGACCATGCTACTCCTACTCCCTTGCAAGATATTTTTATATTATGTTGATTGCAATATGAATTAACTTTTTCCTATTACCTCTAGCCAAATGGATCTGCTACACAAACGCGCAACAATTACCATTATAGGGGGCGTGAAAGAGGAAGAGGAAACGGGGTAATTTCTTCTCTATTTCTTTTCCCTTTTTTTTGCCCCATGGTACCTGTTGATCGTAGAACCTGGAACTAACTTGACCAAGCTTTGATATTTCAGTTTTCACGTCCTGTTACAAAATTCACTGAGGACTTTGATTTTATGGCAATGAATGAGAAGTTCAAGAAAGACGAAGTATGGGGTCACCTTGGTAAAAGCAGTAAAGCTCAGTCAGGGGACGACGAGGACAATGATGGAGATTACCTGAACAATGAAGAAGATGATGGATGTGCGAAGGTTGAGGCTACGGTAAGATCTTAAGTCTACCCAATCTAAATTTCATAAGTTTTGGTTGTCTTTTTCCAATGAGTAATATAAAGGCTTCATCGTGTTTCTTTCAGCCTGTTTATGTGAAGGACGACTTTTTTGATTCCCTCTCGTGCAATGGGTTTGACCGTGGATCTCGTGGTGGGAGGGCCAAGTTCTCTGAGCAAAGAAAATTAGATACCGAGGTAATGTTCTCTTTCTTTTATTGTGAAAGGCTTTGGTAACCTCCTCCTCTTACCTTGAAAGTATTTGGTTCATTAAAGTTCTCTCTGTCGTGGCATACGCAGACTTTTGGTGATTTTTCACGGTATCGCGGTGGTCGAGGCCGTGGACCTGGTCGTGGGGGACGCTCTAGAGGCCCTCATTACGGAAGGGGGTATGGTTATGTTGGCAGGGGTCGTGGACAGGGACAGGGACAGTCCATGCCAAATCGAGGAAACTAGTCTTAAGTAGGATCTTTCCCAATTCCCTGCTAAACTATGCAAGGCCAATATTGTTCGAGGTCCTAAAACTAGCATGATTATATTACTTATATATGTGTGCATGTTCCTTGTGCGAAGTGCAAACTGGTGTTTAAGATTTTTTTTTTTATTTGATACGAAATTTCATTAAGATCAAGCCACTCCTTCCATGTCTGTCAGAAGTTGAGAATGAATACAATTAGGTGGATTATCTTATTATTTTCTTTTAGAACATGTACTTTGTTGAAAAACAGAATTAACATCCCTAATAAAATAAAAATGATGAATCTGTCGGTTACTGTTGAGCTAGCCTTTGTAGATTGCATCCACTATAGCTTCAGAGTCTATTTCAAAGTTCACTGCAGTCAGCCTGCAATGTTGAGCCCACTTCACTGCCTCCAAAACAGTCGTGCCTTCCACATTGGACTAGTGCTTCGCTGATGAAAACACCTTTAGCTGTTTTTTTGATAACTGAAAAGGTTTTTTTTAAAGGCTGGGGTGTGCAACGGACAGGATTAGGGATCACCCGCGTCCAATCAGTCAAAGTTGCGGATTTGGAAAATCCAACTGTGTCCGGTCCAATCACCCGCGGATTTGACATCCGCGAATTAGAGGGTGATACGGGCTGGATGCGCGGATTTAGTGAAAATACAAAAAAAAAAAAAAAAAAAAAAACCCTTCTTCATAATACACAGCCCCTCAGGGAAGCAATGATGGCGTTGATCTTTGCAGCTGGGCATATAGAGCACTTGTGAATTTTTTGATATAGAAATATCTTGACGCAGTTTAGACTAATATGCACTTCAGTCAGTACCGAAGTTTCCACTTCAGCAGTTTAGACTAATATGCACATCATCTATCATCTCCTCCATGTACTCTGCCCATTGATCTGAAACTGACCAAAACATTAATGGTAATGCACGAAGTCCCCATTGCTCATGGTTAGATTACTAGAACTTGCACTAAAATGTTGTAGAGTGATGTACAATAGCTACGGTGTGGGTGAATCCGCGGATTTCAAAGTTAAACCGCAACCAAACCATTAAAAGTGCGGATTTTAGAATCCCATCCGTGTCCGGCTTATAGATCTTGCAGATTGGATTTCACCCGCAATTTTGCGGACGGATACGGATAAAATCCGCGGTTCCGGACTTTCTGCTATCTATATACCCCTAATATGAGGCCCATTGAAATATACTCTTTCAAACTTAATATATACCATAAGCTTTATACATTACTAAAATACCTTCTTTTGTGTAATGTAAATACAATACCACTACCACTGAGCATAAAAAAAAAAAAAAACTCTACTGCCCACCACTAGTGTCCACCACCACCACTGTCCATTGCCGCCACCGTCCACCACCACCAACCACCACTATCGTCTACCACCGCTGCCGCCGTCGTCCACCACCACCACCGCCGGTAACAACCACCACTACCGACAACCACCACTTTTCTCATATCCACCACCACCACTTTCCCCCTCCACCACCACTAGCAACCACTGCCGTCGTCATCGCCGCCGCCACCACCACCACCACCATCATGTGAAGTCAACTTTCTGAAGTTGCCTCCAAATCTGAGGCAACCAGCTCAAGTTGTCTCGAAAGTGGAAGCAACTAGCACAGGTTGTCTCCCATAAAAAGTGTACACAAACAAGTTGCTAAACTAAATGGAACCAACTAACTCAAATTGTCTCTAAAGCTGAGGCAACTAACTCAAGCTGTCTTCAAAAGTGAAGGCAACTAGCACAAAGTTGTCTCCGAATCTGAAGCAACTAGCTCAAGTTGTCTCAAAAAATGAAAGCAACTAGCACAAGTTGTCTCCAACAAAAAATACATACGAACAAGTTATTAAAACAAAAATGAAGCCAACTGGCCCGAGTTGTCTCCGAATCTAGAGGCAACTTGTTCAAGTTGTCTTCAAATACGGAAGCAACTAGCAAAACTTGTCTTCAAAGTCTTACACAAATGGGTGAACCTGGCGTGAGTCGAACACACATTTCCTGACATTGAGTCAGTCGTGCTACCATTGCACCATAGATTCGTCAATACAAAACAACATATCAAATGAAACCCTAATACTTCCAAATGAAGTAGTAATAAGCGTTGCGACATCACTGGCTAGGACTTGTAAAATATAAGCTACCCGAACTCAGTTGCAACCACTCAATCTCTTGGATCTCTCTCTCTGCACATACCACCAAACTCCATTCCCCATTCGATCCAACAAAAACTCAAATGGCAACATTCTAACATTCATCAAACGTTCCAGCTTTAGCTCAGAGCATCTCTGCAGTCTTGCCATTTCAACTCTATCATGTGCAACCCCATAAACACTCACTGCAAATGTACCAGCTCCAGCTGCAATTTCTTCTTCTTACAGACCAATCAATTCATTACCACCTACACTTCCAGCTCAGTAACATCTGCACTATCATCCAAACATAAAATGTTATGGGGTCTAAGGACGAAGGTATTACCAAACAACATGTGGCTTGATAAAAATGACATTGATCACCACACCAGAAATGGGGGCGTAGTGGCATACACTTTAAAAGAGTGAAAAAAATCAAAACTTGTGCAAAATAATATAGTCCTCACTACATATTCCATGAGGTATTATCTACAACTCCTCCCATCTTAGTGAAATTACAAGTGGAAGCTGTAGGAAGCAACCACAACAGATACAAGATACCAATATTAATTTTCAAAACATATGCAACAAAAAAGGACATAAAAGGACTGCCCTAATTACACTGCCAACAAGTGAACAGTAAATGGCAGAATCATACCTTTCTGAAGAAGGTCGAGTACGAATTGACCCAGATGAGTTTGTAGCATCCAGCCATGAGTGTGCCCTGAAACAAATAGCATGAACGAGGTAATTTCATTATTTTTCAAACAAGGGACTAAGGTCTGAAAAAATTGACCACTAGAAGCATTAACTCACTTGGTCAGAACCACAATGCCTGTAGGGTAAAATCATCTGGAGGATAAAACCAAGCAACATTAGATTGAGATAAATGAGAAGAGATGGACACAACAGAAAGGAATAGTCAAAATGACACACAGAACCACTTACTATTTTCTCCCCTGAGGGACCAATACACTGAAACCAATATCCTTCCCAAAATGATGGAAATGCAGTGGTTAATAGGTTATTGAGTAATCAATATAAGATATGCAGGAAATGAGCAAAACTCAAAAATGTCCAAAGCTGGATAATGACAACCATCGCTATGCAAATACTAAATATAGAATATATGGTTTCACGAAAGCATGCATATAATATCTTTCCTCTTGATTGTAGTCGACATATCTATCTACCTTCACAATTTGTATGTAGAAGGTATATCAAGCAGCTTTAAATTTATTATTTATGACTACCTAAGCTCATCATCAAGAATACACAGGAAAAACCACCTAGTAGATGAGATGTAACGCGTCTAGATATTACAGAACTTTGGGTAAGATTTGTAACGAGTCTCAAGATTGTCAACGCTATTAGACTGGTCATGGGACGACTATGCCGTTATTGATCCGATTAACTAGAGATGAACGTTAATTAATAGAAATTAATCTAACAACGATCTAGTTACGAAATTAGTATCACTAAATAGCTCTCGAAAAGTTATGGGAGATAGACTAACCGAACGTGTCAATCGGATACCGTAAGAAGAAGATATTATCAGATTAATGAGAAGGGCAAAATAATCATTTTTGCATCTTAACCGCCTGGCTTCCCTTATCCTTTATCTGGGTGCCTTTATCATTTTCTTTTGGCCTTATCATCACCAAAACGTGTCGTATTTTCTACTTCTACTTCTATTTCTTTCTTCTTTCCTCTTCTCTTATGTTCTACTTCTCTTTCTCTCCGTCGATCTCTATATCAGAGGTTTGATTTCTTTAGCTGAGAGTTTCATAGAAACTATGTTATCTCCCACCCCTTTTAATGCGAACAAGGGAAACTCAAAAACGCTAGCCATTTTGGTGTACCGCCGAACATTTCGTACACCAAACGTATATTTCAACCTGTCCGTGTTTTTGATCAGCCAATGGATTATCTTCATTTCTAACCACAGGTGTTCATTTTATTTTTTTATTTCTCTAATTTTCTCGGCCGTCGTTATCTTCTCCGCTCTCTGAAGTGAGAAACAACCTATGTTTTAAGCGATTTTGCAGACAATCAATTATGCCATGATGGAGATAAAGGATTGAGTTGGTTTCGTTTCACTTCCTCGATCAGGCATGCAAGATTTCTCATCTCTTTCTATTCTAAACAACGGAAATTTATAAAATTCATCCCAGCAACTGAATCAATCAACAGAAATTTATAAAATCCATCCCTGCAACTAAATCAAAAGAAACCATATACGAACATCAGCTCTCCGTTTCTTTCAGTTCGACCGTTCTTCTTATCGCTCATCTCTCTCGATCTTCTCAACAGCTAAAACTGAACCTTACCCCTGATAACAAATCCAATTTCTAGGGTTACAAAATCAATACTCACAGTTAGAATATGAAGATGCAATCGTTCGTATACTATTGGTAAGATTTTGTTAGTTTTGATTTAGTAGCTTAATTCGTGATTCTGGGTTTATTGAACTTTCCCCCAAATTGACAATTTGGGTTGATATAATCACACTGTTATTACTCACACTTGGTTTAAAACCCTATTTTCCATTGTATTAAATTCTTCCTACTAATTGGTTTGGTTATAATTAACAGTTGCATTTTGCGTCATTTTGTTAATTAACTGTGATTTTAGATTTTCTTACTTTGAACGAGCTTAAGCTCTTTAAGTTTTTTTACTCTGAACAAGCTAAACCTTGGTGTTAGAAATCCCCATTGTTCTTTATTAAGTTTTCTTAGAGATTTTCACTTTGGCTTTCTCTCTATTCTGCATTTTAGGTTTTGCTCAAATAATTTAATATTTTTCATCCAAAGCCAAGTCTAATGGACCCCATATTCCCTGGAGTTATAATATCAGCATTCGAATAGAGAATGGTTTCACAGATTCGTGATTAATTGGAATTTTTTCATCCTTACATACATATTTGTAGCTACATTTAACTACTTTCACTGTTACATGTGGTCGGATACGTTCGTTCGCCCAAGCAAGAGAATTCTGATGCATATGAGTTAGTGGATATTGATATACATCAAAATGCCCAATACACATGGACAGAATGAGGATCATTGTTAGGTAAAATGATGTTTGCGTCATACCTATCATCAATTTTATATTAGACATTGTTGTAGGGGAAAAATTGTTTAACCGCATCGTTGTAGTATAACTTTCCAGTAAAAATTGTTATCTCTACTAAATTTATTCGTCTCATCACAAATGACAACATCATTCTATGTTGTGTTTTGTGATGTACTCTCTATAAATATATCATTCTCTGTTGTGTTTTACTCTCTATGAATATATCTTGCAAATGTTTTGCTCGAGATCTTAAACCAAGAAACTTGATACCTAATTCAAACTGTGACATGAAGATTTGTGATTTTGGGCTTGCAAGAATTACTTCGGAGACGGATTTCATTATGGAGTGTGTTATAATACCACATAAGTTTTTTTTTTAACCGAAAAAAACTTAAATGTTTCTGCAGGAGTGTACAACCGATAAAGAGCTACAAAAACCTGTGGAAAATTGATCCGAGAATATTCAGAAGAATAAAGCCTTCGGTGATATGATTGCATTAGCAGTATCAGCTGAAAATGAAAACTTGCTGAAGCAGCTGAAGGAGGAGATAGTTCTGTGAATATGGAGGATAGATGTGGAAAAACTATGATTCGCCGACGTGCAACGCACGTGCACTCTACTTGTCCCGTTATTTCGAGAAAGGAGGTGATGATGTTTTTATCGATTGAGTTTTGGAAGAAGCAGAAAAGGGTAAGATAATTTAGGGTTCTGAATTGATTGATTTCTTTTCTTGAAATTGCTTTGTGTTGATAGATTAAAGATGAGTCTTCTGTAAATTTTGAGTTTTTAGTTAAGAATCATCTAATTGGTACTGGGAGGAAGATGAATTGGTGATTTAAAGTTAGGGTTTTTGATCGGTGTTCTGAAATATGGAGAACAAGAAGGTAATCAAGAGAACTGTTGTTGGTAAAGTTCAGGTGGCAGGTGAAGTTGTTAGTTAGTGGTTTTGAATTATGAATTTACTGACTTGAGAAGTGGAGATGTCATGGTTAGCTAACTAGAGATGGTTTGTATGTGTGTTGGTGACTGCAAGTGATGTGGGTTTGATTTACTGGTGAACTGTAGTAGCTGGTGGAGTTGTGTTTGGAAATGGAACTGTTGATGAGTTGTTTAGATGAAGGAATCAAAGAATCAGAAGATGAAAGAATTGCAGTTCAAGGAATTATGAGTTTTAATGTGTATTGTAGGTAGAGATAAAGTTATGGGTAGTAGTCTGAGGATTGAATTTGGGATACAGATGAAGATGGAATTGAGCGTATGTTGCTGTTGTGGTTTGAGCTACGAAACTTGGGAGATGATGATGAAATTTATTGGATGGATATACAAGAAGTGTAGAAACTGATGAAGTTTATCCAGATTGGCGGCCTTGGGATGTTGGAGGAAAAATGGGCTTGAATGATGATAAATAAATTGTTAGTGCTGGTATACTCAGGTGCAGGGGTTGCTGGAGTTGTAAACGTGATTAATGGACTGAGTATGATCTCAACTGAAGTTGCAGGTGGTATGTATAAGGTTGTGGTTCTGCTATTGAACTACAGAAGACTTACAAGAATGTTTTGTGAACATATGAAATGAGAAGAGAATGAAACTGAACTTGATGGAGCTATACAGCACAAAAAGGAGATTTGAAATGCTTTGATGTTGGTATTGCAGATATGAGGATTGTAACTCTGAAGTTAGTGTGATTGAATATTTGGTAGATGAGTTGCAACTAAGAGTTAGATGTGCAGAATAGTTAAAGTTGCTAGAACTGTTATGATGAAGATGTTGTATAGAAAAATAGATGAATAAAGTCTGTATTTATGTATTGGATTTAGTCAGTTGAATACAATAGAAGTATAGCTTAGGCATTTGGCGTATTCGTCATCCCATTTAGTTATCTGACTGACTCTGTTCTTAGATGACTCAGGTTGTCTGACTGAGTTGAATCATGTGGACTCGCCGAGTTTCATGTCTTGACCTGAGTTAACTTAATTGACCAATTTAGACTTTGACCCTTGATAATTTGACCATTGACCCGACCTTGGACCAGTTGACTTACCTTGACCTTGGACTTGACCTTAATTGACGTTGACCGTTGGTTGACCTATGACTGTCAGTCTGACCGTTGGTTCCTTCTACAAAGTTGTAAATATTCTTAGGACATACTTAATAAACTAAAGAACCAGTCTAATTGAATTAGTAAACCTTTAGATGTGCTAAAGATAGATAATGAAAGGTGTAGAACCATAGGTTAGATAGTTCATTTAACTTATAACTAGAGAATTGTATGAGATTGTGTCATGAGCCTTGTATGAGCCTGTTGTCTAATCTTTAGAGTGCTTGTGTTATTAACAATTGTCGTTATTAACAACGATCGATTCAAAAGACGAACCAGTGGATTGTACATCTCAAGGTAGGCGAGGCTTGTCATCAAAATAGGTGGGAATCGATAACGAACTCTCTTGTATTCATTATTGTTTTACAAATCTACCTTTTGTGAAATCCATGCATATCTTTGTTATTATATGATAGTGTATGCATGTATTATATGTGTGTAATACAAACTAATTTTCTTTTACATTTTGGGATGGGATTGGATCTTTAGGAACAACTAATATCTGTGTTTTGTGTTTTGGGAGTATTTACTTATCTTCAAAAAGTGATCCTTTCCGTTGACTGGAAAGTAGTTACAAACTTTACCTGTTGTTAGCATGTAAGGAAACCTTTTCCTTTTGATTGGTGTGTAATGTGGTTGCCCAAAAGTTATATCTATATTTATGCGCTAAAGGAGTGAAAATTGCTGCCAACTAATAAACTATCTAGGTGTGTACTCGTGTCACTGAATACTATTTTCCCTATTTCTGTTTGGGAAACACATGTCTCATACGTGGATGTTTACTGTTTCTTTTAAATTACTTTCAAAAGCTATTATATTTTGTTCCAGTATTTTAGGAAAAGAATGTTGGGAATGTTGTAGGTGGTTGTTGGTCTTGTTTTATGGAATGCGATGACATTCCATAGAATTTAGACTTTCAGGCAGATATACTTTTGCCATCATTTGTTTCTTTGAGTACTTGCTATGTAGAGTGCGCGTACATTGAGGTACTGGTAAGATACAAATCTTATATGACTAGAGGGTCGTCAAACCTCAATGCACTTTAATGATCATTGAAGAATCCGCAAGAGTCACGCCTTACTACTCCGAAGGACTGCGTCGCTTAACTATTATTTCTGTTGTGAATCTGTGCCGCAAGATTGGTTGGTAGAACTTTATATTTCCATACAACTTATTATCTTAATATACTTTATCTGTTTTCTATGTTTTATCAGTTTTCAGTAAAACCTGCATTGTTTTACAAATCATTCTAGTGATTACTTGAAAGTTAGTTATTGGGCACCATTCGGGATGATGTTCTCACCCAATTCCCACTTTCATTTTCAGAGATAGAGACAGATCAAGTTGTGCACATGGCGATGAAAGTTTCGAGGAGTTGGTTTCGTTAGTTGGTTAGCTTCCGCTATGTTTGTTGTTTTTATAATCTGTTTGAAAACCAACTCATTATTAAATATGTATCACTTGAGAGGATTTCTTGTATTTATTTTAGAGAGGTTTTAGATTCGAGTTAATCTTTGTTTAAAACTTTTTTTTAGTGTTTTAAATATATGTTTTAGATCGTTAGTGCCTCATTTTATAACTAAGGATTAGTCATCTGCTAGCTTAGGGGGCGCTACAAGATTATGCAAAGGTTTCCATGGCTTTACCATGGTTACTTTGCTTTGTATTAATGAAAACTCCCAGCCGATATACGAGTTAACAAAGTCCACCTGCAGTGAAACCTAAAGAGACAAGGATACACGACAAATACATATCAATACCGTATCAAAATTTTGCAACCTAAGAAATGCATTTAGGGAGGAACAGAGGCCATGTGTGGCATCATGATGGAAGAGAGGGACATACAAAGTTGCAAAATTATGCACAACCAATTACATATTCTATCTAGTATAAGGTATCTAACAGTTACTAAATAATAACATATTGAAAATTAATCCTCAGTCTCATCTCATCTCTCAACTCTAATTCTTGTTGTCTACAATAACAACTCCCAGCCCTCAGCTTCACCACTATTCTCAGCACACTGCAGTTCCATCACTAACAACTTTTGCTTCCATTTCCATGTTGCACACAATAATCAATTATGTGAACTCCATCTCAGATACCACCAACATCTTCCAATTACTTCTTGAATCAATCACAAATAAACTCCAACCCAACTCAAAATTTATCAGTAACTTTCAATTGCTTCATTAGAGAGCTTCAATTTCTCAATTTTCTGTAAATCAAATCTCTAATTCCCGATTCTTCTCTGCTTTCTCTAATTACTTGGTTAGACAACAATCTAACTCAACAAGTACCCATGACTGATGTATCTTTCTTGACACCGAATTCTTCATTCAAAATCGAATCTCGATCTCAAAAATTAAACGAAACCAAAAAATCAATCTCGATCACTCTGAATCTATACTGAAAATTTAAATTTTCAACGAAGATCTCCCTCACTTCGAATTTAGCATAAATTTAAATTGTTTATTATCGGAAATTTAGTTTAAAATGATATCAATACCAGAAATCAAAACCTAAAATTGGGATCTCACCTGAATCTTCAACGGAGAAGAAGATGGACCGCTGCTCCTGATAATTTTTATATTCAGATTTCGGGATTTGATTCACAAATAAGTGATAGAAAGAGAGAATTGTTGATGGATCTGGTGATGGAATTGGTGGATTTTTAGGTGGTGGTGGAATTGAAGGTGGGATCGATGGGGGTGTAGTTGTTGGTGGTGATTTCCGGAGAGAAAGAGAATAGAGATACGTGATAACTCACTGAGACGGTGATGATGGAGATGAAGACAATTGTGGTGTTGGTGGTGGTTAGTTGTGGTGGCGACGGAGATGGAAATGGAGAGAGTTCCATTAATTTTTCTCGAGTGAGAGATAAAGAAGAAGCTGAAGTAAAAGATAGAAAGGTTAAAAATGGGATTAACTGAATTTTTCTTTTAGTCGTAATTTTAATTATGCCATTAGGGGTATTTGTAAATACTCTTAAGGGTATTTGTGTAAGAACCATGGATAGTAGGGGTGTTGATAACATTCCCACTTTATTAAAAGAGAACTAGCGAACAGAGAGATTTTGGTGTATGGCTATAATGATATAGATACTTGAGGGAAAGTTATTATAACTTACCAGGTCATATGATTCTTCTCTAACAAGTTTAGAGATAACATCAACAACCTGGTTATCATTCCTACTAACATCAGAAAACATGCAAAAAAAAAAAACTAGAGCTTTTGATTAGTTAAACATGGTTAAGAACCACCACAGTTGATGATTAAGACTCCATACACTGGTGCCCACCATTTAACATTCATACTATCTTGTATAGAAACCAGTCTTATTACCGGTTTGGTTTTAGCAACAAATTGCTCATAAAAAATATTGTTGATTCTGTGAACCAACTGGTTAGGATTCAGAGCAGTTTACTGAGACACTTTACCGTACCTATCGTTCCACAAAACCTATGCATTAATAGCATTTCTTCCCATCTGTTCTGCAGTAAGTAATCCTTCAACTCTTTGAAATTATCTGACAGAAACTGAAGTATAGTCGGACCACTATCAAAGTGCATGCCAAAGATTGCAAACCATAATGCTCTACTATAATTGCAGTACAACATCACATGAAAATCGCTTTCAACAACATTCTTACAAAAAAGACAGCTGACTTCGATGTTTCTGTTTCGTCTAACTAGTCTTTCTCTTGTTAGTAGGATACTTCTACAAATTTTCCAAAGAAAATGCTTTACCCTGGGATTACAAGTAAATTCCACACCAACTTCCAAATTTTCTTCATTTTTGAATCAATATTGTTCCCTCCAAGTTTGTCTTCATAAATTTCCTGAACTCCAATTTTCCTCAAGCTTCCAAATCAAAGCATCAGATGAGTCTTCTTTTACCGTATAACAGAAAACATTTCCATCTTGTTTTACCATATATCAAGTATCATCTGGTCTAGTACTCAACCTCCAAGTATATTTTTCTAAGAACGCCTAATTCAAGCACTCTAAATCTCGGAATCCAAGACCCCCATCCTCTTTACTGTTGCACAACGAATTCCAAGAAACAATAACACCTTTATTAGATAATCTCCAAGAGAAGGTGCAAAAAATCCTATGTGGATTTTTTATTTAGTCATTTTATTTATGAGGTCTACACATAGAGTAAATATAGGACCTCATATCTAAAAAACCATCTCCAACAGTGAGAATTTCAACCCTTAAAATTAAAAGAAAATTAGTTAAAAACATGATGTGGAGGTGCAACTGGAAGTGTAGATAACACTTTCTTGAACACCTCCATATTTAGTAATTGATCCCTCCTAACTTGTAGGACCCTATTTTTGGAGATGGATTTATGCCAAATGGGGGTCTAAAATCCTATGTGTCACTAAACATAAATAAATCTACAATCTGTTGGAGATGCTCTTATATTATTTCCTTTTCCAGAACTTAGCCTGAACTGAGTTCATAGACTTGATAGTTGTATCCGATAATTTGAAAGAAGACATATGATAGACTGGTATAACATTTGGAACATGTTTTACCATAGCAATACGTTCTGCTTATGATAAATTACTAGATATCCTGAAAAGACGAGGGTACCCAAATACACCATAATCTTTTATTTATCAACCTATAAGTCATCTTCCGAATGTGATCGTCTATGTAAAAAGTCGAGACAATACAACAAATTCGGTTCACATTTTGTGTGATCGTTTATGGATACAAGATCAAGACAATACAACAACAAATTCACTTGTGTGATTGACTATGGATATAAGATCGAGACGATATGAAAACAAAGTGTGCACTTGATAATGGGTTCGGTAATAACCAAAACTCTATAGGATCAATATCAAGTGTAACAGAATTAATGTACGTATGTAATTTACTTAATTATAATAACAATTATAATACTGAAAACAAAATAAATGACATATCAATATTTTGTTAACGAGGAAACCGCAAATGCAGAAAAACCCCGGGACCTTGTCCAGTTTTGAATACTCTTATAATTAAGCCGATATACAAAATATAATACCAACTTCGTATAGTTGAGACCAAGCATACTACCCTTATCTACTTAGTTTCGTCAGTATCCCTGCACCTTCGACTTTTAGAGTCACGCACGTGAATAGAAAGTCATTTGGATCATATTCCAAACAGCAAAGGAATAATCTTTTTGGTAACAATTCTAATCAATCTTGCTAGAAGATATTGTTGAGTCGTTAACAAAGGCTCTTATGTTTAATCTAATAAACTCCTTTTTCTGGTTAGATCAATCTAAATGTTGATTACCGAAATAATCTATTTCTAGATTCACAGTCAATTAATATATATCTCCAAGAGAAACTATAAAGCGATGGCGATATCATGCAACTAATCAATCAAATATATAAAAGATAAACTGATTATAGTTAGATCCCAGCCGATCAAGGTTTGTGCACTAAATCCACAAGATGCGAAAACTAATAAGAATTCTTCTTCGTCTTCAAATCTTTTACTGCCTTCAATAACCTGCACAACAACACTTGAAACATCTTGTGATCAATCATGCATAGAATAGAGTCCATTAATAATGGATTATCACAAGATTTATTTAGATCCGAAGATGGTTCTAAAGATCCCGTCAATACTTTGATCTAGTTTAAGTGAGCCTTATATCATAATAGAAGGTTCTCAAGAATAAACAAACTAGGTGCAATCAAAGTTTCAACAACCGTTAGTCAATCAAATCAATAATCTAAAACTAATAACACTGTAATTATCCACTTTCCCACTAACGGTACTCGTAGAGCTTCTTGATCCCACAGAAGTCTTTAAACGAGCGGTCGTAAGATATTTCGCCTAATTAGGTACTTTCCTCTCCGGATAGACGAATCTGCCCTAAACAACAAAAAATGAAGCTTGCTTGTCTCTTAGGATAGTTTGCAATAAATGAAAACTCATGTATTTATAGACAAGGTTGTTTGGACAACAAGGAAATTCCAAAATCGAAAATATTCTCAAGATATGCATTTAAGTACCTAAATTCAGTTTTCCTACTCCCAATTAATGTTAACCAATGTTTTCGAAAACTCTCATAAAAAACTTCTATTATTAGTCTAACACATTAACTAATAACATTTTCTAGAGGATATGTTTTAATTGTTGGTAATCAAAACATATATGATGAAAATAATAATTAAATGATTTTTACTTTTTCGGACCAGGGATCACCTTGAGTATCAAGGAATATCTTTGAACAATAAATGATAAGAGTTATGTACATGTTCAAATATGTCGACAACGGGAAGCTTCTCATCTTGACAAACCCAAAACCCAAATTCATATACACCATGGAGAAATATGTGAACCATTGATATTGGTTTTGTACATGGAACCAATTAAACCATCACTCCAAAGTATGTTGTGACCGGTTATAGCATGATTCCTAATATAGGTTGTAATCGGTTACATCTTGCTCCACAAAGTAGCTTGTGACCGGTTACACCTTACTTCCCAAGTTAGATTGTGATCGGTTATACCTTGCTTCCCAAAGGTATCTCGTGATCAATTACAACTAACTTCCCAATTCATCTTGTGACCGATTATACCTTGGTTCCCAAAGTAACTTGTGACCGATTACAACTTGCATTCCAATATAGCTTGTGATCGATTACACCTTGATTTTTAATGTATCTCATGACCGATTAAAACTAGATATATTGTAAAGACTATGAGCGGTTATACCTCAAGTCTCAATAAAGTCAAGATAGATCTACCATAGTCATCTTCCATTGGTCATCAAAAGATATTCAAAGAATAACAAGACCTGTTAGAGTACTGCTCGGTCGAACTCTCAAACGTTGCTATCTCAAGATTGTTTGTCAAGTTTAGTTGCCAAAACTATAAGTCTTGATTTCTAGTCTACTTATATCTATGTCTCGGATTAGGATAAAATATGTAGTTGAGCTATAGACTTCACGACGTTCATCGATTGAAGACGAAGAACTACTAAGGGGATCTTGTGGAACTTCATCAACAAAAGGTATGTGGAGACTTGAACTTATCTACCACTCAGAAATCTATTTTTATTATATATCCTAATGAGACAAAATTTGTATAGCTATATAGACTTTATATTATACACATTTGTAAATTCAAGCTGAGTTTAACTCGCTTACATATTTCTCGAAATATGTGTTGGCAAGCTTTCGTTTCAACCAAGTTCATCTTATATTGATGAAATTCAAAAGATGATCATATGAAAATCGCCTGGTAACATCTTACATGATTTGTGTGATACAGTCATTTGATGTAGACTCGGAATGTTTCGTATTGATCAATTGATCACTTGAAAATTACTTTGAAGTTAATAGTTTGTGTGAGACAGCTATTCCCATCTTCTAAGAATGTTTCAATGATTAAAATAGAGTTTAGAACAATTAACCATTGATTGGATATAACATAGTATGCGTACTTGTATGCTAACTGTTGCAAGTTTTTCCAAGTCTGAGAACCATAGTATGTGTAGTAACCCTCAAGCTCGTCAACGCTATTAGACTGGTCAAGTGTCGAATTATCCGATAATAACTCGTTTAATTTAACACGGGCATTAATTATTAGAAATTAATCTAACAACGATTTAGATACGAAACTAGTATCGTTAGATAGGTCTCGAAAAGTTATGCGAGATGGACTACTCGAACATGTCAATTGAATACCGGACGAAGAAGAATTTATCAGATACGCGTGAAGGACAAAATCCGAGTGGCTGCCCATAATAATTTTGTGGGTGCCTTAAGAATTTTGGTCGGCCTTATCCACCAATTCAACCGAGAGGATTAACTCACTCTCTTTCTCTTTTCTTCTTCTCTATTCTCGTTCTTCTTCTTTCTTCTTCTCTTTCTCTTCTTCTTCTGTTCTTCTGCGAGAGATTCTGAGAGTTTGTGAGAGATCGATTGAGAGAAGTTTTTGATGATGATGAGTAGATGATGAAGAGGATTTTGCATATGTGAATCGTGATGAAGAACAGTCAGGGTTGAATATAAGATTATCGGATTAAGGTTTAAAGATTTAATTCTGAGTTCGTAAAGAATTAGTATAAAAGCATAGAGATATTCATAGAGTAGGAAATCAAGGGTTGTCGTTTAATTGGTGTTCTGAAGTTGATTTGATAAAGAATCAGAATGTTAGGGTTTCTGGGATTTGGAATTTATTGAAGATTTATGAACAATTGAGGATGAAATTAAGTAATTTATGAGGGGTTCTGTGTATTGAAGACAAAGAAGATGAATTAGAGTTTTATTCTCAAGCTTCAGAGAAGATTCAAAGAATTAGGGTTCATGTGTTCTTCCCTAATTGAATTAGAGTTTGAGTGGAATTGATACCGACTTAGAGTAACAGATAGATGAAGTACAGAGGGGTAGTTGGTGGATTCATGGTGTGAAGCTGTTTAAAGAAGAAATTGAGGATTTGATTAATCAGTGAATTATGGTTTGTTTTGAGGTAATGATTCTCTCTGTAATCTTAGTTTATCATGAGTTCTAGTTGTTGAAGTTATGAGATGCTATGAACTAAGATGTGTAATTGTTAAAATGTGTTTAGTGTGAAATGAATTGTTGTTACAGATATTAGTGGTGGTTATGTGTGGTGGTTGTGAGTTGAAATGAATAATTGATTGATAATTGTGGATATCAGTTCAATAGTGTGATTGGTAGAGGAAAGGTTTGGGTACATGGTAATTGGAGTTGGAATTACAGAATGAATATGAGTGAATGGTGGCGGTGTGAATGAAGCATTGAATGTGGATTATGAGGATGAATGTGAATTGTGAACTAAATGTGGTTGTGGATGTGAAGATGGTATTGAGTTGTGAATAACAGTTACATGGATTAGTTAATGTGGTTGAGCCGAGTTAACTGTGGTGATGATGTGTATGTGGTGGCTAAAGTGATGGGAAGTAGTTGCTTAGTGATGGAATTGTAATTTCTTAGAGTTGCAGTTCTTGGTTTTGGTTAGTACATGGCTGGGTTATGGTTATGGGATTTGAACTGTAAGTGATGGTGATGAACTGAAATGGGTTATGTTGATTGGAACTGGGACTGATATGTATGAAGTTGGTTGTTTGTCATTCAAGATGAAGTGTTGAATCACATATGTGATTAAGTCAGTGATCACAATACATGGAGGAGGCCTGAGATGTATTGAATAGGTGAAGTAGTAACTTGGTGATGTTTTTAGAGTTAATGTTGGTGTTCTTTGTAAAGCTTGGAACTATTTGAATTGCGAGGTAGACACAATTTGTGTTTGTAAATAGAAATTGAAGTTTATTTCTTCGTATTCGATTTGTAGTTGTTTTGTTAATCAAGAAGTTGATTATAAGAATTAGAGTTGAACTTGTTCTGCAATAGGATTAAACTGTTAGTCATCCCGATCGGATGTCTGATGATTTTTCTTGTCTGACTCAGTTCTTGAATGAGTCGAGTTAACTCAGTAACCCGAGTTGAATCTGTTTGACTCAAAGTGGACCTTGACTTGACCTTGACCGAGTTAACCCTTGACCTTGACTTGGACCGTTGAACTGACTTTAGACGTGGACCGTCAGTGACTGTTAGATTGACCAGTTGGACCAGGCCTTGTGTAATGGGCTTGTTTAATGAATTTGGGCTTAGGTACAGTTTTCTTAATTAGATGTTTGGACCTCTTGTGGTCCGAATTAGCATCCGGTTCCTTCTACAAAGTTGTAGATATTCACAAGACTTAGCTACGGACTATAGAATCAATCTAATTGGATTAGTAAACTCTTAGTTATACTAAAGATAAAGAATAAGATACCATAATGGGCTTAGAACCATTAGATAGAATTATATGATTCCTCTATGAGCCTTTTGGCTAAACTCTTAGAGTGCTTGTGTGATTATCAGTTAGATTCTATTAACAACGATCGATTCAAAGAATGGACCAATGGATTGTGGATCTCGAGATAAGCGTGGATGGTCATCAAAAAGGTGTGGGAATGCATTTAACAGTTTTGTAATCATTATTATTTATTTTACGAAAGTCTTTGTTTTATAAACTCATGCATTGTCTGTTTATGCATTCCATACTTTATTTAAAATGCATTATGATATTTCTGTTGAGTATGTGAATCTTTCCACGATGTGGAAATGACTTGTATTGTTTGTGGTCAATATGAATTGTTATGGGAAATGCGAATTTTCCACTTGTGGTATATAAGATACACTCCTTCACATTTATACCTACTTTAATTCAGCTTTTATGCTTAGAGTTGGTCACCATGGTCTTGGTGGCATCCATAGCTATATAGGTGTGAATTGCCGGTATTTAGGGGTTCAAAACCATATTAGTACATTGTTTGACGAAGGAGTTTGTCCATATACATGTTTGCGTATTTTCAGTGACTTGGTCATTGTTTTGATGTTTGGGAAAACATTATTGTTTTCCAAGTCTTGCATATGATTACTTAGAAGTTAAATGTTAATTATTCCCCATTTAGGTTTACGTGGACAGATCAGTTGCTAGAAATAAAGCTTCACGGGTTGACCTCACTAGTAGATTAACTTCTGTTATGTTTACCTTGTTGTATATTTTATTTGAAAACCAAATGACTATTATATATGTATCATTTGAGAGAAGATTTTGTGTATATATTTCTGAGCGGGGTTAACTTTGGGTTAAGTTCTGTATCGCATTTATTAATTGAATGCTTAACTGTTTAATTTGGAATTTTAGTGCCTCTTATTTAGTTAATCTCTTGGATTATTCAGCTGCTAGCTTAGGGGGCGCTACAAATGTTGGTATCAGAGCTCATTATTAGATCTTATATGGGAATATCCAGTGCCAGTAAGTGAACTAGATTAGTTTAGAACTGGGTTGGGTGTGTGAGATAAATCTTAATCACTAAAAGCTATCTATAATTAAAAGATTTATCTGATTGATTGATTTGTTTGTTGATTGTTTGTAATAGTAATGAAGTAAAAATTGTAGGGTACACCAGTGACTTTAGGATTTGATAATAATTGATTTAAAAAGTATGAACACGTAAACAATCTAATACTATAATAATAATAGTGAAATTAGTATAATTGATATAACTTGTAAATCAAATAGAAACTTACTGAACACATCGACTTATGTGAAGAGTAAATAAATTATGGAGTAACCACATAAATGTTGATAGTAATTTTTGGGACTTATTAATATTTGTAAGAGTAGTTAAAATAATAACTCAACCATCAATATTAATAATTTCTAATTGTAGATGATAATAATTTAATAAGAGTAATAATAATTTTAATAAAGTAATGTTTGCATTCAGAATTAGTATCAACCTTATTTAACAAAATTCCGATAAGGATATAGAACAACACAAATAATAATTATTATTATGATTGAATAACTACGAAAATTATTTACGCATATCTTCAATTAAATTTTGTGAATTAAATTAAATTACAAATTATCTTTAACCTAATAAATGATTCAATAAATCTTTAGAATGAAACAAATATACATGAAATAGTAATAATAGCAATCGGATATTTAGTGTAATATTAGAATTAGAAGGAAATAAATTCGTATACTAACAGAATCCTTCTTTATAAATAAATTAATTTTCTTTGGAAATGAAAAGTTAGTATGATAAACTTGAACTATTAAAATTTAAATTAGTACTGTATTGAACATAATTTAAATTTAAAATATCATTAACAAATATACAACGATAAAATAATGACTAAGACTAAAAAGCTACGTAATTAGCTACGGTTAAGATTTGCAAAGTTAAAAATAACAAATTAGAAGTATATGTTTTGCATTTAAATAAGATAGTTAAAACAAGACTTATTAAGTAGGAATAAAAGAACGTGAGGTCATATAAGACTCATAATAAAGACTAAAATTGTTAACAATCTTACACCTAAATTATTTTAGTCCAATAAATGATTTACTAAATCACTAAAATATGCATGAAGTGATATTTATAATATTTGAATGCTTAGTACAAATTTAACTTAAAGGAAAATAAAATTATATATGAATAAGACACTTATAATTAATACCAAAATCTAAAGACTATTAAGACATATTAAATCTTTATGCAGACTCAAAGTTTAAAATCATATTAAAATTAATAACGCCAATATGTAACACGATATACTATATTACCAATTCAATCTGAATAAACAAAATGTGTTATATCGATCTTTCGCGAAATTAAAATTATATTTACAAGATTAGGGCTTAATAAAAATTAAACTAAGTATTATTACTAAACAATTATTTTAATTGTATGTCAATTACACTAGTAATCAAATAAGAAAATTTGATAAAACAATAATGAAAATGATAATATAATTAAGACAATAATTTTCGATAAAATAAGCAAATTATAATACTGTCTAATATTAATTATTATAAAATTTAGAATTATTGTAAATATCATTTGGATAATATTATTGGATAGTAATAACATAATGTAGATTTTATTAATAATACAACTTAAGGATTACTTAACAATAATATAAACTTAAGGAAATAAAGTTAGATCAAATCAAATCTAGTATTAATAATAAAGTTAAACTTTGCATTATGATTAATTATGAATAACTTATATCAGTCTAAGAAATAAGAAATGTATGTAATAA
The DNA here is from genome assembly GCA_023529315.1 of Papaver bracteatum. Lineage (NCBI taxonomy): Eukaryota > Viridiplantae > Streptophyta > Magnoliopsida > Ranunculales > Papaveraceae > Papaver > Papaver bracteatum. Next base: position 282,222 of record JAJJWX010001320.1, read on the forward strand.
CAATAATTAAATATTAGTACCAAATGACATGAGTGGTTATTTACTTTTAACAAGTTACATAATGAAATAAACAAATAGACACACTGGAAATAATAATAGTAACAATTGGATAATAGTTATAACATTCAGTTATTTTAAAATAGTACATGAATTTTAAATAATTATTTAGTTATAATATTATGGTTTCATTTGGAATTAAAATTTAGTTTCATGTAAATAAATAAAATAAAATAAATTTTGAGGTTTAAATTGTTTAAAATGCTGTGAATTATATACATAGTTTATAAAGTAAAATCTTCAAGTTAAAACAACTACAATAGAATTTAGAAATTATTCAGTCATAGGGAGTTAGCACTTAAAACAATCGAATTGGGTTTACTTATAATAATCATTAAATTTCAGACGACGAAATTGTTTAAAAATGATGAGAACTATTTATATATTTTACGAAGTAAATTTATTATAATTACACCAGTTAAGATAAAAGTTGAAGACTAATTAATTTTAATAAATTAGTAATTAGTTTATCTAGCACTGGAGAATAGTGAAGGTTGTGTTTTCTCTGTTCGTAGGAAGGCATTGTTGGGATTGGCCAACTTTGACAGGGCAACTGCATTCAGAGATGACCGATCATAGAAATATACAGTAAATTAATTTGGAAAAACCCCATAAATGTAAGTTCACTTAGAAAGATTTGTAGGATTCTTCCTTGAAGTTCGAGACAATTATTTTATAAAATGGAAATTAGTTTAAGAAGTTAGACTTCCCTATTTTGATAAAATTTAAATCAGCATAATTCAACCTAGAGCTACAAATTTTAGTTGTAGAAGCCGTGTAGGTTTGTGCTTTATTCTTGTTGTTTGCGCTTAGTCAAGAGATGGAATTATTCTAAAAGGTGGGGAGTTTTCAAGACTAGAAGGAAGTTTGATTTTCGAGGACGAAAATGTTTAAAGGTGGGGAGAATGTAGTAACCCTCAAGCTCGTCAACGCTATTAGACCGGTCAAGTGTCGAATTATCCGATAATAACTCGTTTAGTTTAACACAGGCATTAATTATTAGAAATTAATCTAACAACGATTTAGATACGAAACTAGTTTCGTTAGATAGGTCTCAAAAAGTTATACGAGATGGACTACTCGAACGTGTCAATAGAATACCGGACGAAGAAAACTTTATCAGATACGCGTGAAGGACAAAATCCGAGTGGCTGCCCATAATAATTTTTTGGGTGCCTTAATAATTTTGGTCGGCCTTATCCACCAATTCAACCGAGAGGATTAACTCACTCTCTTTCTCTTTTCTTCTTCTCTATTCTCGTTCTTCTTCTTTCTTCTTCTCTTTCTCTTCTTCTTCTGTTCTTCTGCGAGAGATTCTGAGAGTTTGTGAGATATCGATTGAGAGAAGTTTTTGATGATGATGAGTAGATGATGAAGAGGATGTTGCATATGTGAATCGTGATGAAGAACAGTCAGGGTTGAATATGAGATTATCAGATTAAGGTTTAGAGATTTAATTCTGAGTTCGTAAAGAATTAGTATAACAGCATAGAGATATTCATAGTGTAGGAAATCAAGGGTTGTCGTTCAATTGGTGTTCTGAAGTTGATTTGATAAAGAATCAAAAAGTTAGGGTTTCTGGGATTTGGAATTGATTGAAGATTTATGAACAATTGAGGATGAAATTAAGTAATTGATGAGGGGTTCTGTGTATTGAAGACAAAGAAGATGAATTAGAGTTTGATTCTCAAGCTTCAGAGAAGATTCAAAGAATTAGGGTTCATGTGTTCTTCCCTAATTGAATTAGAGTTTGAGTGGAATTGATACCGACTTAGAGTAACAGATAGATGAAGTACAGAGGGGTAGTTGGTGGATTGATGGTGTGAAGCTGTTTAAAGAAGAAATTGAGGATTTGATTAATCAGTGAATTATGGTTTGTTTTGAGGTAATGATTCTCTCTGTAATCTTAGTTTATCATGAGTTCTAGTTGTTGAAGTTATGAGATGCTATGAACTAAGATGTGTAATTATTGAAATGTGTTTAGTATGAAATGAATTGTTGCTACAGATATTAGTGGTGGTTCTTTGTGGTGGTTGTGAGTTGAAATGAATAATTGATTGATAATTGTGGATATCAGTTCAATAGTGTGATTGGTAGAGGAAAGGTTTGGGTACAGGGTAATTGGAGTTGGAATTACAGAATGGATATGAGTGAATGGTGGCGGTGTGAATGAAGCATTGAATGTGGATTATGAGGATGAATGTGAATTGTGAACTAACTGTGGTTGTGGATGTGAAGATGGTATTGAGTTGTGAATAACGATTCTGAGGATTAGTTAGTGTGGTTGAGCTGAGTTAACTGTGGTGATGCTGTGTATGTGGTGGCTAAAGTGATGGGAAGTAATTGCTTAGTGATGGAATTGTAATTTCTTAGAGTTGCAGTTCTTGGTTTTGGTTAATACATGGTTGGGTTATGGTTATGGGATTTGAACTGTAAGTGATGGTGATGAACTGAAATGGGTTATGTTGATTGGAACTGGGACTGATATGTATGAAGTTGGTTTTTTGTCATTCAAGATGAAGTGTTGAATCACATATGTGATTAAGTCAGTGATCACAATACATGGAGGAGGCCTGAGATGTATTGAATAGGTGAAGTAGTAACTTGGTGATGTTTATAGAGTTAATGTTGGTGTTGCTGTAAAGCTTGGAACTGTTGAATTGCAGGTAGACACAATTTGTGTTTGTAAATAGAAATTGAAGTTTATTTACTGTATTCGATTTGTAGTTGTTTTGTTAATCAAGAAGTTCAGATTATAAGAATTAGAGTTGAACTTGTTCTGTTAGTCATCCCAGTCAGATGTCTGACTGATTTGTCTTGTCTGACTGAGTCGAGTTAACCTGTAACCCGAGTTGAATCTGTTTGACTCAGTGGACCTTGACTTGACCTTGACCGAGTTAACCCTTGACCTTGACTTGGACCGTTGAACTGACTTTAGACGTGGACCGTCAGTGACTGTTAGATTGACCAGTTGGACCAGGCCTTGTGTAATGGGCTTGTTTAATGAATTTGGGCTTAGGTACAGTTTTCTTAATTAGATGTTTGGACCTCTTGTGGTCCGAATTAGCATCCGGTTCCTTCTACAAAGTTGTAGATATTCACAAGACTTAGCTACGGACTATAGAATCAATCTAATTGGATTAGTAAACTCTTAGTTATACTAAAGATAAAGAATAAGATACCATAATGGGCTTAGAACCATTAGATAGAATTGTATGATTCCTCTATGAGCCTTTTGGCTAAACTCTTAGAGTGCTTGTGTGATTATCAGTTAGATTCTATTAACAACGATCGATTCAAAGAATGGACCAGTGGATTGTGGATCTCGAGATAAGCGTGGCTGGTCATCAAAAAGGTGTGGGAATGCATTTAACAGTTTTGTAATCATTATTATTTCTTTTACGAAAGTCTTTGTTTTATAAACTCATGCATTGTCTGTTTATGCATTCCATACTTTATTTAAAATGCATTATGATATTTCTGTTGAGTATGTGAATCTTTCCACGATGTGGAAAGGACTTGTATTGTTTGTGGTCAATATGAATTGTTATGGGAAATGAGAATTTTCCACTTGTGGTATATAGGATACACTCCTTCACATTTATACCTACTTTAATTCAGCTTTTATGCTTAGAGTTGGTCACCATGGTCTTGGTGGCATCCATAGCTATATAGGTGTGAATTGCCGGTATTTAGGGTTTCACAACCATATTAGTACATTGTTTGACGAAGGAGTTTGTCCATATACATGTTTGCGTATTCTCAGTGACTTGGTCATTGTTTTGATGTTTGGGAAAACATTATTGTTTTCCAAGTCTTGCATATGATTACTTAGAAGTTAAATGTTAATTATTCCCCATTTCAGTTTCTGTGACAGATCAGAGTTGCGCAGCGAAAGCTTCACGGGTTGACCTCACTAGTAGATTAACTTCTGTTATGTTTACCTTGTTGTATATTTTATTTGAAAACCAAATGACTATTATATATGTATCATTTGAGAGAAGATTTTGTGTATATATTTCTGAGCGGGGTTAACTTTGGGTTAAGTTCTGTATCGCATTTCTTAATTGAATGCTTAACTGTTTAATTTGGAATTTTAGTGCCTCTTATTTAGTTAATCTCTTGGATTAGTCAGCTGCTAGCTTTAGTGCCTCTTATTTAGTTAATCGCAAGGGAAGATCCAATGTCCCTCCCAAAGTGAAGCTTGCTGCTCCTCGCATTGATGAATTTGACGATCCTCCCTTAAAGAGAAGAAAAACCCAACTTCCTTCTTCTCCAATTCCTCAACCTATTCCAGAAAATTTTGATAAGGACAACGATGATGGTAATTTCGGCGTTGGCTCAACTATCCAAAATTTTCCTTCCATAAAGGATTCTTCTTCTTCTGAGTCTGAAATGGCTCAACTATCCAAAAGTTTTGGCAAGAATATATTTGGTATCCCAAATGAGTATGAAGATGAAGCTATTAATGAAATATCCCAGTCCCTCGCCAAAGTCTGCGATGCTCCCATATTAGCTGACAGTGATTCCCTTCGCGGGGTTTCAAGATCGCTGACTCCAAGTCTCTTAAATTCACTTGGAATTCTGGTATGCTTCTATTTGTTCATCCTTTTTATGTATCTATTGATATTTTTGCCAGATTTTGACTTATATAGTTCTATCGCAGGTTGGAAGAGCTGCTTTTGCTGTTGATTCTGATTTAGATAATAGGCGTGAATTTTCTCAACAAAAGAATGTTGTTCTTTGCCAAAAGAATGAAGAACTGAAATCTGAATCTTCTAATCTTCGCGATAAGAATGAACAAATGGAAGATGAACTCGCTAGTCTTCGCGAGAAGAATAAAGAACTTGAGAACAATCTTTCTCATCAATCATCCAAAGTATCCAATCTTAATACTGTTAACAAACAACTCTTAGGTATGATAACCTTCTTCCTTTCCTTCGTAACTTTATGTTTAACTATTCTTTCTTACTTGATTTATCATTCTCGCAGACGTTTATGGTCTCACTGATGGGGCTTTAACCATTCGCTCTTTCCCTTAACCAATAGACAATGATACTCTTCTAGAACTTCTTAATAATTCTTTAAATAACCCTTCCAATGTTAATTCCCTTTCCATAGATGAACTCAGATCTAAGTTTCGCCTCTTAGAAATTGACTACAGATCTTCTTTAGATATAACTTATAGATTCAAATAACTTTATCATAATTCCAAAGCTGAGATTAAAACTTTAAAGGCCAAAAACAAAGATCTCTCAAAAGACAAAGACCGTATATCTAGACAAGGAGCTGAAACCTTATCAAATTTACATAAGACCATTCTTGAAGTTCAAATTGAAAGGGATGGGCTTATCCGCGAGAAGGAATGTTTTATTGAAAGAGAAAACCAAATTTGTTCCCATCTTCTTATAAATAATGACGTGGAATTTGCTTGGGCTGTGAAAGTTCTTGACAACGCCAGAACTAATTTAGGTGTAGATGTTAGTCTTCATGCTGAACAAGAGGCTTTAATTAAAGACATGATTTCCGAAAGAGAAGGTTATCACTCTTATGATTTCACTAAATTATTTCCTAATTGAATCATCCTTATATGTATTAACTTTGTTATCATTTCTCGCAGCATCCGAAAAGAACTATCGTAAAAGATTTGATGAGTTAGAAGAAGAGAAAATACAACTCGCTGGAAATCTATCTTCTCGCAATGAAAAGTATTCTAGATTGAAGGAAAAATTGAAAATATCATCTTCAAATTTTAGTAACGCCCTTACCCGTGTTCATAATAACGTTGTTAAACTAGTCTGTGATGATCATGGTATTCCTCATTCTACATATCCCGATCTCCCAAAGGAAATTCCAGCTGATTCCCCAAATCTAGTTATCTCTGATAGCGAAGCTGAGGAATCTAGCGAAGATGATAATTATAAAGAACTATCCGGCGAGGAAGAGAAATCTGACGTAGATAGAGATAATAATGATAATGATGAAGAAGAGAAATCTGGTAATGAGGAGAAATCTGAAAAAGAAAAGATCTCTGATGAAGGTGGTGATGGATCTACTTAGTCCCGTTTCTTCTATTTTTCTTCCTTGTAAATTTTGTACATTTATTTTTTGCTTCTCGTAACATTGCTGCGAGTTTCTCCAACTTGATGTATAAACTTCATTTGCTTTTATCTGTACGAATTAGAAAATAATTCTTTTTCTGCAACATAATCAATCAATCATAATTATTATCCTTTAATTATTTGTATAAATGTATCATATATGCAATTTTATCATATGATGGATGAATAATAAATTCGTCATTCTCTGCATTCCCATACTTGCCTCTATTATTCATCTGCAATAGAAAATATTTAGTAGAGATTAGATATTAGTTGTGAATCAAATTAAATTTGCCTCAATATCGGCGATGTTATCGCGAGCAACAATTGCATAACTTTATGATCCATGCGTAGAATTGCAAATCTCATAAATTCTGCGAGCATTATCGCAATAATATTATGGTCTTATCATGCCTTCCTAATTAAAGGTCTTATTTTGCCACATTTTTTCTTTCTGCGACAAAATCGCAGGACGTCTTTACATTTGCATGTATTGACCCATTGATCTTGTCTTATAAATATTTTTTCAACATCTCTGCGACAATATGATAAGTATAAACTCTCTTGCAAGAATTTAACCTTATGACATTGCTGTCTTGAGATGAAATCGCAGGACGTCTTTACACTTTCATGTAAAAACCCATTGATCTCATCTTAAATTTTCTGTTTTGGCTTGTTGCCTCTGTATAATTTTCGTCACGCGACAATATGACATGCCTAAATATTCTTGCAATCATAAAGCCGCATGAAATTGCCGTCTTTAGACACTTATCAGCTCCCTAATGGAGGGTGCCGCCCTTATCTTCCCCCTGGTTGCCCATTCAAGGAGGGAATATCGGCCATACAAGACTAGATCCTCCCATCCAGTTCTTCCAACAACCAGTTATTTTCGTAGCCTCTTGTTCTTTATGCCTATATGGCTTATAGTTATAAGATTGCACCCTAAGTGGGGTTTTCTTCAGGCCAAGTGCATCATAGCCAAGACTTACCAAGAATGGCGAGGGTAGGTTCGTCTGTCCCTGACACCCTTGGCTCAACCGTGTACCTCGGCGCCTTAGTCATATTCTGCACTTCTTAGAAGAGATTCTCAGTCGTCCAACCAGGGTATAACCTTATATAGTTGGAAGTCCAAGATCTCTCTCCTGGATAGGTTTTCTTTAACCCCAACATCTGCATGACTCAGGTTCCAGCAGCGGTATAACCTTATCCCTGAGTCATGTAAAGAGATACCCCCTTATATGACGCACTATTAGGTCTTACATTTTCCTCTTGCGAAATTATATCTGTGAACTAAGGTGCACGCCATAAAGGTTCGTCCCATTCTATTAATCTCTGCGAAATTTTATTCGCGCTCTCGCGAGTATTGTAACTCAAATATCATTTCTTTGATCTTCTTGTAAAATTTTGCAATTCTTTCAAACAGAGTACTCTTTTTCAATTGTATTTTCTTCAAACAAATTATACATAAGATTCTTTAAATTTCATCATTTTACCTTTCTACTTACTATTTTCTGGTTCTACTTTTCTGTTACGTTTTGCTGTTTTTTCTTTATCTGCGAGATGCTCGCCATCAACTTCCTCTCACTGCTCTATTATATCAATCATCAATCTTTCACATCTCTGTCGTTGCTTGATATTGTACTTCCAATTGTTATTCTTCTCAGTTTTTTCCTCGCAAGATTTTATATCAATCTCATAACATTTCTTGCTTTCTCCCCAATCTCCCTTAATAACTCCAACACCATTTGTAGGACCAGAATATCGCTACAACATTATTTCTGCGATATTAACAACACTTTTGCGAGCGTCACAGAAGATTCTTTAACAACATTTCGCGAGCGTCACAGAATATCCAGAAGAAAGATATAAAAGCTAACGATGGAAGAGGTACAAGAGGATTATGTTTATTCTGCGATGGTCGTCATTCTTGCGAGAAAGAACATTGTAGTGATTACAGTTTGATCGTAGAGTAGATCTGAAATAGGAGGAAAACTTAGCTGTCATCCACAGTGTAAATCCCTATATAAAGGGTTCATTAGATTCAGAAGATGATGATGTATTTTTTGAGAGTTAAAAGAGTCTTGAGGAGAGAGAAACTTCAAGAGAATATTTGTAATCTTAATTTCTTCCGATTCTGTAAACATTTCTAAGATTTGAATAGTAAAGTGTCATTTAAATCTTTGAAGTTTAATTGATTTCCAATAGATTTCTATAGAATCTTAACAAGGGTGTAGTGTGGGAATTCCTGCAACTACATTTTGGCGCCCGAAACAGGGATTGAATTAACAAAAATTGAAGAGAAAGTGAAGAAGAAGATAAGAATTATTTAAGATTAAGGAAATGATTAAGTAAATTGGTGAGATAATTGAAGGGAGAATGATCAGAATCAAAGAGGATTGTATAAAATTGGAGTGTGATATGGTAACAAGAACAATGATTGATAGATTTCATGAAAATATTAAGGGGAAGATACACAAACGGGATTTTGAAGGAAGGAAAATTATGACGGTGGAAAAAATATCACCATTGAAAGATTGGGAAAGGCAAGAAATCACATTCACAGCAGCAGAAATACTAGAAGAAAATCTAAGTCATACATCTCCATTGGTAGTCACAGTATCCACTATACCAATGAGAAAGGAGAAATCAATAAAATCTATAGAAGAATGGGCTATGAATAGAACTTTGGTGGATGCAGGAAGTTCTGTAGACATGATATTTTATCATACTTTCAAGAAAATGGGATATAAGGATGAAGAAATGTCTTATTCAACATATCATGTTCATGGATTTGGAAAGACATTAACAAAACCTAAAGGCGAGATAATGGCACGAATTCCACTAGGGGAGATTGAAACACAAGTAATGTTATGTGTGGTAGACGTGGAATCACCGTATAACATGATATTAGGAAGACCATGGATACACGCAATTAAGTCTGTAGCATCAACGTTGCATCAATGCATCAAGTTTCCTATACCCAGTGGAATTAGAGAAATCAGAGGAGACACAGATTTTGCGAAACTGTGTTGCCAAATTGAAGTAATAAATTATGAAGGACATCCAAAGCTACGAAAGTCTCGCAGAAAATTGGCGAGAGAAACAAAGAAGGAGGAAGAATTTAAAGTTTACATGATAAGAGCAAAAGAAGGAAAAGGAAAACCCAGTGAAATCCCACAAGAAGGAGATGAACTCGCGAGAATTATGAAATCACCAACACCAATGGGAGAACCTGAAGCCAGTTATATCGCAGCAGAACCAAATAAGGAAATAAATATTGGGAGTAAAGAAGAGCTTAAAATGCTGAAAATTGGGACTAGAATGGAGGCAGATGAGGAAGAAAGAACTATAAATCTTTTGCGAGAGTATGCAGATATCTTTGCATGGAGCATGGATGAGATGCCAGGGATAGACCCGTCAATAGCATGTCATAAATTAGAAATCAACAAAAACATAAGACCATTTAAGCAAAGAATAAGGAAGATCACAACAACATATCACTCTCAAATAGAAGAAGAAATACAGAAGATGCTCGACGCATGAATTACAAGGCAAGCAAAATATCCAGAGTGGATTGCAAATATGGTAGTGGTCCCAAAGAAGAATAAGGGGATAAGAATTTGCATAGATTTCACTGATTTAAACAAGGCTTGTCCTAAAGATAGTTTTCCATTACCATATATTCTAAAGATGGTTGAATCAGCAGCAGGAAATGCTAGAATATCATCGTTGGATGGATATAAAGGATATAATCAAATACCTCTCGCTGAAGAATATCAAGAACATACCGCATTTTTTGCTCCAAGAGGATTATATTGTTATACAAATATGCCATTTGGCTTACGAAATGCTGGTGCAACGTATCAAAGAATGGTGGAGAAAGTGTTTGCAAAGTGGATCCAAAAAACATTAGAAGTGTATGTAGATGATATGCTGATCAAAAGCAAAGAAGCTGAGAATCATGTGCAATATTTGAAAGAGATCTTTGATCAAATGCGACAATTTAATATTAAAGTGAATCCTGATAAGTGTACTTTTGGAGTAACTTCAGGGAAATTTTTGGGGTATATTGTATCAAAAGAAGGAATACAAGTTGATCCAGAAAAGGTACAAGCAATTCGCGATATGCCAACACCTACGACGGTAAAAGATGTGCAAAAATTAAATGGACTCTTAGCCTCGCTAGGAAGGTTCATTTCGCGATCTTCAGACAAGTGCAAAAATTTATTCGATATACTCAAGAAGGGAGCAAAATTCAAGTGGACAGATGAATGTGAAAAAGCTTTTCAAGGAATAAAAGAACATTTAACGAACATAATTATTTTACAGAAAGATGAACCGGGAGAAGAATTATTGATCTATCTCGCGACAACCACATACGCGCTAAGTGCAGTATTTCCGCGAGTAGACGCGGGGGTAGAAAAACCAATCTACTATATCAGCAAAACATTCAATTCTGCAGAGAGAAATTATTCAAAGATTGAGAAACTAATTCTAGCATTAGTACATGCAACTTTCAAACTTCGCATCTATTTTCAAGCACATAAGGTCAAAATGTTAACGAAAGTGCCAATTGAGTCAGTAATGAAAAATTCAAAGAGATCAGGCAGAGTTGAGAGATGGAATGCACAAGTAGGACACTTTGATATACAATATGAAATTTTATCCTCGCCAAAATCACATGTCATCGCAGAGTTCTTAGCTGAATTTCCTTTAGAAGATGATGAAGCTGTGGAAGAGATGATGGATGTAGAAGAGGAATGCGGAGATCCAAAAGAGCTATTAACAGAACCCAACAAATGGGAAATATTAGCGGATGGATCATCCAACGGAGAAGGAAATGGAATTGGAGTTGTTTTCATATTGCCAGAAGGAGAAAAAACAGCCTTTTCATTTAGATTATAATTTGCATCCACTAATAATTAGACAGAGTATGAGGCTGTGATCCATGCTTTAAAATTTGCGGTAGAAATGAATTTGGAAAATGCCAGAATCACCAGCGATTCACAATTGGTTATTCGTCAGATAAAAGGGAGTACACAACAAATGAACCATCCCTGAGAAAATATAAAAGACTTGTTGAAGAATTATCTGCGAGAATTCCAAAAATAAAATGGAGACACATATCAAGGAAAGATAATAGGCTCGCAGATGCTTTCACTTTCATATCTAGTATGTTGACAAATCCATTGGCGAGGTGCATAAAAATTCAAACACTTTCATTTCCATCGATAAATAAAGAAGAATAAGAGACAGATGTAATGATAGTAGAGGCTAGCGAGGGATAACCCACGAGCAATATCAAGGATTGGCGAGCAGATCTTCATGCATACTTGGCGAGAGGAGAAATTCCAAGAAATCGATTAGAAGCACACAAGTTGAAAAGTAGGGCAACCAATTATGAATTAAGAGATGTAGTATTATATCGCAGATCTTTTAATGGACCATCGCTAAGATGTTTGACGAGGGAAGAAGGACAAAAGATATTGAAGATGTTGTCATATAGTGATACTTGGCCATAATCAAAACAACTTTCAAGGGAGGAAGATCTTTGTCATATAGGAGCACCATTAAAAAATGCAAGGCTATCTGAACAATCTGGCCTAGTGCTATTCATGCCCAAAATCCCAACCCATGAAGATGTTAAAACAACTTTGTTAGGGAGGATTGAAAGGCTAGGTGTTCACTTAGCATTGACTACAAATGAACACGATTAGATTGCCGTGAAGTTGATATGGAAAGAAGATACATGCAGCCGGGCCGGTTGAAACAAGGAGCACCATTATCTAATTATCATCGTCAACAAGTGTATGGCCTTTTGGGAAATGGGGGTTAGATATCGTGGGACCATTTGTACCTGGTTCTGGACAAAGAAGATATTTAATTGTCGCAACAGATTATTTCAAAAAATGGGGAGAAGTAAAGGCAGTACAACATATTCGCGATAAAGATATTTTTACATTCATATTTGAGAATATAATTTGCAGATTCGGGATTCCAGCACAATTGGTATCTGATAATGGAAAGAAATTTTAAGGGCAGAATATAGAATTACTACTCAATGCATTTAAGATAAAGTGTGGAAAATCTATTCCTCTATATCCACAAGCAAATGGTCAAGCTGAAGCAACCAATAAGACAATCACAGACATCTTAAAAAGAACCTAGAAGGGTACCACAGAGCATGGTGTGAACAGGTGCATAATGCAATATGGGCCTACAATACAACTAGAGGACAAGCTACTGGAATGTCACCTTTTTGTTTGACATATGGAGTTGAAGATGTGTTACCAACAGAAGTCGCTATTCCTACAACAAAAAGGGAGGCTTGGGAAAGAAATCTAAGTGTTGGAATGATTTTAAATAAATTGGATGAATTAGAAGAAAAAAGAGAAAAAACATTGCAACATATGGAAAATTACCATCGAAGATTAGCTCGTGAGTACAACAAACGTGTTAAGAAACGTGAATTTCAACCTGGCGATTTAGTGCTGCGAGAAACACCAAGTTATCAGCGAGAGAATGGTGGAAAGTTGTCGAGAAAATGGGATGGACCATACATCATTAAAGAGATAGTTGGAACTGGGGCATACAAACTAATGGATCCTGGAGGAAGGGATGTTGGTCAAAGACTCGATAGACCATGGAATAGATTATTTCTGAAAAGGTATTATCAATGACATCTTCTCCAAGATAAGAGATACTGTTATGTTATATGATGAAACAGGTAACAAATTCTTCTATCTCTATTTACAACTGAAAAATTCTTCTGATAACAAAGCACAACAAAAACAACGACCATCATCGCAAGAAAAGCGAATACAAATTTCGCAGAGATTAATAGAATGGGACAAACCTTTATGGCGTGCACCCTAGTTCGCGAATAAAATTTCGCAAGAGGAAAATGTAAGACCTAATAGCACGTCATAGGAGGGGGTATCTCTTGACATGATTCAGGGGTAAGGTTATACTGTTGCTGGATCCTGAGTTATGCAGATGTTGGGGTTAAAGAAAACCTATCCGGGAGAGAGATCTTGGATTTACAACTATATAAGGTTATACCCTGGTTGGAAGACTGAGAATATCTTCCAAGAAGTGCAAAGTATGACCAAGGCGCCGAGGTACACGGTTGATCCAAGAGTGCCCGGAGCGTACAAAACTCTCTTGTCATTCTTGGTAAGTCTTGTATGGCCGATGTGCCCTCCTTGAAGGGTGCAGTCTTATAACTATAAGCCATCATAGCCAAGACTTACCAAGAATGCACTCGGCCTGAAAAAACCCCACTTAGGGTGCAGTGTTATAACTATAATCCATATAGGCATAAAGGACAAGAGGCTGAGAAAAAAACTGGTTGTTGGCAGATCTGGATGGGAGGAGCTAGTCTTGTATGGCCGATATTCCCTCCTTGAAGGGGCAACCATGGGGAAGATAAGGGCGGAACCCTCCATTAGGGAGCTGATAAGTGTCTAAAGACGGCAATGTCATTCGAATTTATGATCGCAAGAATATTTAGGCCTGTCATATTGTCGCGTGACGAAAATTATACAGAGGCAACAAGCCAAAACAGAAAATTTAAGATGAGATCAATGGGTTTTTACATGAAAGTGTAAAGACGTCCTGCGATTTCATCTCAAGATGGCAATGTCATAAGGTTAAATTCTTGCAAGAGAGTTTATGCTTATCATATTGTCACAGAGATTTTGAAAGAACATGGATAAGACAAGATCAAAGGGTCTTTACATGCAAATGTTAAGAAATCCTGCGATTTTGTCGCAGAAAGAAAAAGTTTGGCAAAATAAGACCTTTAATTAGGAAGGCAAAATAAGACCAAAAGAATAATCTTACCAATTAATTATTCTATTTTAAGATTGCAGGAAATATGCATTCATCGCAGAGCATTATATAAGAAGGCAAATTCTTAACATTGTAGATTCCTTCAGAATTTTTCAGAACATCGCAGCAGTATTCATTGCATCGCAGATACAAAAAATAATTCACCATTTCAAGAAAGACAATAAAGGGAATATAGGGGAATGGAGAAGTAACATTTCATTATCTTCCTTGAAAACATTCAAAGTAAACTAAGTTAAAGGTTAAATTCTGAAAGTTTCAAAAGGTACATCACTCGCAAGAAAGAAGAAGGAAAAGAAAGCAAAAATATAATTCAAGTTTCAGCGATGGCCTCGCCAGCATCATTGCTCGTCAGGTTTATTATATTTGCCAGAGTTATCAACTTCATCAACATCCTTTTCACCACGAGTCTCTTCTTCTTTGGATTCTTCATCAACGATTACTTCGCCACTTGCAGTTACTTCTTTGGGAGGACTTCTTTCTTCTTCTTCACCATCTTCTTGGGCGGTATTTTCTTCATCATTAGTAAACTCTAAATCTTCATCCATGGGAATAGGAATTTCATCATCATCAAATTTTAGAGGAGGAACAGATACATGAGGGAGAGAATTGGAGAGCATAATCTCATTCACAAAAACTTCAGCACTGAGGTGGACCTTGCGAAGGAAACCTCTATCACGGTTCCTAATCTCTATATTTTTAAAGTACTCGAGATAATCAAGTCTTCTTTCTGCTTTGTCGCGGGCTTCAAGATAATTGGAAAGAAGAGACTTGTTCTCTTGGCGAACTTTATCCAATTTGTTGGTAAGATCATCAATGGTAGAATGAAGACTTCTTTCAGATTCTGCGAGTGGAAAAAGTGATAAAAGATTATTTATTCAAAGATTTTGCAAGAAATATAACACAAAATTTAACAGAAAAATCAACAAGAGAGGCAGTCAATTGACTACCTTCTTTTTGCGAAGTTAAGTTTTGGATTAGTGTAAATAAACAGTTCTCCCATTGATTCATGGCGTCATCGAATTTATCGCCAACCATACCCTTCAGACGAGATTTCATGCTTTCTTCTTTGGTGCGAAGATATGAATTTTCCTCTGCTAATAAAGAATGAGATTTATTTAATTGAGAATACTGATCTCGAAGCTTGCTTGCCTTTAAACTAAGAGTTAATCTACCCTTGATAAGATTATCTTTCTCAGCGGCAGATGATTCAGTTAATTTTTTGAGCTCATCCTTAAGAGAACGAAGAGATTGCTCTTGATTATTACAGGTACTTTAAAGATTACTTAATTATTGCGAAGAAATCGCCATCAAGCTTGAAAATCTATGTTTTTATTGGGACAAGGTTTTATTCTCATCTGATAAAGATTCCATCGCCAAATTAGCTTTAAAAAACAAATATGAGAGGCGGTCAATCTCGCCACTTAATAAATTCTGCCTTTGCAATAATTGATTATTCTCATTAGTAAGATTATTTATGTGATTAATTGAATAATTGTAAAGATTGTCTAGTCTAGTATGTTGGTTCATCCAAGAGTCTCTTTCAACGTGAGCTTCTTCAGCGATAGATTCAAATTTAAGTCTTTCTATGAAACGAGTCTGATTTGAAACTAATGCATGAACCAAGAATTTAAGAAGGAAGCTTAAGTACAAAGAATATAAGAATAAAACAGAAGAAAAAGGGATAGAGGCAAGAAAAATGTACCTTTCAACTCGTCATTTTTTCTGCGAAGATTCTCGCAGTCTAGAGAAGAGTTGCGAAGCATATGATTCAAAGTATCACATTCAGCAGTTTTGACTTGAAGGCTTCTCCTCAGAGCTTCAACTTAATTTTCTATAGACGCTCGTGAAGCATTACAATCAGAGTCAAAGTACTTGAGTAGAGTCTCGCAAGCTTCATGTTGGATGGGATTAGTAGAAGACTTTCTAGCATTGTCTAAAATGTTAGACAAGATTTTGAAAGAAACATCAACACCTGCAAAAGTTTCATTTGATGAAGGAAGGGGTGTAGAAGGTAAAGTGGTAACGAGAGTAAGTTGACGATTTGAATCATTTGCGATGGTTGAGTTGTCAGGAGGAGGGGTATTTGGAAAAACAACAGTTGAAGGCAATAGAGGGCTATAAGGAGTCCCAGTCACATCAATTTTAGAAGCTTGATTCATCGAAGGGTCAGAAGAAGTAGAAGTATGGACAACGATATTCTCGCAAACAGAAGAAGAAAGATTTAGTTGCGACGATGTGGGAGTAATCCTCACGGATGTTCATATGGGCATAATGAGATCTTCCCTAAGTGTCTTAAAATTGCAAGATCTCTTGGGAAGTTTAACATGGTTCTCGTCATTCTGCGAATAATAACTCTGATAAGAAACAGAGGCAACAATATTGTTATTAAAAAATAGAGGGTGTTTCTTACTACCTTATCATTCGCAGAACTCCTCTTCTTCTTCTCAACTGGCCTTTTGCGAATATTATGATTTTGAGTTATGGATTGTGTGTTAGAGATAGTTCTGCTGAAAAGAAGATATAACATGGAAGTTATGAAGAATCAAATAAGAAAAGTTGGAGAATATAAATAAAAATTGGTTTAAATAAATATCATAAGTCAAGAAATATACCTTGGTGACTCCATTAAAACAGTAGCAGGAGAATATGAAGAAGAAAAGTTGCAGACGGAAGACGAAGTAAATGGATGAAGAAGATAAACAGGAAAATTAGTTCTGAAATTTAACTCTACCTTTTATAGGCAAAAATGAGTTGGCCTATTAAGCAAACACGTGTCAATAAAGAGAGGGCTAAACAACACGTGTAGGCGGTAAGGCTAGATTAACAGAACTTTGTCGAGAAGAAAATATAAGAGGGAAAGAAGTTGCGAGTATTAGTTCTCATGATCTTCTCTTCTTCGCAGAAAAGACATGAGAAGAGGCAATATGTAGGACCAGAATATCGCTACAACATTATTTCTGCGATATTAACAACACTTTTGCGAGCGTCACAGAAGATTCTTTAACAACATTTCGCGAGCGTCACAGAATATCCAGAAGAAAGATATAAAAGCTAACGATGAAAGAGGTACAAGAGGATTATGTTTATTCTGCGATGGTCATCATTCTTGCGAGAAAGAACATTGTAGCGATTACAGTAAGATCGTAGAGTAGATCCAAAATAGGAGGAAAACTTAGCTGTCATCCACTATGTAAATCCCTATATAAAGGGTTCATTAGATTCAGAAGATGATGATGTATTTTTTGAGAGTTGAAAGAGTCTTGAGGAGAGAGAAATTTCAAGAGAATATTTGTAATCTTAATTTCTTCCGATTCTGTAAACATTTCTGAGATTTGAATAGTAAAGTGTCGTTTAAATCTTTGAAGTTTAATTGATTTCCAATAGATTTCTATAGAATCTTAACAAGGGTGTAGTGTGGGAATTCCTGCAACTACACCATTAGGATGAGGAAATTTAACACACTGGTGGAAAGTAGATGCTACACCTCATATCCATGTAGCCAAGGTCGGCCAATCTGGGCATTGTAAGGTGATTCAATGTCAACAACACAGAATAAGATCTTGGAAGTTATCCCCTTTAGTGGAATCCGCATTTAAATTTCCCCTTTGGGTTTATTGGCAGTACCATTAAAACCATAGATTTTATATGTTGATGGTATTAGATCTTCATCTCTTCCACCCATGGTCTTGTAGGTATGATAAAATAAGATTTCGAATGAACTGCCTGTGTTTATTAGAACTCTATTAATGGCCCAAGAATCTTCATTTTCGTTATCATTTTCTTCACCTTCTTCTTCTACTTGCTTAGGGTTTATCTCCAACCTTACTACCAATGGGTTATCATGCTTCTCACCAGGATTTGGTACTTCTTGTGCAGTGAAAGATATAGTTTGTTTTTGCCATTCTTTTAATGGCGAGGCTCTCACAATATTCATTATCTCTTTTTCATTTGTGTCTCTCACGAAGACTCTGCTTAGAACATTATCATGGAAATCCTCAACTGTTCTGGATGAATGTACGATGGAATTGCAAAACAAATTCTTTGCTTTATCCCCAACTTCTATTACGAATGATTCTGCTCCTTTTATAGTATTTACCCTGCGAATTTCTGGTGCTGGAGGCAATCGCTGAGATTGTGGATGTCCTACTAAAAAGTAGTTTAGCTTTCCTTGGTCAATCATCCTTAAAATTATTCTCTTTACATTCCTTCAATCATTTACCGTGTGACCATGAAAGTGATGGTAAAGACAAAATTCTTGACTTCGATTATTAGGATGTGGTTCTTTTCCCATATTCGATGGCGATGGTATATTTTCCATCAAAATGATAGCTTCCCATATTTTTTTATATACTAGTATTTAGAGGCGGTATTTTAATTTCTTCCCGTATTATCTTCTGATTACCTTGGCTTCTGAAATTGTTTTGCCTCTGTCCACCATAAGTTTCTTGTGGATGATCAAGCCTTTGAATCTTATTATTCCCACCGCGATTGTAATAATTCTTCTCCCTTTCATATTCTTCTTGATCTTGACTTCCCATAGCTACCAAATTCTGTTGGTTATCAATTTCCACTTTCTCTTGTTGTGCTTGTGATCTGCTCACCACACTGTTAATCATTTTAGGAAGTAAACTCCCATTTGCTGCTACTGAATTGGTATTCGCGATTGGATATGATTCCATCTCATTTTGTTTCTCCTCCAAAGCAATGTATTCTTCTTGTAGTTCTCGTAGTTCAGTCATAGTGATTGTATTCTTGACTCTGAAAATTTGTATGTACAACAGATTGGTCGCGAACATTGCATTGGTAAAAGACAAGATAAGATATCTCTCGTCTACTCTTCCTGCCATCTCACTGCACATTGTATTCCATCTTATGGTTAAATGTTTCAGACTCTCACCAACCCTCTGATTTAACCCAAACACATCTTCAATACCTGGCCGCGATGAATTGTTGCTTATATATGCTCCCATAAATGTAGCTTGCGAATGATCAAATGAAGTTATAGTATTTTTTGGAAATCCCTCAAACCATTTCAGCGCCTCGCCAGTTAAGTTAGATGCAAAATACTTACACAATACAACATCATGATTCTCCCATTGCAGCATACATCTAACATAAGCCTTAACATGTTGTACATCACATGTAGTTCCATCAAAAATGCTGGTTAATGCTGGTAAGTTTCACTTTGGAGGTATTCCTCTTAACTGTACTTCTTGAGTGAATGGGGTTCTCGCAACTTATTCAATAGCCTCATCAAGTTGCCTTCTACCTCCTTCTCTTCTGTTATTTATTATTCCCCTCATCTCTGCTAATTCTTTTAAAATTTTCTCATTCGCAGCTGAAGTCAGTTTCATTGGTATTTTCAATGCTGCTTCCCTTCTCCTGCGTTCATGTACTTTTTGTCTTGCGATATTTTGTGTATCTTCATCTACATCCACATTCTTTCTTCTGCGATCTTCTGCTTCAACTTCTTCTTGCAATCGCAGCTGATTATACTGTCTATTTTCTTCTCTGCGAATTTCTTCATTTCTCATCATTTCTCTTCGTTCTCTTTCTATTCTCCTTTGTATTCTATCATACTCTTCCTGAATATTATTATTATGGCGATTTGCGTCCGTCTCCTTTCTCAATTTTCATGGTTATTTTGCCATATTGCTTCTTGGAATTCTTGTTCTTCTACCTCTGCTCTTAATCTTTCTCTCTCGCAAGCTAGGCGTGCTTGTTCAGCATAATGTCTCTCAATTTCTTCCTCAATTATTCTTAGATTTCTATGAATCTCTCGCCCATATAATATCCTCCTATCTTCTTCTGGATTTTCTTCATCATTTTGGTTATTTCTTCCCTCCTGATTTCTGTTGTTAAGTCTATTATCCAAAGTTTCTCCACACGGATCATGGCGATTTTCTATTACCTCTTCTTCTCTATGACGTTGTTCTTCATTTGGATTTTGCATTTGCTCTTGTATATTTCCTCTAGCATTTCTTATCGGGGAATTTTGCCTTAATTCTTCTCTTAATGATCTTGAATTTGATATAATAGTACTTCTTGATCTTCTACTTTGTAATCTCAAATTCTCCATTCTCAACTCATGATTTTGTCTTGTTAAATTTGCACGCTCTTCCGCCTTTAATCTTCTTTCCTCTTGTATTATTTGTCTTAGCTCATATGTTGTTTTATCTTCGCCTTCTCCATGAATTAATCCTTCAACCACTCCTTGATTTCTTTCTCCTCTCCTTTCGTCTCTTAATTGTTGATCTTCTACATGTTCCATCGAATCCGATCTCCAAGTATGCACACTCACTCAAGCATAATCCACATTTCTATCTTGCATCGGTGTTTGTTGATTCGATGATGGAATTTGACTTTCTCCTTCAATCCCTTTTCTATTTCTTCATGTTCTTATCCTTGAAGGCTCTCCCAATTCATTTGTTTCTCCACCATCAAGTCTTTTACTCCTCCTCACAGTTGCTGGTGGCTCTGATGTATTTCTTCTTCTTCTAGCCATTTCTTCAATTCTAACAATTTCTTCAAATCTTCAAGTTGTAATTAAAGATTTTTTAGCTTGATTCTCCCTGTTTCGTGCGTCAAAATGTAGTTGCAGGAAATCCAACACTACACCCTTGTTAAGATTTTGCTATAATCAACTCACAATTGAAGATTAAAAACGACACTTTATTATTTTGTTCTCAGAAATATTTACAGAAATGGAAGAATTCAAGATTACAATTATTCTCTTGAAGTTTCTCTCTCCTCAAGACTTTCTTAACTCTCAAAAATACATCATCCTCTTCTGGACATATTGGGTCTCTATTTATAGGGTAGTTACATAATGGATGACAGCTAAGTTTTCCTCTTATCTCGGATTTGTTCTGCGATTGTACCGCGATAGTTACAATGTTCATTCTCGCAAGTTTTGTAACCATCGCGGGACAAACATGCTCTTGTCAGTTATTACGTCACTCTTTTGACTGCTTTTGTGACATTCGCCAAGTGTTGTTAAAAGCTTGCGGTGATGTTCGCTGGGAAACGTTGTTAATCTCGCAGAGAAGTATTGTAGCGATATTCTGGTCCTACATCTTTTAACAAGGTCACAGGTTCAATCCCTGTTTCTAGCGCCAAAATATAGTTGCAGGAAATCCCACACTACACCCTTGTTAAGATTTTTCTATAATCAACTCACAATTGAAGATTAAAAACGACATTTTATTATTTTGTTTTCAGAAATGTTTACAGAAATGGAAGAATTCAAGATTACAATTATTCTCTTGAAGTTTCTCTCTCCTCAAGACTTTCTTAACTCTCAAAAATACATCATCCTCTTCTGGACATATTGGGTCTCTATTTATAGGGTAGTTACATAATGGATGACAGCTAAGTTTTCCTCTTATCTCGGATTTGTTCTGCTATTGTACCGCAATAGTTACAATGTTCATTCTCGCAAGTTTTGTAACCATCGCGGGACAAAAATGCTCTTGTCAGTTATTACGTCACTCTTTTGACTGCTTTTGTGACATTCGCCAAGTGTTGTTAAAAGCTTGCGGTGATGCTCGCTAGGAAACGTTGTTAATCTCGCAGAGAAGTATTGTAGCGATATTCTGGTCCTACACTATTGTTGAGCCCACAAGGTGTACATATTTAGGTATGGTTACCCATATCTAAATGAAGTCACTTTTCATTTTTGTGTAACTAGATAAGTTCGATCTAACGGTTGAAAGATATTATCTCGAATCTAATCAGGTTTTCATCTAACGGTGAATATTGAATGCTTCGTTACCAATGTATCATTGATTGCAAACCCTGATTTGGAGATTATATAAGGGCGAATTCTAGGAACTGGGAAACCTAATCCTACACCTCCTGTGTGATACTAGTTGCGACTAGAGTTGATTCTCATTTAACCTAGGTTTTTCTAAAACTATTATAGGTTAACGCCTTAAAGAATTCATTGGGATTCTGAAGCCAGACCCAAATATTTTCGTTGTAGTTGCGTGTTCTGATCTTAGTTTGTTCTATCATATTGAGTACTATCTTCTCTAAGATTTGCTCAAGATTCAATCTCCGATAGGTAAGATAAAAATTAGTCACAAACATCTTCGTCTCATTGTTTGTGATTTCAGAATATCTTGTTTCGCTACCATACAATTAAGATTATTGGGAGGTGATTAATATTACTAGGCTGTTCTTCGGGAATATAAGTCTGGTATATCAATTGATTCCTGTTCACCTAGATTTATTAAAATTCGGAATAAAAACTCGTAGGTATTTCTGTGGGAGTAAGATTTATCTATTCAATAGACTTTAGGTCGTATCAAGTCTTAGTTGTGGGTGAGATCATCTAAGGGAATCAAGTGCGTGGAGTATTTCTGGGATTTAGAGGCATAAGGAATGCGACTATACCTTAATTAGTGTGAGATTGGTTAGGGATCAACTATATTCCAGTCTGAAGTTAACTTGTAGTAGGTTAGAGTCTGTAGCGGCGTAATACAATGTGGGGTTCAAATCTGGACTAGGTCCCGGGGTTTTTTTTGCATTTACAGTTTCCTGGTTAACAAAATTTCTAGTGTCTGTGTTATTTTTTTTCCGCATTATATTTTTATATAATTGAAATATCACAGGTAGTGCGTAGTTTAATGAATTATATAATCCAACATTTGGTTATTGATATAGATTGATTGGCACTTGAACATTGGTCTTTGGTACCGTTAAAGTTGTTTAAGGCTCGCGAATTTCTATCTGTTTAATTTGCTGATTACATTGAGAAATAGAGATATGACTCTTGGATGTATTTTCCTTGATTGAGTCTGACTGTCTAGTTGATTCTCTTGGAAGTGTATTAGAGTTAATCCATATAGATTTCCGAAACGAAATATTGGGTGTGGTTGTTAGACCCACGCTTTTTCAATTGGTATTAGAGCGGGAAAATACGTTTAAGACCTTATAAGTCTATGTTTGTAGCAATCTGAATCTGTGGATAGAAGATTGTCTCATTTTTGCACATACAAAAATGTCTTCCAAAGTTTTGATTGTGCCAAATGTCTTGGGCTTACCTTAAAGGATAACTCCTTTGTTGATTCTTCTGAATCCCGAGGTAGAAAATTGTTGCTATCATATTATGATAACATTCCCTCTAATATGACACTTGATACTATGTCAGAAGCTGAAATGGAACTCACCGGAACTTTTAAAAAATCTTCTGAGATTATTGATATTCAATATTCTAAAATAAAGTCTCTTGAAGAAAAACATGCTCAGCTCATTGATGAACTTGAGAAATCTCTTGATCGAGACGGGAACTCTACAGTATCGTTGAGCCCTTCTCTAACAATATCAAAAATCTTATTCAAGAAACTACTCTACAGCGTGAAAAGATTGGTGTTCTTGAAAATATTGTTAAAGAAGATTCAGTTAGAGAAAAATGTTTGATCAAGACTCATTCATCAGATTTGAACAACATTCGTATTGAAAAAGAGAAACTGGTTGCATCACTTCTGCTAACCCAGGAACAATGCAAATCCTTGTAAAAGGAAAACTCTATTTTAATGAGTAAAATCTCATTTGTACCAATTGAAAATGCGAGGGTCTATCAACCACACCCAACAATTCGTTTGGAAATCTGAGAGGACTTACTCCAATACACTTTCTAGAGAAGCAACTAGACAGTCAGACTCAATCTAGAGTAAAGTATATCAAAGAGTTTAATATCTCTGTTTCATAATGAAATCAACAAATCGAACAAATAGAAATTCGTGAGCCTGATTATTATGTGAAACAACTTGAACGGTACCAAAAACCAATGTTCAAGTGTCAATCAATGTAAATCAACAAACAAAGGTTGGATATTGTAATTGATTGATCTAAACGCACAACCTGTGATATTTCAATTATATAACAAAATATAATGCGGAAAAGAAATAACATAGACACCATAAGTTTTGTTAACGAGGAAACCGCAAATGCAGAAAAACCACGGGACCTAGTCTAGATTGAACACTACAATGTATTAAGCCGCTACAGACTCTAGCCTGTTGACAATTAACTTTGGACTTGACTGTAGTTGAACCCTAATCAATCTCACACTAATTCAAGGCACAGTTGTGTTCCTTACATCTCTGATCCCAGCAGGATACTACGCACTTGATTCCCTTAGTTGATCTCACCCACAACCAAGAGTTGCTACGACCCAAAGTCAAAGACTTGATAAACAAATCTGTCTCACACAGAAAAGTCTATAGATTGAATAAATCTGTCTCCTACATAAATACCCAAGAGTTTTTGTTCCGTCTTTTGATAAATCAAGGTAAACATGAACCAATTGATAAACCGGTCTTATATTCCCGAAGAACAACCTAGTATTATCATCACCTTGTAATAATCTTAATCGACTAGCGAAAAAAAATATTGTGGAATCACAAACGATGAGACGAAGATGTTTGTGATTACTTTTATCTTGCCTATCGGAGAAATTAATATTGAGTCAATTATTTCAATTATACTCAATACAATATAATCGTGCAAGATAAGAACACGCAACTACAAGAGAATAGTAGGGTCTTCTTCACAATCCCAATGAAGTCTTTGAAGTCGTTAACCTACGGGGTCTCGATAGAAACCTAAGGTTAAAGGAGAATCGACTCTAGTTATGCAACTATTAACAAACATGAAGTGTGGGGATTAGGTTTCCTAGTTGCTAGAGTTCTCTTTTATATTTTTTTCAAATCAGGATTTGCAATCCAAGTTACCTTGGTAACAAAGGATTCAATATTCACCGTTAGATGAAAAACATGATTTAACTTTGCTAATATCTTTCAACCGTTAGATCGAACTTAACTTGTTACACACAAATGAAATGTACCCTAAATTATGTTTATGTAACCGTACCTAAACGTGTACACCATGTTGGTTCACAAATAGTTAACTGAGGTTATCCATATGATTACTCTCATATCAACCTTATTCATCTCAACCATAACTAGTTCAACTCAAATGAAACTAGTTAAAGAGTTGTTCAATTGCTATATTCTCATAAAATTATACAAGAACACAATTGAAGCAAAATCGGTTTGATTCACTCAAATCAATCATGAACATGATAGCCAAGGTTTGCAAAGATTGCATTCCTTATTATATAAATGTTTATGTTCATGTACAAAACCGATTTTAGAACTTTAAACTTCAAGTATGCAAACGGGTACGCATACTTGAATTACCCGGACCAAGATTGGTTTCCGTCAGTACGCAAACGGGTACACGTACTTCCAATCCCAGTAGAAATTCTCGAATATGAACCTGTACGCCAGTACGCAAACGGGTACGCATACCTAGGTTCCAGATTTCTCAAACCAACCTGTACACAAACGGGTGCGCATACTATGGTTCCCGGACATGGATTACATATGTGCAAGAGAGTACAACATGATATATCCAATAATGGTTAAGTTTTCTAAACTCTTATTTCAATCATTGAAACTTTCTTAGAGGATGACAATAGCCGTTTTCACACACTATTAGCATCAAAGCAATTTTCAAATTATTGAAATAATCATAATGAAACATTCCAAGACAAACACCAAATGATTATATCACACAAACCATGTAAGATGTTACTCGGAAATTTTCTCATGATATAAGATGAACTTAGTCGAATCGAAAGCTTGCCAACACATATTTCGAGAAATATGTAAGCAAGATAAACTCAGCTCGAAATCTCAAATGTGTATGTAGAAAGCTATATCATAATATGACTTATGTCTCAATATAGGAGATAAAGTAAAAATAGACTTTTCAAGTGATAGATGAGTTTAAGTCTCCACATACCTTTTGTCGATGAAGTTCCAAAAGTTCCCCTTAGTAGTTCTTCGTCTTCAAATGATGAACACCGTGAAAAATAAGCTCAATTACACAATCTATGTCCTAGTCAGAGACATCTATAAATAGGATAGAAATAAAAACTTATAGCTTTGATCACTAACATTGTCAAACATGCTTGAGATAACAATGCATGCGAGTTCGACCGAGTAGTGCTTTAACACCAATCTCTAATTCTCATATGGGATTACAGTACAGAAAGAAAATTACTCCAAATGAAGCATCGACTGAGAATATTCACATGACTTGCAATCTTCTATTAGGGCTACTAATTTAAAACAGGTTTCTTTCGATGTTTCTCTTCCACGAACATGTTCCTTCTGTTGGAAAATAAATCATTATGATTCACATTGTTTTGCTAGAAAGAAACAGATTTTTGATCTTTAAAATCTACTTCTTTTTGCTGGATTTCATTCCTGCAGAAAATCATAAGTCTCATGCACCCCTCTAGAAATCGCTACAGGAATCGTGTCCCTCTTAGTGGTGCTAATGTTTGCACTACAAATGTACATATTCCTAGCGCTATTGAGAATAAGTCTGGTAGACCTAAGTCTAGGAGATGGAAGTCTCTCAATTCTGACCCTCTGAAACCAATCTCTAGAGGTCCTAGATTTAATCCTCAGAAAAATCGTTCTGATGGATACTCAAAAAGGTTTATGTCTTATTTCTATGGAATAAGAAATAATCGAAAAAAGGTAAGGAATACAATGCTCAAACATTTAGATGGTATTTACAATTCATCTCTCAATGTTCATGGTGGGATTACTTCTCACTTTGATACCTAGCTCTAGGTAATTTCATCCTTGTATCTAACTTGAGAGTTGCAAGGATGACATTTGCCAGATGCTCAAGTCTACTGTAGGTTACCATTTGCCTTGTGTTTGATTTAGTTGTTTTCTTCTTTTGTGAAGGTTGAGTCATTTCTTGACTCCTTGTAACTAATGTATCTTTTCCTTATGCTCTGATTAAATCTTTTAGTTATTGAGTTGTGAAGGTAAGAGATATATGAAAACAGAGAGTATTTCTCTTATTTATGGATCTTTTTTGATCCATTAACCTTCCATAACTGGTTCACGAACTTCCGTGTCTTTCTTGGGAGTGTTAGGGTTTCCATAACAAGGGTGTCCTTCTCTTGTTCATGAACATATATATATATATATATATATATATATATTGTTTTCCCTTCCCTATAACAAAAAAAATATGGAGATCTCCTCAAGACCTCAGGAAGTGGTGAATCCTAAGATGGAAGAAGATATTAAAGGATGCGATTCAGTTCAAGAACTTGTCTTTAAAAAGATAATTGAAAGGAAAGAGCACAACTCCTGGATTGGAGAATCTGTCAAAGATTTAATTATTTTTCAGAATGACTCTAGGGTCGAATTTGAAAATCTTCAACTGCAAATAAATCAACTTATTGATGATCAGACCAAAATCCTTGAAAATCAAAAGATCTTGATCAGGAATCAGAAGAAACTCATCGTGGAATGTGTCAAAGCTAGGCAACTTTTCCGTATTGTTGATCGAAAAGTTAATGTTCAAACTCATGAACATGAAGTCTCTATGGTCAAGAGAATCAAGGACATCGGTGATACCTTTTATGATGGAGCCTTTCAAAGGTATGAAGTCATCAAAGAAACTTGATTTTGTCTAGGAAACTTCTTATGAGAATTTATTCTTGTGTTTTAAGAAGGATAATTGTGATGCAGTATTAATATTTATTAGTTTTATATATTGCAAAAAAATGTTATGGATATGTGTGTTTGCGTCCGTGAACTATGATTGTCCCATATATGTCAAAAGTTAAGTCTATTATATCATTATGCAAATATTGATGGAAGATATAATGAACTTTTGATAACAATGATTAAGTCTATGGTATCTGTAGTTGTAGGAATTCCCACACTACACTCCTCACAAGAATCCACAATTATCAACACATATTTGAAGATCAAAAACAACACTTTATTGATTAATTCACAGAAATGTTACAAGAAATTGAAGAAATCAAGAATACAACCGCTCACAAGCACTTTCTCTCTCCTCAAAACTTTCTCCAGACTCTAAAAATGATCTCCCCTTTTCCGATTCTATTAATTCTCTTTATATAGGGTAGTTACATAGTGGATGACAGCTAAGCTATCCCTTATTTGGATCTGACTCGCGATAATCTCGCAGTAGTTGTAATATAAACCCTCGCAGACGTTTGTAAGCTTCGCAGCATCATCACTCTTTTCTCATGTTTCTGTTATCGTCATCCGCTATGTCATTCTTTCAATCATTCTGTGACACTCGAAGTGTGTTGTTGAAGAGCTCGCAGAACTGTCGCTGTAAATCTCGCAGGAGTATTGTTGTAGAGATATTCTGATTCTACAGTATCATTATGCAAATATTGATGAAAATAGAATGAATCTTTGAATATTCCGTAGTATTGATCTTTACCTGATCCACTTCTATGTGAAAGTACGGCACGGCTCCATAAGTTTTCTTATGTTGAGCATTTTCGATTAAATTAATCATGGGTTCTCTTGTGGTTAATTTAATTGAGTTTTTATGGATACAAATTCATGTTTCATGTAATTTTTTAATGTCCAAAGAAATCCTTCTTTTCTTGTGAAAGTAAGGTCGCTCTTGTTGTTCTTTTCGGGAATAACATTTTATGGGGGAGAGTTCTTAATTGAACTTGTGCTTAATTGCCAAATCTTTGTGGGGAGTGAGGCTGTGGAATTTTGTAGGAGTTTTCTTGTATCTTCATAAACAAAGTTGATATGTTCTCTTTTAGTCATGTAGTATCTCTATGAGAATTTCATTATGATCCCGCTAGTTTTCGTACCTTTGCCAATTTATATTGACAAAAAGGGGGAGCATTATTGTGTAGTTCACACTAAAAATACATATGGTTTACGGATCATTATGTAAAGGGGAGTGGTTTTCATTGTGAGGTAAAGTATTGACTAAAGGGGAGTGATACATAGCACCGTAGTATTATTATGAAAGTTGTGATAAAATTGAACTTTGATGCTGTGTAATAATACTATAACATTGTATAACAATAATTGAGAACAATGGTTTTCTTATTCTTATGTCTATGGATCTTCAACAACTATGATGCTGAGTTGAACATGTTCAGAATCATTGGATTACTTGGAGTGACGAAGATTTCGAGTAATGTTGAAAAACCAAGGAAATCAAGCATTTAGATGAGAAACTACAAAGTTTATTTACTTTGTAATCCATATGTATTGATAGTTTTGTCACTAAAATTGACAAAGGAGGAGATTGCTAGAGCACTGCTCGGTCGAACTTGCAAGCGTTGATATCTCAAGCTTGTTTGTCAATTTTAATTGCCAAAACTATACGTCTTGATTTCTAGTATACTTATAGCTATGTCTCGGATTAGGATAAAATGTGTAGTCGAGTTTTAGACTTCACGGCGTTCATCGATTGAAGACGGAGAACTACTAAGGGGAGCTTGTGTAACTTCATCAACAAAAGGTATGTGGAGACTTGAACTCATCTATCACTCAGAAGTCTATTTATATTCTATCTTCTATTGAGACAAAAGTCGTATAGATATATAGACTTTATATTATACACATTTGATATTTCGAGTTGAGTTTAACTCGCTTACATATTTATCGAAATATATGTTTGTAAGATTTCTCTTTAACCAAGTTCATCTTATATTCCTGATGAAAGTCAAAAGATGATCATGTGAAAATTGCCTAGTAACATCTTACAAAATTTGTGTGAGACAGTCATTTGATGTAAACTCGGAATGTTTCGTATTGATCAATTGATCACTTGAAAATTTCTTTGAAGTTAATAGTTTGTGTGAGACATCTATTCCCGTCTTCTAAAAATGTTTCAATGATTAAAATAGAGTTTAGAACAATTAACCATTGATTAGATATAGCACAGTATGCGTACTTGTATGCTAACTGTTGCAAGTTATTCCAAGTCCATAATATGCATACCTGTATGCGTACTGGTTTAAGAGCTGAACATGGTTTCGGTTTTCCACTGGACCCGGACCAAACCAGACCAATTAGGAAGAAACCAAACCGAACCATTTACTAATGGATTGGTTACGATGTAGAAAGTGGAAAACCGATAGTGTTGGTTTGGTTTGACCTCTAAAACCGAACCAAAAACCATTGGAAAACCGATTAATTTTTAAACTTAGTTTTATACCGTTGATTTACAAGTATTAGATTCTACCTATTAATTTAGAGGATAAATTGAAACCCTAAATCTAATATTTCACTATGATACTCTCCCTCTTTCTCTTTCTCCTTCTCTCAGTCGCCTCCCTTTTCCACCCCCAACTACAGCTGCTGCTACTCAAATTTTTTCTTCCAGTCTTCTTTCTTTTTAATTTTTCAATAACTAAATTAAGATATATTATATATCTTCTTTTGATCTCTAGATTTAGAGTAAGCTTTAACTATTCTTGATAATTTATTTTTTTTCTGTAAATTTATGTAAACCAATATTATCGCCAACTACGATTTTTTTATCTGTAAATTTGTGTATTTTTTTTTTTTTTGGTTTTACATAATTATTGGTTAACCAAAAACCATTGGAACAAACTGAAACCAACTAGAACCATTTGGAAACCGAACCAATGGTTAATGGATTGGTTTGGTTTAGATTTTTAGAAACCAATAGTATTGATTTCGGTTTTGGTTTGGATTAGAAACCGAACCAAGACCGACCATGAACAGCCCTAGGTTTGATAGTTGAACTCTGGGAACTTAGTATGCGTACCGGTGTAACAGTTCAAGTCCGGGAATTCAACTGAGTTTGGTTGTACGATAGCATGCGTACATGTTCGCATACTGGCAAACCCAGACCATGTCCGGCTATATAGGTATGCGTACCCGTTTGCATACTTGAATGGGTTATGTTCTAAAATCGGTTTGTTCATGAACAAATACATTTATATAATAAGGAATACAATCTTTTGCAAACCGTGGCTATAATATTCATGAATTGATTCGTGTGATACAAAATCATTTTTGCTTCAATTGTGTCTTGTATACTTTTATGAGAATATAAACAATAGAACAACTCTATAACTAATTTCATTTGAGTCATTTGAACTAGTTGTGATTGAGATGAATAAGGTTGATATGAAAGTGTTCATATGTATAACTTCAGTTAACTATTGTTGAGACAACAAGGTGTACACGTTTATGTACGGTTACCCGTATCTAAATGAAGTCACATTTTATTTTTGTGTAATAAGCTAAGTTCGATCTAACGGTTGGAAGATATTAGCTCGAATATAATCAATTTTTTATCTAACGATGAATATTGAATGCTTTGTCACCAAGGTAACATTGATTGCAAACCCTGATTTGAAGACTATATAAGGGAGAACTCTAGCAACTGTGAAACCTAATACCCACACCACCTGTGTGATACTAGTTGCGACTAGAGACGATTCTCATTTAACCTGGGTTTTTCTAAAACCATTATAGGTTAACGACTTAAAGACTTCATTAGGATTCTAAAGCCAGACCCAACTATTTTCTCTGTAGTTGCGTGTTCTGATCTTACTTTGTTCTATCATATTGATTACTATCTTATCTAAGATTTGCTCGAGATTCAATCTCCGATAGGTAAGATAAAAAGTAGTTACAAACAACTTCGGCTCATCATTTGTGATTCCATAATACCTTGTTTCACTACCATACAGTTAAGATTATTGTGAGGTGATTGATATTACTAGGTTGTTCTTTAGGAATATAAGTCCGATGTATCAATTGGTTACTGTTCACCTTGATTTATCAAAAGACGAAACAAAAACTCGTAGGTATTTCTGTGGGAGACAGATTTATCTATTCAATAGACTTTTCTGTGTGAGACAAATTTTTTTATCAAGTCTTCGACTTTGGGTCGTAGCAACTCTTAGTTGTGGGTGAGATCAGCTAAGGGAATCAAGTGTATAGATTCCTGCTGGGATTCAGAGGCGTAAGGAACGCGACTGTACCTTAATCAGTGTGAGATTGGTTAGGTTTCAATTGCATTCTAGTACGAAGTTAACTTGTAGTAGGATAAAGTCTGTAGCGGCTTAATACAGTGTGGTGTTCAAATATGGACTCGATACCGGGGTTTATCTGCATTTACGGTTTCCTCGTTAAGAAAATTTCTGGTATCTATGTTATTTCTTTTCCGCATTATA
The DNA here is from genome assembly GCA_023529315.1 of Papaver bracteatum. Classification (NCBI taxonomy): domain Eukaryota; kingdom Viridiplantae; phylum Streptophyta; class Magnoliopsida; order Ranunculales; family Papaveraceae; genus Papaver; species Papaver bracteatum. The sequence continues at coordinate 314,289 of JAJJWX010001320.1, forward strand.
TTTTTATACAATTAAAATATCACAGGTTGTGCGTAGTTCAATCAATTAGATAATCTAACCTTTGGTTGTTGATAAAAATTTATTGGCACTTGATCATTGGTCTTTGGTACCGTTCAAGTTGTTTCTCATAATAATCAGGCTCGCAGATTTCTATCTGTTTGATTTGCTGATTACATTGAGAAACAAAGATATAACTCTTGGATGTATTTTCCTTGATTGAGTCTTACTGTCTAGTTGATTCTCTTGGAAGTATATTGGAGTTAGTCCATACAGATTTCCGAAATGAAATATTGGGTGTGGTTGTTAGACCCCTGCTTTTTCAAGACCAATCAGGATTTTTCTTTCGATTATGAAAACAAGTTCATACATCTACTCCCTTTAACTAATGTAAAGATACATAGTTTTCTTGTATGAAATCATACCTATATAATGCACACATAATCAAATAACTATATACAATAGATTATGTCGATGTCGTATTTATGAAGTTCCAAAAGATAAGCATTTATACTTCGTAATATGTTTTCCTTGACACTTTGATCATATTGTTATGACCAAGTCTCATCACTAGAGAATTATATACAATATATATAGCTTCGCATGTTATGTTTTCAATATATCACGACTTGAAAGATACGTTAGGAATGTAAACAAGATGAACTCAATATTACTAACCTCAAGTGGAAGGATGATGTCGTCGTTGTAGCGTTACTTATTCACATTCTTCAGTTATTCGGAGTAATACTCATATGTCTCAACATTCCTAGACTTTCTAGTCTAACCTAAACGAAGTTGACTCTTGTATTTAATCAAGCGACTCTAGATGAGTTTTGATATTAAAATATGACAACCAAACTTGAAATACCAACGCTTGGTGAGTTTAACCGAGCTATGCTCTATCACATCCATTTCTCCAACTTAAACTCCATTTTATCTATAATAATAGAGATAGAGAAGGGGACCTTCTCATTTTTTTCCAATAAAGAATGGCAAAACCAAATATCTTTCTTTCTTATCCTTAATGAGAACTTGCAATATACCAGCCAAATCTTGGCAAACATCTGTATCCATGTTATAACTGAACAAGACTGAAGATTTATGGAAAATTAATTACCTATTCAGAATACTTGCTAAAATCATTGGTAACTTGTAGAAAATACCTGGTTTGAGAAATATTAGCCGTACAAAATTATAGGCAATCATCTGCAAATAAAAAATGATTTATTTTATGAGCTCTTCTCGCAATTTTAACTCATGTGATTAAGTTTTTTTGATCACAAAAAGCCAGTTTCCATGAAAACGCTTCCATTGCAATGATAAAGAGAAGCATGGAAAGTGGATCCCTTGTGGAATTCCTATTATAGGATGAAAAGGCTTACACGGAGAACCATTAAGAAAAACTTCCACCTGAGTAGTACTTATACATTGGTGAATTAAGTAACACCATTTCTCGCAAAACCCAAATTTGTTAAGCACATCAATAAAAAAAATACCACTCAAGCCTATCAAAGGCTTTAGACATATCCATTATTAGTGCTAGAGAACCACCTTTACCAGATTTTCTTTTCATACTGTGTACCATTTCTTGAACCAAAGAAATATTCTTGGAATTAAGACGACCTAGAACATATGTTGCATGCATGGGAGATATTATCTTCTCAATAAGTAACTTCACTCTTCTAGCAATAATTTTAGAAATGATTTTATATGGAGATTACATATGTTAGAGCATAGCTCGGTTGAACCCACTAAGTGTTGGTATGTCAAGTTTGGTTGTCATATTTTAGTGAATCAAAACTCATTTAAAGAGTCGCTTGATTATTTACTAGAGTCAATTTCGTATAGGTTATCTAGAAAGTTAATAGGATATGAGACTTACAAGAATTACGTGAAGACTTGAAGAATGTGAAGAAGTAAATAGCTACAACGACGACATTATCCTTCCACTTGATGTTAGTAATATTTGACTTGAACTGTTTCATTCCTAACGTATCTTTCAAGTCATGCATATTGAAAACATAATTGCGTGAATGATTATACTGTAGTTAGTCATAGTATTAAGGAATTACAATACGAAGTATAACGTTTATCTTTTGAACTTCGTATATAAGACATCGACATAATCGTATGAATGCTATTATGATTATGTATAGGTATGGGTGGAGATTTCGTCCTTGGAAACAATTTTTTTACATTTGTTTAAAAGAAGTACATTCATAAACTTGTTTTGTGAATCGAAAAGGAAATCACTAGGCTTATTGGTATTGTTATTCATTACCAATATGTGTGTTTAGTATAACCGCTCATAACTTGTTTATGTATCTTGGTAAAATTATTCACAATGTCTGACTTTTGTATTGGTATGACTTTTATTAGTGAAACCGATCTTAAGTAACCACCTGAGATGGTATAATCGATTTATTGTAATTGGTATGACCAACTCTAGACATTGGAAAACCGATCCTAGTAAGTGGTGCAACCGATCACAAGAGGGAATCGATCATTGTAAGAGGTACAACAAGTTTTTAGTAATTGGGGAACTGATCCTATGACTTGTGTAACCGAATACAAGTTTATACCATAAATATGTGGTAACCGATCCTAATACCTAGTCAACCAACTTTTGGTAACTAGCGTGACTAATCTTAGTACCCACATGGAGGTAGAATCAAAACTTGGTTTGTTAGAACCGTGAAACCCATAATTGGCGATTTAATAGGATAATCAATCACATAGTTCTTGGAAGTCGGATTAACCAATTCTAAACTTGTTTGGAAGTGTGGCAAATCGGTTCCAAGATTGTAAATATGAAAAAGGATTTACAAAGTAAAGATGTCGACATACTTTGAACATGTGCAGTAACTCTTATCTTTTATTGTTCAAAGATATTCCTTAATATCTAAAGGAGAATCCCGGATCGAGATAAATTTAGAATCTTTTAATTAAGGTTTTAGCTTTTATATGCTTTTAATTTCCAGCAATTAAATGCATATCTTTAGAAAATAAAAATTAGTAATATGCATTTACTAATTGGAGTTTTTCTACTGAGATTTTGGTCAATATTTGGACAGAGCATTTCTAGGAATTATGAAAACCGATTTGGACTTTATTGCATATCTTTGAGAATATTCGGTTTTGGAAATTCCTTGGTGTCCAAACTTCCTTGGTCTATAAATATTGAAGTTTGCATTTTAAGAAAGCTAATCCTCAGAGCCAGCAAAACTACATAGTTGTGTTGTTACTGGTGGAGCCGTCTATTCGGAGAGGAAAGTACCCTAATTATGCGAAATCTCTTACGACCGCTCGTTTTAAGAACTTCTTTGGGATTGGGAAGCTCTACGAGTACCGTTGGTGGGAAACTGTATAATTGCAGTTTATTATTAGTTTTCGATTGATTTGATTGAATAATGGTTGTTGAACTTTGATTGCACCTAGTTTGTTTATGCTTGAGAATCTTCTCTTATGATATAAGATTCACTCAAACTAGATCTAAGTATCGACGGGGATCTTTAGAACTGTTTGTAGATCTAAAGACGTCTTGTGATAATCCATTGTTAACAGACTCCATTCTGTATGTGATTGATCACAAGAGATTCAAGTTGTTTGTGTGCAGGTGTTTATTTAAGATCTAAGAAGATTTGAATACAATGAAGATTTCTTATTTGAGTTCAAAATCTTTGGTGTGCACAAAACTTGATCGGCTGGGGATCCAACTATAATCGGTTTATCTTTGTGATAACCTTGATTGATTAGTTGAGTAGATCGGCATCAATACAATCCTTTGTGATTAAGAGTATTGATTGCATAGTCTAGACAATTACTTTGGTAGTTGTAAAGAGATAGATCTAAGAACCTGCCGAAGGAGTTTATTAGGATAAACGGAAGAGACTTTTGTCAAACTCATATCACGTTGTTTGAAAAGAGTTGTTACCGAACAGATTTGTTGTTCCTTTACTGTTTGGAATACCTGACCAAAGGAATTATTCCAAGTGCGTGACATATTACAAGTTGGAGGCGCATGGATACTGAGGGAACTAGGTGAACTATAGGTTTAGTTGCTTGGTCTCAACTATACGAAGTTGGTTTAGATTTTGTATAACGGATTGATTCTGAGAGTATTCAATTCTGGACTAGGTCCGGGGGTTTTTCTGCATTTGCAGTTTCCTCGTTAACAAAATCTTACTGTGTTTTTTACTTTTCTATTTTCGCAATTATAATTGTTTTATTATAATTAGAAGTAAAATACACAAACATTAATTCCTATTTACTTGATAGCAATCCTATTGTGTTTGGTTAAGTCCGAACCTATTATCAAGTAAACATACTTCTTTGTTGTATTGTCTCGATCTTGTATCCATAGTCAATCATGCAAGTTATCTTGTTATCATATTGTGTCGATCTCGTATCCATAGACGATCACACGAAGTGTGAACCGATTAGTTGTATTGGCTCGACTCAGTCCATAGACAATCACTTTCAAAGAAAGGACTTATAGGTGAAAAAGTTTTAGATTGAGGTATATTTGGGTACCCTCGTCTTTTCAACATAGTGTATCGGCCTAAGATCCTCCGGTTTGTGAGGAGCTTGTTTTTTAGGAATAAAATAAAATATGGCTCTATTTAACTCCTTGAGAATAAATACTGAAGAGAAGAACTGTTGAAATACAATAATAATATATTGTTTGATAATCCGGGTGGGAACTGTCATAGAATTGACAATCTTGGATGGGAAGGGTTTCGAGCTAGCTGTTAAGGGGCACCCAGTTTAGTCTAGCTATTAAGGGGCACCCAGTCTTAGCCGTTAATCACGCTTTAATAATGTTTTGAATTTCTATTTTAGTTAATTCACACGTGTGCTTCTTACACGTGTTGTATTTGTTAGTGAATGGGTATAACTATTTTGGATTGGTCCCTGTTCGACCTATGTTGAATTATTAATCAAAAATCTTATTTCTCTTCCAAATCTGATCTCTATCCTTAGAGATCCTAAGTTTTTTCTAATCTAATCTATAGTGTAGATCACTACAATTTGTATTAGAGCACTTGCTCCGAGTGTTCCTGTGCAATTATGGTAACCCAGAAGGAATTCAACGATTTGAATAAGCGTGAGAATGAACTGACTAACAATCAAAGTGAAGGTTTCAAAGATCTCAACAAGAAGATCGATGAAGCTCAGAACACGATTTCCCCAACATTAATAGCAGGACTAGGACGCTTACTTGATTCTAAGATGTCGTCTCTGGAAGAGAAGTTTTTAAGTCAACGAAAATCAGATGAGGGTTTACTTGAAACTCCCTTCCAATAACAAGGCAATTCGAAAACAGGAGGTAATCACAATATCTTGTCTAACCAATTTTCAAATACTCACAAACCCAAGTTATATTTCCTTAAATTTGATGGAAATAACCCTACATCCTGGATTCGTAAGTGTAATAATTTTTTTTCAATTACATCTAATGGATGAGGAGCAGAAGGTCATGGTTGCTTATCTTCATTTAAAAGGAAAAGCATATTATGGTTTCATGACTATCAAGTAGGTAAGGAGGTAATCTTGTGGGAAGAACTTTGCAATGAAGTCAATTTTAGATTTCAAGAGCTTGGCCATGATGATGTGGTAGGGGAGTTCAATAAGCTTTGTCAAGAAGGAACAATATTAGAGTACCAAACAAAGTTTTGAAGAGCTCAATGCCTTAATGATTGCTAAGAATAGGTTTTTGAATGAAGCTTATTTTACTTCTATCTTTGTCAGTGGACTTAAGGAAGAAATTAAAATGGAAGTTCAAATGCATTCTCCCTCAAAACTTAATCAGGCTATGTACTTAACAAGGATGCAGGAAGCTATGTTGGAGATGACAGCTAGGAAGGATAAATTTGTTTCAAGACTTCCTCCACTCTCAATAGGCAATAGCAACACTAAAAGATTTATAACTCCACCAAAGTCTAACTCACCATCTCCCAACAGTGGTGGCAGCCTCAAACTACCTCCCATCAAAAATTTAACCTATGCTCAGATGAGGGAAAGAAGGGAGAAAGGGTTGTGTTATAATTGTGATGAAAAGTATAACATTGGTTACAGGTGTACTAAAAAATATCTATACATGTTGGTTGGAGATGAGGAAGGATCAGCTACTTCTGAAGAAGAATTTCCTGGTAGTTCTCCAGTCATACAAGAGCTGGAGGAAGAAGTGGAAATCTCCATACATGCCTTATCTTGTAATGTTTCTCACAACACTATTAAAATTTAGGGTATTACTAAGAATAAAAAAGCATTCACTATCTTGATTGAAAATGGTAGCACACATAGTTTCATTGAACCTGAGATAACAAGGCTCAGTGGTGCTTTGATTGAACACACTGTTGCTTTACATGTAGCTGTGGAAGATGGTAACAAGGTGCTTAGTGATGCCAAATGTCCTCAGTTTAGCAGGAACATGCAAGGTGAAAAAGAGGGGCCACACCTAATATTTCGATTAGCAATCTGTATGGACAAACTCCGAGTTACTTTCTAGAGAATCAACTAGACAGTCAGACTCAATTTAGATAGAAATATCTCAAGGAGTTATTATCTCAATCTCTCAATTTGATCTATACTCAAGAAAATAGAAATATGCGAGTCTTTATCAAAGAGAGATAATTTGGATGGTACCAAAGACTAATTTCCAAGTTGAAAAATCGGGGGTCTAACAACCTCACCCAATATTTTGATTACCAATCTGTATGGACAACTCCGAGTTGTTTTCTAGAGAATCAACTAGACTCAATCAATAGAAAATACTCAAGGAGTTATTATCTTAATCTCTCAATTTGATTTACTCAAGCAAATGTGATTCGCGAGTCTAATAAAAGAAATATAACTTGGATGGTACCAAAGACCAATATCCAAGTGCCAATCAATTTAAATCAATAACCAATAAGGTCGGATATTCTAATTGATTGATCAACCCACAACCTGTATTATTTCAATTATATAAAAATATAATGAGGAAAATAAATAATACAGACACCAGAATTTTGTTAACGAGGAAACCGCAAATGCAGAAAACCCCCGGGACCTAGTCCATATTAAACATACACTGTATTAAGCCGCTACAAACACTAGACTACTCCAAATTAACTTCGGTCTGCAGTGTAGTTGAACCCCAATCAATCTCACACTAATCCAAGGTACAGTTATGCTCCTACGCCTTTGATCCTAGTAGGATACTGCGCACTTGATTCCCTTAGCTGATCTCACCCACAACCAAGAGTTGCTATGACCCAAAGTCGAAGACTTTAGCAAACAAATATGTCTCACACAGAAAAGTCTACAAGATAGATAAATTCGTCTCCCACGAATAAACCTAGGAGTTTTGTTCCGTCTTTTGATAAATCAAGGTGAACATGAACCAATTAATAAAACCAAACTTATATTCCCGAAGAACAGCTCAGTTTTATCAATCACCTCAAAATAGTCTTAATCAACGCAGCGAAAAAAGATATTGTGGAATCACAAACCATAAGACGAAGATGTTTGTGATTACTTTTATATCTTTCCTATCGGAGATAGAAATCTCAAGACAATTATTACAATTGTACTCATACGATAAAAACAACAAGATCATATCACACAACTATAGGAAAAGTAGTACCGGTCTGGCTTCACAATCCCAATGAAGTCTTTAAGTCGTTAACCTGGTTTTAGAAGAATAAAACCAAAGGTTAAAGGAGAATCGACTCTAGCTTAGCAAACTAGTATCACACAGAATGTGTGGGGATTAGGTTTCCTAGTTGGTAGAGTTCTCCCTTATATAGTCTTTCAAATCAGGGTTTGCAATCAATGTTATCTTAGTAACAAAGCATTCAATATTCACCATTAGATGAAAACCTGATTAGATACAAGCTAATATCTCTCAACCGTTAGATCGAAAACTTAGCTTGCCATACACACATGTACTTGACGATTTTGGGTTTGTGTAACCGTACCCAAACGTGTACAATAGTTGGTTCAGTATTATCAACCAAATGGTTAGCCAAATGATAACTTTCATATCAACCATATTCTTCTTCACCATAACTAGTCCAAATGACTCAAATGAACTAGTTAGAGATTTGTTCAATTGCTATGAGATCTTATGTACTACACAAGACACAATTGAAGCAAAAATGATGTGATTCACTCGAATCGATTCATGAACTATTAAGCCACGGTTTGCAAAAGCATTCCTTAGATAATTTAGATAAGTTCACGAACATCGTTTTTATACATAACTACTCAAGTTCGTGGATTGGGTTCGCGAAATCAAGTAACCGGTTGGAGTTCACAAACTCTAGCAGAAATTCTCGGGTTCGAGAACTTCCGTCAGTTCGCGGACTGAAACCAAGCTACAACTCCAGCAAAAATTCTCGGGTTCGAGAACTACACACGTTCGCGTACTGAGTTGACTGCTTAAGTTTTGGTTTTCACTTGTGTTTATGGGTGAAAACTATTCCTGCCGGTTTTGATAATTTGGGGGGTGTGGATGAGGAATGAATCTAAACCTTAAACAAATGCACTGCACGGTGAGTGCTTTTAGATTTGAGAAATCAATCTGTGCAAATCAGGCCTAAACCAAGAAATGGCCGTTCCGGACTTGTTTCAGTCAAAAAGTAAAATAGATGGGGTTGATCTTAGGGAGGGAAGCGAAGAAGGTGTTGAGAATGTGAAGGTGTTGTCTATGTATGACTTGTATCAGAAATCTGAACTAGCTTGCATAATGTAATCTATCAGTTCCGGTGTTTGAATACGATTGTATCAACACTTGTTTCTGTTGTCTTGTTCTTTTTGAAAAATAGGATGGAGAACCTATTTATACAAGTCTTTTAGCCTAACCCTCATATCTCGTGGGAAGTGGAGAAAGTGGAGTGATGGAGTAGTGGAGTAACGTGTTAGTGTCACATGACCAGTCTTGCCCACTTCTCCCATCATCACTAACCGTTCATGACTTCCTGACACGTTCTTGTGATGGCGCGTTGTGCGCTGCACGCTGTAAACCGCCAGACCAATACCCCAATATGTATCCCCCAGATTGTGACATGATTGATGTCTCGAGCGTGTAGATCATAGAACCCACAGAAAGTAGCATGTAATGCTAGATTAAATAACTAAGTTATTTAGGAAGTTGATACTTGTGAAGTATCGTGCACATTCTATGCAGGTACTACATCGAGTGTATCCAGTATGTATGAAACATCATTGTTTGAGCGTCTCAAAGTAGCCTCATATCCGGACTACTTCATGTGATGGTTCGGAGGTTGAGCAAGCAAGTCCTTCCTTGATCAACAACATGGTGTGGTAGAGTGATGGATGGTGATCACCATGACGCCGCACTGACCAATTAACTCCTGACCAGGGCTGTATAACCAAGTCGGTGAAGTTGGATGGACGAGATGATCTTTGAGACACTCATCTGCGACCGTTGGTGAAATTAGGGTTTTGGAGGAGGTGCGCAAGCACCACTCTTCAGCCTTATCGAATCCAAGCTTGGGATACGATTTTGGTTGGTCGATCATACATGCGTGTAGATGGCATGATGGTGTATCCATACCCCATTGTCTCACGAAAGTGGGATCTGGGACACTAAATTCGCCTGGTGAAGTTGAGTGGTCGAGATCAATTTGCAACAGAAAACTGGTGCCGCAAAATCCGCACATCATGCCAACTTCGGGTATGCGTTCCAAGACGACCAATCTTGGTCGATCTTGGCCGATTGGTCTGGCGTGTAGGTGGTAGGCTGGTGTTCACGCCTATACCTGACTGTCACATGAAAACGTGATCTAAGCCACTCAAATTGTCCGGCAAAATTGAGTGGTCGAGATTAGTTTGCCATGGGAAGTGTGACCACGCTAGTTTGGGCGTGCGATTTGGGATAACCAGGCATGGTATGCCTTGGCCGATCAGGTGAGGGGATAGATAGGCCCATGGTGGTCATGTTGGTATGACCGGACCTGCTTAATCTAATCTTGGACCCTTTATTCGTGCCGGAGAAAATGGACACTCGTGATGTTCAAAACCCTAATTTTGGGTTTCACGGCCGTGCGTCATGCTTTGTTCGGGAGCACGAATTAGGATGACCAACCATGGTTGGTCCTGACAGATCAGTCAGGTAAGTAGGCGGGCCCACGGTGATTGTGTTGACATGCTCTGGGCCCTTTGAATCTACATCTACACCCTCCATCTATACCTGTGAATATGGATGGTTGAGACTGTTTTGCGACACATGTAATGTGTCGCAAACCCTAATTTAGGGTTTTCCGTCCACAATGCTCTGGCTTGGACGTTTTGGCAAGCTATGCCAATATTTTGGGGAGGCCGACCATGCGGGGCCCGTGTTGGTTCGATAGTGAATATTCCAATACCTGCTTGGGGTCATGGATCCGATCTGAGCTATCCAATTCATGCTGGTGAAGTTGGATGGTCGTGATCGTTTCTGAGACTAACATGGTCAGTCCAGAAATGCTCAATCGGGCTAGTATATCACACCGAGAGTAATATGCTCAATCGGGCTAGTATAGCACACCGAGAGTTGCAGGCTGTACGGGTATCTCGTACATGCTTCATTATAATGCTTGGAGATTCGTATTGCTCTGCTATGAACAACACTCAGTCGTCATGCCGCACTGATATTGAGTACATGAAATACAAGGATGGTTATGCATTAATTAATAATGCTGTATTTAATTCACAGACTAGGATTGTTGCCACATGCTCCATTCTAGGTGAATTAGTAAAGTGAAGAAGTATTCATCACTTATTGATGGCTATATCTTTTACAAGATGTTAGCGCATAATTTTTTGGCTTTTACAATTTTAGCCTTTAAATGAAAATCCACCATCAACATTAAGTCCCCTGCCTAGCGCATATTGGTTAAATTATTATGAGGTAGGCATGAGATGGTGACAGTTAAAGACAAAGCTTATGAGACAAAGTTAGATGTTACCAGGAGAGACGGGTCATCCTGTCCTTGGAGCATTTTACGTTCAAGAGGTGTCCAGGAAAGCATTCCCCTAGCATGATGTCGGTCTTGCCTGCTTCGATGGACTGTTACGCCTGTATCATTCGTGGGGCTACTGTGTCTGCTTGGTCAAACGTGGGCTTGATGTGCCTGTTTTGGTTAATCATAGGTCTGCTGCGTCTGCTTGATCGAACGTGGGACCCGATGTAAACATGCTTGATTCAAACATGGGCATATGTGTATGCTTCGATCAAACCCGAGACCATCGTGTACATGTTTCAAACGTCGGCCATGTCTTGTGCCTACTTTGACCGTACGGTTGATGTGCTTGCTCGAGTGTCATCTTGTTACTTCGACCAAACACCGACCCAGCTAACTTGAATAAACACCGGAATTGATACTTTGACCAAACACCGGCCTTGCTGTTTTCTTCGCTCGAACGTGGGACCCGATGTGAGCATGCTTTTTTAAAAAATAAACCTTGTGTGCTCAATTGTAAATGTGGGTCCTGCAAAAAGCATTAAAGCAGTTTATGGAGCAGGCCACAGAGAGCGTTGAAGTGTTGGAGATGAAACGCCTTCTTTTGGAGAGAGAGCTTTGATTGGGGACGGTTGTGTCTGCTTCGACCAATCTGGGGCTGGGATCAAGTGGGACCCATCGCGTGCCTGACTGAACGTCGACCCTGTGTTTCTACTGAAAACCGGCCCTGCTGCGTGCGCCTGTTTTATTCCAATACCAGCCTTATGACTTTGATCAATACCGAACTTGTGACTTGATCAATAACGGACTTAAAACTTGAGCAATACCGTACTTGTGACTTGATCAATAACGGACTTAAAACTTGAGCAATACCGGACTTGTGACTTGATCAACACCGGACTTGAAACTTGAGCAATACCGGACTTGTGACTTGATCAACACCGGACTTGAAACTTGAGCAGTACCGGTGTTTGGACCCAATACCATCCTTGTGTACCCCAATGCCAATGTGTGTTCTGTCGTGTGTGACTACACATCTCACGCGTTTTTATACAAGTACTGACTCTTGTCTTTTATTGTAGAATGAAGAAAATAACTCCTGTTGAGATATCTTTTGGGGATAATGCTGGTGCCAAGTCAGGAGGTGTTGACAGCCCTTTCAACTATATGAAAATATCTGTTCCACAAGATAACCCTTCTCCTATCGACTTCAAGGTTTTTCATGCTCCGCTGGGCCCTCATGAAGGATGGATGAGACGTATGTTGAGCAATGAGTACATCAAAGATAACTTGACCAGAGCGTAGATTATTGATGCAGCTTGAGTGTTGAAACGGCTCGAGAGGATGTTAAAGTGTCTTCTGGTGCGAACGTTGAGGTGGATCCTGGAGAGAGTGTTGAAGTGGCTTCCTCTTCAGTTCGATTTACCCTTGCGAATTCCATGCTTCTTGACTGATGGTGAAGGAACTTCATGCTGAGCCTCAGTCCCCGAGCGTGGTTTACATGGTTTGTTCATAGTGGTTGTTGTCGAGCCAGATATGGAATATTTTGGACGTCGTCTCATCATTTTGGGAGTCGCGCATGTGGTCCTGGAGTTGGCGGACGCGCATGATGTTGTATCTCAGTGGTTTTCCTCTTGCTGCTTCAGGGAACTGCTTACATAAGGCTGAAGGTTGTATCACCTGTTGGTGAGATATATGCCCCTACGAACATTATGAGGCTTTTCATTACCGGCATGCCTGGTTATTTCTATCAGGGCATATGTTTTTGTAGATGAGCGTTCAACAACTACAGAGGATGACTAAAAGCGCAGATTCTCCAACATAGCATAATAGACATGTACCACCGCCTGATAAAGTGACTCGCCCGGATCTTGTTCGACCACTGTCTGATCGATTAACTCGCCCGGATCTTGCTCGATATGACGCGTGGACATCGTTATCTTCTTGAGGCTGCTCCTTTGAGGTATCGGCTCCAGTGGAAGATTGTCGTCATAGAGCGTTGATACGTTGCACCGGCATTTTTTTAAACCAAATGGCAGTATGGTATACTAAAAATTTCCGAGAGGAGTTAGAAAAGATATCTTACTTGCGTCATGCTCGTACATCCTTATCTGGTTGTAGACGCTACATCCATCCATGGAGGAGAACATGCCGTGTCCACTGGTTGCATCTACTAATATGTCGATGTTAGGTAGAGGAGGATCGTTTTTTGAGCAGCACATGTTCAAGTCTCTGAAATCTATGCAGCACCTGATCTATCCATTTTCCTTATGTCTGAACTGCAACTGTTTAACCGACTTGGATCCAGGTATGACATGTAGATGATGGGTGACCAATTTTCATCTAAGTGCGGCAGTTCTTCATATCTCCAAGCGAATATGTCCTGGTACTCTTTGAGAAGTTCCACGAGCTTCGTGCGTTTATCCGTACACAAGGTTGAGCTGATGGATATAGGCCTAGGAGATTCCTCAACGATTTTAATCTCATCAATTGTGGAGTTGGTGCCATCTTGCAGCTGTTGTGGAGCATATAGCACTTGTTCTTGTGGTTCGTTGATGTTGTAGCATTCCATTGGGTGGAGATACTGGGCAACAGTCTCCCCTTCTAATTGATAATGGCAGCGTCGGTATACCGTTTTCCCTTTTTGGTCACGACTCGCCATAAAAGTTCATTCCCTCTTCATGTGAACGTGGGTCGTGGGTTCACATGATGGAGAAGAATGCTTCGTCCGCAAAGATGCATTGCGGGTTTTATCCCTCAATGATGCAAGCCGGTCTTCTTCCTGAATTGACGCCCACGTGGGGAGTGGGACGTAACGAGAATGTCTGATTCTTTCTGCGGAGCTTCTCCCGTATGTGCTGGTTTGGTTTCCCTCGAAGTCTGTCATTGTGGTAGACTTCCATACGACCTTGCCTAGGAGAACCTTGGATGTCCTGAGGGTCTTGAGAGTAATCACATTCGAAGACGCTCCTGTGTCGATAAGGGTCGTCTTGAACTCTGAATCCTTGATGCGTGCGGTGACATGTAGGCCACGGTTGTGACCTTCTCTGGTTGATTGCAGCAAAATGTCTCCGCGCGCTGATTCTTCGAGAGGTGTGAAAGTTTTCATATACTTTCCACTAGAGAAATCGCTTCCCGATCCACCGGCCTCTGGTTCATAGTGAAACTATTAACTTGAGGAGGATCGTTTTGAGGATTAGTCCCCAGTGTAGGAGTCTCCGTGACAGGACCACTCATATCTGATGTCGCTTCTTTGATCAGGTCCATGTAGGTCCGCACCGCTGAAGTACCTTCTCTGATGCGTTGAATGCATTCCTTGTTGGCTCTATGGGATGTCGCATCTCTTGTGGAAATCGATCAGTTAATGTCTGAAGAAAAGTGAGTACCTCTTTCTGAGTTGCAGCCATATACGTTTGAGTCTTAGCAAGAACTTCCTGCTTCTCCATCAAGTCTGCAATGGTAATGGGGGATGGTCCTCGTCTCGTCCCTCCAGCTCCTCGTCCTGATGAAGGAGTGGAAGTTGTCGCTCTGGTGACTACCGGAGGTGTTACACTTGAGGAGATGCCGGGATTTGCGGCTGCTCTGGATCTGGTGATGGGAGGTGTTACATTTACTGGAACATCTCCTGCTACGCTGGTGCTGGTGGTAGAAGTGACGGCTCCACGTGATGTATTGACCATGGTAGCTCTACTGACAGGTACATCGACACTGGGAGTATTATCCAAAATAGCTCCGTCAGAATTGATTGCTGATCCAGACCTGAGTTCTATCATCTTGAAATGAATTGATGATTAGATTGGTCCTAAGATCTACCCTTTTTGAAATTGATAAAATTGAATCGGATTTCGAAGAAATTGACTTTACAACCGAGAGATTAACCTCCCGCTGTGGTCGTCAATTGTTTATGGGTGAAAACTATTCCTGCCGGTTTTGGTAATTTGGGGTGTGTGGATGAGGAATGAATCTAAACCTTAAACAAATGCACTGCGCGATAAGTGCTTGTAGATTTGAGAAATTAATCTGTGCAAATCCGGCCTAAACCAAGAAATGGCCGTTCCGGACTTGTTTCGGTCACAAAGTGAAGGAGATGGGGTTGATCTTAGGGAGGGAAGCGAAGAAGGTGTTGAGAATGTAAAGGTGTTGGCTATGTATGACTTGTATCAGAAAGCTGAACTAGCTTGCAGGATGTAAGCTATCAGTTCCGGTGTTTGAATATGATTGTATCAACACTTGTTTCTGTTGTCTTGTTCTTTTTGAAAAATAGGATGGAGAACCTATTTATACAAGTCTTTTAGCCTAACCCTCGTATCTCGTGGGAAGTGGGGAAAGTGGAGTGATGGAGTAGTGGAGTAATGTGTTAGTGTCACACGACCAGTCTTGCCCACTTCTCCCATCATCATTAACTGTTCATGACTACCTGACACGTTCTTGTGATGGCGCGGTGTGCGCTGCACGCTGTAAACCGCCAGACCAATACCCCAGTATGTATCCCCCAGATTGTGACATGATTGATGTCTCTAGCGTGTGGATCGTGAGACCCACAGAAATTAGCATGTAATGCTAGATTAAATAACTACGTTATTTAGGAAGTTGATACTTGTGAACTATCATGCGCATTCTATGCAGGTACTGCATCGAGTGTATCCAGCATGTATGAAACATCGCTGTTTGAGCGTCTCAAAGTAGCCACATATCTGGACTACTTCATGTGATGGTTCGGAGGTTGAGCAAGCAAGTCCTTCCTTGACCGACCACATGGTGTGGTAGAGTGACAGATGGTGATCACCGTGATGCCGCACTGACCAATTAACTCCTGACCAGGGCTGTATAACCAAGCCGGTGAAGTTGGACGGATGAGATGATCTTTGAGACACTCATCTGCGACCGTTGGTGAAATTAGGGTTTTGGATGAGGTGCGCAAGCACCACTCTTCAGCCTGATCGAATCCAAGCTTGGGATACGATTTTGGATGGCCGATCATACATGCGTGTAAATGGCATGACGGTGTAGGCGCCCATACCCCATTGTCTCACGAAATTGTGATATGGGCCACTAAATTCGTTTGGTGAAGTTGAGTGGTCGAGATAAATTTGCAACAGAAAACTGGTGCCGCAAAAGCCGCACATCGTGCCAACTTCGGGCGTGCATTCCAAGACGACCAATCTTGGTCGGTCTTGGCTGATTGGTCTGACGTGTAGGTGGTAGGCTGATGTTCACGCCTATACCTGATTGTCCCATGAAAACGTGATCTAAGCCACTCAAATTGTCCGGCGAAATTGAGTGGTCGAGATTAGTTTGCAATTGGGAAGTGTGACCACGCTAGTTTGGGCGTGCGATTTGGGATAACCATGCATGGTATGCCTTGGACGATCAGGTGAGGGGATAGATGGGCCCATGGTGGTCATGTTGGTATGACCGGACCTGCTTAATCTAATCTTGGACCCTTTATTCGTGCCGGAGAAAATGGACGCTCGTGATGTTCAAAACCCTAATTTTGAGTTTCACGGCCGTGCGTCATGCTCTGTTCGGTCGCACGAATTTGGATGACCAACCATGGTTGGTCCTGACCGATAGGTCAGGTATGTATGCGGACCCACGGTGATTGTGTTGACATGCTCCGAGCCTTTTGAATCTACATCTACACCCTCCATCTATACATGTGAAGATGGATGGTTGAGACTGTTTTCCTACACATGTAATGTGCCGCAAACCCAAATTTAGGGTTTTCCGTCCATACTGCTTTGTCTTGGATGTTTTGGCAAGCTATGCCAATATTTTGGGGAGGTCAACCATGCGGGGCCCGCGTTGGTTCGGTGGTGAATATTCCAATACCTACTTGGGGTCATGGATCCGATCTGAGCTATCCAATTCATGCTGGTGAAGTTGGATGGTCGTGATCATTTCTGAGACTGACATGGTCAGTCCAGAAATGCTCAATCGGGCTAGTATAGCACACCGAGAGTTGAAGCCAGTACGAGTATTTCGTATATGCTTCATTATAATGCTTGGAGATTCGTGTTGCTCTGCTGATAACAACACTCAGTTGTCATGCCGCTCTGATAATGAGTACATGAAATACAAGGCTGGTTATGCATTATTTAATTCACAGACTGGGATTGTTGCCAGATGCTCCATTCTAGGTGAATTAGTAAAGTGAAGAAGTATTCATCACTTATTGATGGCTTTATCTTTTACAAGATGTTAGTGCATAATTTTTTGGCTTTTACAATTTTAGCCTTTAAATGAAAATCCACCATCAACAACTTGATCAACAAAGTTCGCAAACTTCGGTTCAAGTGCTAAGGACATAAATATATATGTGTCACCACAACAATGTTTATATCCCCCAGTGGTTATATTGTCTAAACTCTCATTTCAATCATTGAAACATTTTCAGAGGATGTCATATAGTTGTTATTCACAAACTTGTTTTCGTCAGAGCAATTTACAAAGTGATTGAAACATAACATGACTTTCGTCACTAGGCAAAGATGAACTTGGTTAAAGCGAAAGCTTTACCAACACACATTTCGAGAAATAGATAAGCGATATATACTCAGCTCGAAATGTCACATGTGTATATCTTTAGTCTATATAGTAAAATGACTTTTGTCTCAAGATAGGAGATAGAGTAGATAGACTTTTGAGTGATAGATAAGTTCAAGTCTCCACATACCTTTTAGTCGATGAAGATCCACTGGTTCCTTGAGTAGTCCTTCGTCTTGTATGATGATTTCCATGGAGTTATTGAGCTCAACTACACTTTCTATCCTAGTCCAAGACCTTATATATAGTGATGGTCACTAACATTGACAAACATGCTTGATATAGCAACGCATGAGAGTTCGACCGAGCAATGCTCTAACAATTCCCCCCTTTGTCAATTTTAGTGGCAAAAATATTAATACATATGGAATACAAAAAATATATAAATAAACTTTGTAGCTCCTATTCCACATGTCTAATATTCAACAATACTCGAAATATTCATCACTTCCAAGTAGTCCAATGATCCCAAAGGTTGTAAGTTTAGCATCATTGTTGTTGAAAATCCGTAGCTATAACAATGAGAGAAGCATCGGTTCTCAATCATTGTTATACAATGTCATAGTATTATTACACAACGTCAAAGTCCAATTGCATCACAACTTCAACAACAATACTATGGTGATACTTCACTCCCCCTTAGTCAATACTCCATCTCACATGGAAACCACTCCCCCTTACATAATGATCCGAAAGCCAGATATATTTATAGTGTGAACTACATATTAATTCTCCCCCTTTTTGTCAATAAAATTGGCAAAGGTACAAGAACGGGATCCTAATGAAATTTCTGTAAGAGACGGTTTATGACCAAAGGTAAATGTATATCATCTTGTTTATTTGCAATCATAAAGTCGAAGCTAAATGCATTCATCAAGGAGTTCTTAAAGATACAAGATAACCCCTATAATATTCCACAGCCTCACTCCCCACAAAGATTTGGCAATTACGCACAAGTTCAAAAGAACTCTCCCCCATAAAATGTCATTCCCATGGGAACAACAAAAGTGACCTTATTTTCAAAAAAATAAGGATTCCTTTGAACTCAACAAATCACATACAAGTATGAATTTGGAATCCAAAAAGAATATTCAATCAAACTAACCGTAAGCGAACCTAAGATTAATTTAACTAAATATGGTCAATACAAGTAACCTTATAGAGACTTAAAAAAATCAATTAGATTAATCACAAGAAAACTCGCAAATAATCTAATCGTCATACTCAACCAAACTAATTACAAGAGTAATCAATTTAATTGGCCACACTCGACATAAGAAAATCTATGGAGAAATGACTAAGTTAATCATAAAAATAACCATCCTAGTCAATCATGCTTAACATAATAAGAACTTATGAAATGCTAACTAAATAACCATACTAGATGATTGATTTAGTTCATTTGGGCTCAACATAAGAGATTATGGAACCCCGACTAAGATTATCATAAGACATGACAACCTTAACCGTACATGTACTCAACATAATAAGACTTATGTAATACAAACTAAATAACCACACAAGTTGATTAATTTAGTTCTTAATGCTCAACATATAGAATCTCATGGAACAACCAACCATGCCAATAAGGAATCAACTTAGTCGTATCGTGCTCAACATAAGATACACAATGGAGCCTCACAGTAATACATAAAAGATAGATTAGGGAAACTCAATTATTGTGGAATTCACATGGATTCATTCTATGTTTCCATCACCATTTGCAAAATGACACACAATAGACATAATCCTTGAATCACAAAAGATTTTAACCTATCTTACATCAAACATTGACAATATAGGCTTAACTTTTATGTTTGTCAAAAGTCTATTCATCCTTTTATCAATATTTGCATATCAATTCACGAATGACTTTACTTTTGACAAAATATGGGACAATCAAGTTCACGGACGTAAACATGCATATCCCATCAAAATATTGCAATATATAAAACCATAAAGATTAATACTGCAACCATCATCTTCCAAACAAACTTAGAATTTTTAAACCAAAAAATCAAAAAACAAGAAGATGAAAAACATTGGATGTAGCTACGTGTAATCACAATAATGGCTATTCCAAAACACTTGTTATTCTTCTAACAAAAGAGAAACAATAGAAGATTTACTAGACATTAAGACCTTTGAAGAATTCATTATCGTCCCCGAACTCCTTGTCGTCAACAGCCATGGGAACATATGGTTCATTAAGAAAGGAGTTTATATCGATGAACCTTCTTGGTTGTTGTTGTCCAACCAGGTCCTTCTGAATCTCATGAGTCTTATACACAAAATCTTTTATTTGTTGAATCTCCTTTCGCAGCTCCTTTAACACTTCAAGAACATCAGAAAACTTCTGAGAATTTGAAGGAACAACTCTTGGCTTCCTCATATTCCTTCTTTTTCTTTTCAAGGTTGGAGGCAATAGAGATATTTATTTTTCCTTCATGATTGATAGCTTAACAATCACATTACCTTATTTTTCATCAGAAGACATCATTCTTGGAGCGTCCATTAGCGTATGGGTTTGTGAGAGGAATTCACAATTAGCTCAACAATTAGACTTAAGATGAAGAGAGGTTTTAGAAAAGGAAAAGGAATGTAGGGTTCGAAACCTAAAACAGGTTCGTGGACGATCAACTCTTATCCCTATAAAGAATAAAATTGTAGATAGTACCATTTTTTCTATTTGATAGACAAAAGGAAAATACTTCTAAAAAAAAACTTTTCCTAAAGCCTGAGAGGTACAAAATCATTGTCTCTTTTGATCAGGCACATGAGACAAGATTTTAAGAACAACACAATCAAGTTGTGTTGTGGTGAACTATAATTTGTCCACCAATTTCCTCTTGTGGAAAATCCACAGACTTCTATCTATCAAAACAGTTTGACCATACTTTCTTCTCAAATGGTCTTGGTTTTTCATTGGAAACTAACTTCTTAGACGAAGATAAAATCTTATATACCTCTGCGGTCTTCTGAGCAAGTTTAACCTTTCTTGCTAGATGGTTTGCTCTTCGTTGAAGTTTGTTGACGTGTCTTTGCTTGTGTTTGAACTTGTAACACTTTGAGAGTTCATGACCTTTTAATGAACAATACGAGCATGTTACACTTGGATAGTAATCATGCTTCTGAAATGTGCAAGCATCTAGGCACATAGTGGATCCTGAAACATTATAAACAGAGTTTCCAAGAAAAGGGTCAACTTTTTCTTCCAGAATGGTTGGATTATCTTATGAAATAATATCAAAATTGATATGTGTATTACTACAATTATCAAAATCAATATTTTCACCAAGAAACGCAACACTTGATTTCCCATCTTCATTAGAGTCATAGCTGTCAGACATTTCATTAAGAGTTGTTGCAAGACCTTTGTTCCCAGTGTATTTTCTACGATTTGGACACTCGTTTGCAAAATGACCAAATCCCTTACACTTAAAGCACTGAGGCATATCCTCATCAACAGTTTCATCAATATACCTGTTTTTAGGAGGAACACGATTATGAGGTTTGACTGATGCCTTCGTCTTATCTCTGGAGAACCGTTTACTTCTCTTCAATAGAAGATCCATAAACTTCCTTGTGATCATCAAGACTAATTTTTCAAGATCTTCATCTGATGAGTCTGTCTCAGAGTGATCATCTTCAGAGATATACACTTTTTTACTTTTATCAAGTAATTTAGTGTCCTTTTGTGCTTTGAACGCAACATCCTTAGATTTGGATGAATGTTCATGATCAACGATCTTAAGCTCTCCAACCAGCATATTTCTAGAGAGATTATCTAGGTTATTTCCCTCAATGATGGCAGCGATCTGAGAATTTTCATCATAATGTCCTTTTCAAGAATAGACTAACCCAATGCAAAAGATGTATTAACAATTTCAGACACTTTGTGATTAAACTCATCAAATGTTTCTTCATCTGCCATACAAAGGTTTTCCCAATCGGAACTAAGGTTTTGAAGCCTAGCTTCCTTTTCACTAGTATTTCCTTCAAATACGGTTGCTAAGTATTTATGGGTGAAAACTATTCCTGCTAATTTTAGTAATTTGGGGTGTGGATGAGGAATGAATTTAAACCTAAAACAAATGCACTACACAGTGAGTGCTTGTAGATTTGAGAGATCCATCTGTGCAAGTCTGTCCTAAACCAAAAAATGGTCATTTCAGACTTGTTTCGGTCACAAAGTGAAGGAGATGGGGTTGATCTTAGGGAGGGAAGAGAAGAAGGTGTTGAGAATGTGAAGGTGTTGGATATGCAGGACTTGTATCAGAAAGCTGTACTGGATTGCAGGATGTAAGCTATCAGTTCCGGTGTTTGAATACGATTGTATCAACACTTGCTTATGTTGTCTGGACTTGCGTTGTTGTTGAAAATAGGGCGGAGAACCTATTTATACAAGTCCTTTAGCCTAACCTTCGTATCTCGTGGGAAGTGGAGAAAGTGGAGTGATAGAGTAGTGGAGTAGTGTGTTGGTGTCACACGACCAGGCTTGCCCACTACTCCCATCATCACTAACCGTCCATGACTTCCTGACACGTTCTTGTGATGGCGCGTTGTGCGCTGCACGCTGTAAACCTCTAGACCAATACCCCAGTATGTATCCCCCAGTATGTGACATGATTGATGTCTCGAGTGTTTTGGAAAACATGTAGCATGTTGTTGTAGCTTGGCAAGTCAGGATCGGGAAGCTTGCTAGCTTGGTGACCTTCGACGGTCGAGATTTTGCATCTTGAGAGGAGGGGAAACCGTTGATCGTTGCGCCAGAAACCCTAATTAGCGCTCCTTACTAGAATCGTTGTAGAATTCTAGTACGGACTCGGAGTTTGATGATCTGCCCCTCTATTCCATACGGAAAAGAATTTCTTATCTCCCAACGCGGGAATATTTAGGTTTTAAGCTCGTTCGGGAGGAGAAAACATCCCAAAAGCAAAACCCATGAAGGAAATTGATACTTGTGAAGTATCATGTGTATACTATGCAGGTACTACATTGAGTATATCCAACATGGTTTGGAAGTTGCGCATGCAAAACCTTCCTTTACCGACCACATGGTGTGGTAGAGTGGTGAATGGTGATCACCATGACTCCGTACTGACTAATTAACTCCTGACCAGGGCTATATAACCGAGCTGGTGAAGTTGGATGGATGAGATGATCTTTAAGACACTCATCTGCGACACTTGGTGGAATTAGGGTTTCGAAGGAGGTGCGCAAGCACTGCTCTTCACCCTGACCGAAACCAGACTTAGGGAACTATCCTGGACTGGACGATCACACCTGCGTGTAGATGGCATGACTTTTTAGGCGTTTATACCTACCATCCCACAAAAACATGATCTGGGCCACTCAATTCATCCGGTGAAGTTGAGTGGTCGAGATCGAATTGAAACAGAAGATTAGTGCCGTAAAAGCCGTATCCCATACCAACTTCGGGCGGGCGTTCCAAAACGACCAAGCTTGGTCGGTCTTGGTCGACTGCTCCAACGTGTAGGTGGTAGGCTGGTGTTCACACCTATGTCTTACCGTCCCATGAAAACACGATCTAAGCCACCCAATTCGTCCGGAGAAATCGAGTGGTTGAGATTAATTTGCAGCTTGGGAGGTGTGACCACGCATGTTGGAGCGGACAATTTAGGGATAGCCAGGCATGGTATGCCTTGGCCGATTAGGTGAGGGGATAGATGGGTCCACGGTGGTCATGTTGACATGACCGGACCTTCTTTGATCTAATCTCGGACCCTCCATTCGTGCCGGATAAGATGGACGCTCGTGATTCAAAACCCTAATTTTTGGGTTTCAGAGTCGTGCGTCATGCTCCATTCATGCGCACGATTTGGAATGACCAACCATGGTTGGTCCTGACCGATTAGTCAGGTATGTAGGCGGGCCTGCGGTGATTTTATTGACATACTACGTGCCCTTTGAATCTACATATGCACCCTCCATCTATACCTGCGAAGATGGATGGTTGAGGCTGTTTTGCGACACATGTAATGTGTCGCAAACCCTAATTTAGGGTTTTCCATCCATACTGCTATGGTTTGGACTTTTTGGCAAGCTAGGCCAAGGGAGGCCGACCATGCGGGTTCTGTGTTGGTTTGGCAGGTATTCCATACCTGCTTGGGGGTGATGGAATCGATCTGGGACATCCAATCAGGCTGGTGGAGTTGGATGGTCGTGATCATATCCACCGATCTGATCGATCTGGATGCTCAATCGGGCTAGTATAACACATCGAGAGGGGCTCAATTGGGATAGTATCACACACCGAGAGTTCATCCTGTATGGGTATTTCGTACATGGTTTCATTATAATGCTTGGAGGTTCGTGTTGCTCCGCTAAGAGCAACACTCAGTCTTCATGCCGCACTGATAATGAGTACAGGAAATACAAGGCTATTGCGCATTAATTAATAATCTTTGGAAATTCATAGGGTATATGGGATTGTTGCTACATGCTCCAACCTGGATGAATTTCGTGTATTTTTTTCACAGAATGGGATTGTTGCCACATGCTCCATTCTTGGTGAATTGATAAAGTGAAGGAGTATCCATCACTTGTTAATGGCCTTATCTTTTACAAGATGTTGGCGCATATTTTTTAGGTTTTACAATCTTAACCTTAAATAAAAATCCACCATCAACATTAAGTCCCCTGACTAGCACATAATGGTTACACTATTGTGTGGTAGGCATGAGATGGTGACAAATTTATACATTGAAATGACCAAGATAAAGTGAATGCATATTTACCAGATAGGTCGACATCGTCAGGCATTGCCTTGGGAGTCCTGATTAGGGTTTGGAGGAGAAGTACGACCTAGTCGACATTGGGACCTCATTCATCGGATAAGTCCCGTTGTAGTTGATCCGGTCTTCCTTATGGTTTCCTTCAGTATTCATGCGGGTTAAAATCCGTTAATAGATTTTTCTGCAAAAACTCTATCTTCCCAACATGTTGAGCAACAGTAGATCATCTTCTTCGTACCACCCAGGATCTTTCGTCAAGCGTGCGCGATCTCCGTCTGGGTTTCATGATGAATCCCCGGCCCGTGTTCTCCGAGTCAAGAAGATCATACCGGTTCGTCTTCTTTTCCTTTTCTGATCGATTTATTTGTTCCTCATAAGGATCAGGTGAACAATCCTTTCCTTTTTGCAGAGATACCCCACCGGAACATGTGTGACAGTTATTTATGATGATAACCTAAGCAGTCCTCTTACTTCAAACTAGAACATGCCTACTCCTACGGATCTCGAAGATGCCGATCTAGGTATATCGTCTTATGAATACACCAATGCAGGTCTTCCGTTCGATATTCGCATAAAGTGTTTATCATCTAGTTATCGAGACGTTGGTGGATTCTTAGTGCGGAAGGAGTTTGTACCTTTATACACGAAATTATGGAGAAAGTACGGCCATATCGCAACCAGGAATGTGGTCCGACACTGTTCCTCTGATTTGGTCAACACGGTGAACTTCCTTCTTCCCATGATTGCTGAGATGGAGAATATTTCCATCCGCAATGTTGCCGAATCAATCCTCGAAAAGTGGGAGGATATGGTATCTACCTGCGAATCCATGGAGTTCAACGTGGGTTGGTTGCGACAGTGTCTTGATATCATCAAGGTTGATCGAGCCGGTATCCTCGTAAATGTTGTTCCTGCTGCGAAAGCTATCTTGGAAGAGGAGAAGGCTCTGGCTTTGGAATCAAAGAAGGTAGAACAGGCAGTACAGGACTTGAAAAAAAGGACAGAGAGGTATCAAGATAGACTGGAGATGATGCTCTCAAGGAACTATAATCTGCTGGACGGACTCTTCTAGATCATATGTAGCTGTGTTCCCTTGTTGTCAATGATGTTTGTGTTAAAGTTTTCTTTTAAACATCTTTGCGGAATAAATGGCACTGGTTTTTTTTTTTTTTTGATTGATGAAATAAGTTTTCATTAATGCATCTATGAATATGATTGAGGATTCAAACATGTAATGAAATAGATGCATGTCTTGTAGCGTCGTGAGACAGGGTGGACAATGGTCAAGCATGATATGCCTTGAGCCATTTTCCATTGATGACCGCTTCTATCCTTCCTCCGTCCGCCTTGACAATCTTGTAGTAGCCGGTATTGTGAGCCTTGGTCACTGTGTAGGGACCTTCCCATTTCGGTGAGAATTTTGGCGCGGACATGTCTTGTTGGATGTGCCTTGCCATTTTCAAGACCAAATATCCCATTTTGAAAACACGCGAATTCACGGTTTTATTATACGCCCTGGAAACTCTGTTCATGTACACCTGAGCGCGTTCTTCCGCTTTGTTCCTTATGAAATCCAGAGTGTCTAACTCCGCTATTCTAGAGATAGAAGTTTCGTTCTCGTCCCAGTGGACCTCATTCGCTGCCACAATCCTGGCTGATGGGATTTTGATCTCTGCCGGGAGAATTGCGTCCGCTCCGTAAACAAGTGAATATGGGGAAACTCCAATGGAGCTTCTAGGTGACGTCCGGTATGCCCACATTGCTATTGGTAACTGGTTGTGCCATTCCCTAGGATTGTCGTGTACTGTTCGACTGATGATCCGGATCAATGTCTTGTTGGTACTTTCGGCTTTCCCGTTCCCTTGAGGGTAGTAGATGGTGGAGAAAACCTGTTGGATGCCATACCTTTCGAGCAACTCTTGTACCTGTTTGTTGGCGAAGGGAGTGCCGTTATCAGTGATAATATGCTTGGGCACACCAAAACGACAAATGATGTGCTATTTAATGAAAGCCGCAATTGTTGCTCCCGTAGTTCCCCGCAGCGGAATGGCTTCTACCCATTTGGTGAAGTATTCTGTCACGGTTATGATGTACTCATGCTGCTTTGATGAGGGCGGGTTTATTTTCCCAATAATGTCCAGTCCCCAGCTGTAGAAAGGCCACGGACTGCTTATTGAGTGCAGGGGGGTGGAGGGAGTGTGTACAAGTTTCCCATGAATCTGACATTTGTGACAACTTTGAACAAAAGCGGCCGCGTCATCTTCCATGGTTGGCCAATAGTATTTCTCGTGTATCTGGAAAAATAACTTCCTCTTCCCTTGGTGCTCCCGCTCGTGTGTTTCTTTCAGAATGACTGAAATTTCTTCCTCAGCCAGGCACCTCAATAGATTCCCTCCGAAACTCTTACGGTATAGGATCCCTTCGTGGAATATGAACCGCTTCGCCTTTTGCCTTATTTTGATAGCGTCCTTTTGATTGGTAGAAGTTGTTCCATCGCGGAGATAGTTGATGTACGGCTCTCTCCAGTCCCCAGCATGGTTCATACTAAAAACTTCCGACTGGTGTGGTGGCGCTTGACAATTTGAGCAGGACTTCTGAAGTAGCCTGGATTGAGTCTCCATCTCCGGCCAGTAATATCCCAGACGTTGGAGTCGCCGGTAAAGCGTTACCACCAGTGATTGTCCACAAACTTCATTGTGAACACGATCTAGTTGTAGTTGTGCATCGTCATCTCCAAGGCATCTTGACAGAGAACCGTCCGGATTTCGATAATACAACATACCATGAAGTATGAAGAAGTTTTGTAAGGTTTTGAGACTGACCTTTCCCTGGGAGACCGAGCTGTTGAGATCTTGAGTGATCGGAGTTCGCCAATCATCAATCTTGGTGTCTCTGTATTGTGATAGCCATGTCGATTCTATGGTTCTCCTCTTTACTGTTAGGGTTTCTTCCGAACCTTTGAACTTCAGTTTGGAAGCTAGTGTTGCCAGAAAATCAGCGTGTTTGTTGTTGTTGCGACCAACATGGACTATAGTTGCGTCGACAAAATAATTTAACAACCTTTGATCTTCTCCAGACGTGTGACTCCTGCTTTCTTAGCTATTGACAGTCCTATGAGGAAAGCTTCATACTCTGCTGAGTTGTTGGTGCATTCGAAGTCCAACTTGAAGGAGTGCGAGAAAACTTCCCCAGTTGGAGAGACTAATACCATGCCCGCTCCTCCAGTATTACTGCTATGAGTAACAGATCCATCAAAATATAGGATCCACACTTCCTCTTCCAAAACGGAGACGTCTGGAAACTCTTCAGGGAGGTATTCGTGCAGTCCGGTAGTGCCTTCTCCAGGAAATGCTGCCAGCAAGTCTACAACTGCTTGACCCTTGATATCCCTTGGTGACACATATGCTATGTCCATCTCTGACATTTGGAGAAGCCATTTTCCTGTTCTTCCCGTAAGGACCGGTTTTGAAAGTAAAAACTTTGCAGGATCGGATTTAGATATGAGTATTACCCTATTAAACAGTAGGTAATGCCTAAACTTCTGAATGGAGTGGATCAAGGCCAAACATGCTTTTTCCCCCCTGGGGTATCTGAGTTCGGCGTCTCTTAATATCCGGCTAAAGTAGTACATAGGATGTTCGACTCCCTCGTCATCTTCTTGAGCGAGTAGAGACCCTAAGGCGGTGTCACTAAAGGCGGTGTAAAGGCGTAACGGTTTTCCCTGGACATGAGACTTCATGATGGCTGGAGACGACATTATTTGTTGAATCTTTCGAAAAGCTTCATGTTGGATTGCGTTCCAAATGAAGCTAGCTCCTTTCTTCAGTAAGGGAGTGAATGAGGCGACGAGTTGGGCTAGACCAGGTATAAAACGTCGGATATAGTTTACCTTGCCCATGAAACTTTGGATTTCCTTCACAGTTCAGGGAGGCGGCATTGTGAGGATAGCCTGGGTCTTGGATGGGTCTACCTTGATTCCTTCCGCGGTTACCTGGAACCCTAGAAACTTTCCTGAAGATACACCGAAAGCGCATTTCAAAGAATTCATCTTTAACTTGTATTCTCGACATCTCTCGAATACTTGCCGTAGGGCGTTGGCGTGGTCTGCTCGAGCCTTGGACTTGTCCACAATATCATCTACGTAATCTTCTACTTGTTTATGCATCATGTCGTGGAAGATTGCCGTCATAGCACGTTGATATGTTGCGCCGACGTTCTTTAAACCGAATGGCATAACAGTATAATAAAAATTTCCAAGAGGGGTCTGAAAAGCTGTCTTACTTGAATCATGTTCATACATCCTTATCTGATTGTAGCCGCTGTAGCCGTCCATGAAGGAGAACATGACGTGTTCGCTGGTAGCGTCTACCAACATGTCAATGTTGGTTAGAGTAAAGTCATCCTTTGGACAACACTTGTTCAAGTCTCTGAAATCCACGTAACACCGAATCTGTCCGCTCTTCTTCTTTACCGGAACCACATTAGCTAGCCAGGTCGGATGATGGATAGGTATGATAAAACCAGCAGCTAGCAGTTTCTGAATTTCATTCTTGATTAGTTCTTCCACTTCGTGCCTGAACTGCCTCGGAGATTGCTTGACTGGCTTGGATCCAGGTATGATGTGAAGGCGATGTGTGACCAGTTTCTCGTCTAGACCTGGCATTTCCTCATATGTCCGGGCAAACACATCTTGGCACTCTTTAAGTAATTGGACAAGACTTGCACGTTCGTCTACGAATAGAGTCGAACTGATAGATATTGGCCTGGGAGACTTATCATTCCCGATGTCAACAATCTTGAGTTCATCGATTGTGGAGTTGGTGCTATCTTGTAGCTGTTGCGGAGCGTCTAACACCTCCTATTGTGTCTCGTCATTCTTACAGAATTTAATTGGGCGGAGAGACTGGGTACCAGTCTCCCCTGTTAATTGCTAACAGCTACGCCGATATATTGTATTCCCATGATCGCGTCTTTCCTTGAAAGTGCGTTCCCTTTTGGCGTGAGCATGGGTTAAAACTTCAACGGATGAAGATGAGCCTCCCGTCAACAAAGGCGTGTTGTGGTGTTTAACCCCTAATGATGCAAGTCGGTCTTCTTCCTGAATTGAAGCCCATGTGGGTAATGGGGTGCACAAGACTTGGTCTGACTTTCCCTGCGAAGCTTCTTTTGGGTTGAACAGCTCCAATCCGCATATTGGCGCGTATGGAGACAGTGATGCAGGAATACGTATAACTTCTTCATTTAGCATAGTCTTCAGGCACTGGTGATACGTCGAAGGGATGACCTTATTGTCATGGAGCTACGATCTTCCTAGTATCATATGGTAGTCTGGCTCCTTTCCTATGACTTCAAATTTCACTTTGGATTGAACAGGTCCTACCGACAAATTTAGTTTGACATACCCGTATGTGCTAGTCTGGTTTCCTTCGAAGTCCGTCATTGTGGTGGGCTGTCGTAAAATTTTGCACGGGCTGACCTTGGCCGTCCCGAGGGTTTTGAGGGTAATCACGTTTGAAGATGCTCCTATGTAGACGAGGGCCCTCCTGAACTCCGAACCCTTGATGCGTGAGGTAACATGTAGGGCCCGGTTGTGACCCTCTTCCGCCATCATATAGTCTTCTGTAAATGTAACATTATTTACCGATCTTTCCGATGCAGTTAGGATTTCTGGTCGTGAAGAAGTCAGGTGTACGTCCAAGCTATTTTATTAATCGCAGCAAACGTCTCTGCCCGTTGATTCTTCGAGAGGTGCAAGATTTCGCATAAGCTTTCCACTAGAGATGCCGCTTCCTGATCCACTGGTCTCTGGTTCGTAGTAAAGATGTTGATTTGAGGGGAATTAGTCCCCGGTGCGGAGGTCTCCAGAACTCCTAACTATGATGTCATCCAGATGAGGAGATTAAGGATTCCATATACCGCTTCTTTGATTAGCTCCATGTTCCTCGCGTGAATCTCATGTACCCGTGCTAGTTCACTTAACGTTGGGACTCTTTCGGTTACGCCATCAGCTACACCGTTGGGAAGAGGGGTATCTCCGTTGGAGGAACCGTCGGGATTCGAGACTGTTGTGACAGTCCTAAGACCAACCATCTCCAAATCGATTGAATGGTATTGAATAAATTGAATTTACGACCGAGAGATCAACCTCCCACTGTGGTCGCCAATTGTTTATGGGTGAAAACTATTCCTGCTAATTTTGGTAATTTGGGGTGTGGATGAGGAATGAATTTAAACCTAAAAAAAATGCACTGCGCGGTGAGTGCTTGTAGATTCGAGAGATCAATCTGTGCAAGTTCGGCCTAAACCAAAAAATGGCCGTTCCAGACTTGTTTCGGTCACAAAGTGAAGGAGATGGGGTTGATCTTAGGGAGGGAAGCGAAGAAGGTGTTGAGAATGTGAAGGTGTTGGCTATGCAGGACTTGTATCAGAAAGATGGACTGGCTTGCAGGATGTAAGCTATCAATTCCGGTGTTTGAATACGATTGTATCAACACTTTATTTTGTTGTCTAGACTTGCGTTGTTGTTGAAAATAGGGCGGAGAACCTATTTATACAAGTCCTTTAGCCTAACCTTCGTATCTCGTGGGAAGTGGAGAAAGTGGAGTGATGGAGTAGTGGAGTAGTGTGTTGGTGTCACACGACCAGGCTTGCCCAATTCTCCCATCATCACTAACCGTCCATGACTTCCTGAAACGTTCTTATGATGGCGCGTTGTGCGCTGCATGCTGTAAACCGCCAGACCAATACCCCAGTTTGTGACATGATTGATGTCTCGAGTGTTTTGGAAAACATGTAGCATGTGGTTGTAGCTTGGCAAGTCAGGCTCGGGAAGCTTGCTAGCTTGGTGACCTTCGACGGTCGAGATTTTGCATCTTGAGAGGAGGGGCAACCGTTAATCGTTGCACCAGAAACCCTAATTAACGCTCCATACTAGAATCATTGTAGAATTCTAGTACGGACTCGGAGTTTGATGATCTGCCCCTCCATTCCATACGGAAAAGAATTTCCTATCTCCCAACGAGGGAATATTTAGGTTTTAAGCTCGTTCGAGAGGAGAAAACAGCCCGAAAGAAAAACCCAGGAAGGAAATTGATACATGTGAAGTATCGTGTGTATATTATGCAGGTACTGCATTGAGTATATCCAACATGGTTTGGAAGTTGCGCATGCAAACCCTTCCTTTACCGACCACATGGTGTGGTAGAGTGGTGAATGGTGATCACCATGACTCTGCACTGACTAATTAACTTCTGACCAGGGATATATAACCGAGCTGGTGAAGTTGGATGGATGAGATGCTCTTTAAGACACTCATCTGCGACACTTGGTGGAATTAGGGTTTTGAAGGAGGTGCGCAAGCACTGCTCTTCACCCTGACCGAAACCAGACTTAAGGAACTATCCTGGACTGGCCGATCATATCTGCGTGTAGATGGCATGACGGTTTAGGCGTTTATACCTACCATCCCACAAAAACGTGATCTGGGCCACTCAATTCATCCGGCGAAGTTGAGTGGTCGAGATCGAATTGAAACAGAAGATTAGTGCCGCAAAAACCGTATCCCATACCAACTTTGGGCGGGCATTCCAAAACGACCAAGCTTGGTCGGTCTTGGTCGACTGCTCCAACGTATAGGTGGTAGGCTGGTGTTCACGCCTATGTCTTACCGTCCCATGAAAACGCGATCTAAGCCACCCAATTCGTCCGGAGAAATAGAGTGGTTGAGATTAATTTGCATCTTGGGAGGTGCGAC
Organism: Papaver bracteatum; assembly: GCA_023529315.1. Taxonomy (NCBI): domain Eukaryota; kingdom Viridiplantae; phylum Streptophyta; class Magnoliopsida; order Ranunculales; family Papaveraceae; genus Papaver; species Papaver bracteatum. The sequence goes on from JAJJWX010001320.1 coordinate 346,295, forward strand.
CACGCATGTTGGAGCGAACGATTTAGGGATAGCCAGGCATGGTATGCCTTGGACGATTAGGTGAGGGGATAGACGGGTCCACGGTGGTCATGTTGACATGACCGTACCTGCTTTGATCTAATCTCAGACCCTCCATTCGTGCTGGATAAGAAGGATGCTCATGATTCAAAACCCTAATTTTTGGGTTTCAGAGTCGTACGTCATGCTCCATTCAGGCGCACGATTTGGAATGACCAACCATGTTTCTTCCTGACCGATTAGTTAGGTATATAGGCGGTCCTGCGGTGATTGTATTGACATACTCCGTGCCCTTTGAATCTACATCTGCACCCTCCATCTATACCTGCGAAGATGGATGGTTGAGGATATTTTGCGACACATGTAATGTGCCGCAAACCCTAATTTAGGGTTTTCCATCCATACTGCTATGGTTTAGACGTTTTGGAAAGCTAGGCCAAGGGAGGCCGACCATGCGGGTTCCGCGTTGGTTCGGCAGGTATTCCATACCTGCTTGGGGGTGATGAAATCGATCTGGGCCATCCAATCAGGCTGGTGGAGTTGGATGGTCGTGATCATATCCAGACTGATACGGTCAGTATGGATTCTCAATCGGGCTAGTATAACACACCGAGAGGGGCTCAATCGGTCTAGTATAACACACCGAGAGTTCAGCCTGTACGGGTATTTCGTACATGGTTTCATTATAATGCTTGGAGGTTCGTGTTGCTCCGCTAAGAGCAACACTCAGTCGTCATGCCGCACTGATAATGAGTACAGGAAATACAAGGCTGTTGCGCGTTAATTAATAATGCTGGAAATTCACAGGGTATATGGGATTGTTGCTACATGTTCCAACCTGGATGACTTTCGTGTATTTTATTCACAGAATGGGATTGTTGCCATATGCTCCATTCTTGGTGAATTGATAAAGTGAAGGAGTATCCATCACTTGTTAATGGCTTTATATTTTACAAGATGTTGGCGCATATTTTTTAGGTTTTACAATCTTAACCTTAAATAAAAATCCACCATCAACACTAAGATATCCCAAGCTTCTTGCGACTTAGTGCAATTAGACACATAGTGCTGAAGATTTGGGGTAATGGCATGTATGATTGCATTCAAACCGTCGTAGTTTTTATTTGCAGCAAGAATCTCTGTAGGAGCGTATTCTGCAATATTCTTTGGAACATTTACATCTCCAACTGCCTCAACGGGAGCATTATATCCATTAACAACATATACCCATGATTGGAAATCATGTGCTTGAAGAAAAGCGCGCATAACAATTTTTCACCATAAGTAATTAGTGTCATCGAAGACTGGGGGTACGTTTATTGAGATAGCACCTATGTTCATAGAGTCAGATCCCTACAAACATAGACTTATGAGGTCTTGAACGTGTTTGCCTGCTCTGATACCAATTGAAAAAGCGTGGGTCTAACAACCTCACCCAATATTTCGATTAGCAATCTGTATGGATAAATCCGATTTGTTTTCTAGAGAATCTCAATCTCTCAATTTTATTTACTCAAGAAAATATGATTCGCGAGTCTCATCAAAGAGAAATAACTTGGATGGTACCAAAGAACAATATCCAAGTGTCAATCAATTTAAATCAACAACCAATAAGGTCGGATATTCTAATTGATTGATCAACGCACAACCTGTATTATTTCAATTATATAAAAATACAATGCGGAAAATAAATAACACAGACACCAGAATTTTGTTAATGAGGAAACCGTAAATGATTCGCGAGTCTCATCAAAGAGAAATAACTTGGATGGTACCAAAGAACAATATCCAAGTGTCAATCAATTTAAATCAACAACCAATAAGGTCGGATATTCTAATTGATTGATCAACGCACAACCTGTATTATTTCACACCAGAATTTTGTTAATGAGGAAACCGTAAATGCAGAAAAACCCCGGGACCTAGTCCAGATTAAATATACATTGTATTAAGCCGCTACAGACACTAGCCTACTCCAAATTAACTTCGATCTGGACTGTAGTTGAACCCCAATCATTCTCATACTGATCCAAGGTACAGTTATGTTCCTACGCCTCTGATCCCTGAAGGATATTGCGCACTTGATTCCCATAGCTGATCTCACCCACAACCAAGAGTTGATACGACCCAAAGTCGAAGAATTTAGCAAACAAATCTGTCTCACACAGAAAAGTCTACAAGATAGATAAATTCGTCTCCCACAAATAAACCTATGAGTTTTGTTCTGTCTTTTGATAAATTAAGGTGAACAGGAACCAATCAATAAAACCAGACTTATATTCCCGAAGAATAGCTTAGTTTTATCAATCATCTCACAATAGTCTTAATCGACGCAGCAAAAAAAGATATTGTGGAATCACAAACGATGAGACAAAGATGTTTGTGATTACTTTTATATCTTGCCTATCGGAGATAGAAATCTCAAGCAAATTATTACAATTGTACTCATACGATAGAAACAATAAGATCATATCACATAACTACAAGAAAAGTAGTATCGGTCTGGCTTCACAACCCCAATGAAGTCTTTAAGTCGTTAACCTGGTTTTAGAAGAAGAAAATCAAAGGTTAAAGGAGAATCGACTCTAGTTTAGCAAAATAGTATCACACAGAATGCGTGGGGATTAGGTTTCCCAGTTGCTAGAGTTCTCCCTTATATAGTCTTTCAAATCAGGGTTTGCAATCAATGTTAGCTTAGTAACAAAGCATTCAATATTCACTGTTAGATGAAAACCTGATTCGATACAAGCTAATATCTCTCAACCGTTAGATTGAAAACTTAGCTTGCCATACACATATGTACTTAATGATTTTGGGTTTGTGTAACCATACCCAAACGTGTACAATAATTAGTTCAATATTAGTCAACCAAATGGTTAGACAAATGATAACTTTCATATCAACCATATTCTTCTTCACCATAACTAGTCCAAATGACTCAAATGATCTAGTTAAAGAGTTGTTCAATTGCTATGAAATCTTATGTACTACACAAGACACAATTGAAGCAAAAATGATGTGATTAACTCGAATCGAATCATGAACTATAAATCCACGGTTTGCAAAAGCATTCCTTAGATAATTTAGATAAGTTCACGAACATCGTTTTTATACATAACCACTCAAGTTCGCGCGGACTCAAGTAACCGGTTGGAGTTCACAAACTCCAGCAGAAATTCTCGGGTTCGAGAACTTCCGTCAGTTCGCGGACTGAAACCGAGCTATAAATCCAGCAGAAATTCTCGGGTTCGAGAACTATGCACGTTCGCGGACTGAGTTCGTGGACTGGGTTGACTGCTCAAGTTTCGGTTTTCACTAGATCAACAAAGTTCGCAAACTTCGGTTCAAGTGCTAAGGACTTATACATATATGCGTTACCACAACAATGTTTATATCCCTAGTGGTTATATTGTCTAAACTCTCGTTTCAATCATTGAAACATTCTCAGAGGACGTCATATAGTTGTTATTCACAAACTAGTTTTCGTCAGATAAATTTCCAAAGTGATTGAAACATAACATGACTTTCATCACTAGGCAAAGATGAACTTGGTTAAATCGAAAGCTTTACCAACTCACATTTCGAGAAATAAATAAGCGAGATATACTCAGCTCGAAATGTCACATGTGTATATCTTTAGTCTATATAGTAAAACAAATTTTGTCTCAAGATATGAGATAGAGTAGATAAACTTTTGAGTTATAGATAAGTTCAAGTCTCCACATACCTTTTAGTCTATGAAGATCCACTGGTTCTTTGAGTAGTCCTTCGTATTGTATGATGATCGCCATGGAGTTCTTGAGCTCAACTACACTTTCTATCCTAGTCCGAGACCTTAGTTATAGTAGACTAGAAATCAAGACTTTATAGTTTTGATCACTGGCATTTACAAACATGCTTGATATAGCAACGCATACGAGGTCGACCGAGCAATGCTCTAACACAAGTGTCAATCAATTTAAACCAACGACCAAATAGGTCGGATATTCTAATTGATTGAACAACACACAACCTGTATTATTTCAATTATATAATGAAATATAATGCGGAAAAGAAATAACACAGACACTAGAATTTTGTTAACGAGGAAACCATAATGCAGAAAAAACCCAGGACCTATCCAGATTAAACATACACTTTATTATGATGCTACAAACACTAGCCTACTCCAAACAAACTCCGGTCTTGACTGTAGTTGAACCCCAAACAATCTCACACTGATCCAAGGTATAGTTATGCTCCTACGTCTCTGATCCCAGTAGGATACTACGTACTTGATTCCCTTAGCTGATCTCACCCACAACCAAGAGTTGTTATGACCCAAAGTCGAAGACTTTAGTAAACAAATCGGTATCACATATAAAAGTTTACATTAATAGATAAATTCATCTCCCACGAATATACCTACAAGTTTTTGTTCCGTCTTTTTGTAAATCAAGGTGAACAAGAACCAATTGATAAAACCAGACTTATATTCCCAAAGAGCAGCTCAGCTTTATCAATCACCTAACAATAGTCTTAATCGACGCGGCGAAAAAAGATATTGTGGAATCAAAAACAATGAGATGAAGTGTTTGTGACTACTTTTATATCATGCCTATCAGAGATATAAATTTCAAGCCAATTATTACAATTGTACTCGTACGATAGAAACAGCAAGATCATATCACACAACTACGATAAAAGTAGTATCGGTCTGGCTTCACAATCCCAATGAAGTATTTAAGTCGTTAACCTAGTTTTAGATGAACAAACCAAATGTAAAAGGAGAATTAACTCTAGCTTAACATAACTAGTATCATACAGAATGTGTTGGGATTAGGTTTCCCAGTTGCTAGAGTTCTCCCTTATATAGTCTTCAAATCAGGGTTTGCAATCAATGTTAGCTGATAGGTGTCTAAAACACCTTATTATTTATCTATTGTTTATGCTTTCTATGCTAGTTTTCTTGTAAATTATGTATCTTATGCTTTGTTTTTGAGTATTTAGGTACTTTGGAGTCATTTGGATCAAAAGAAGAGGAAACATGGAAAAAACGTTGGAGGCGGATTGTGTCTCATTATTTGCTTTTATTTCTTCATCTCTGTCTGAAAAGTATGCCATCTTTAGTGATGCAAATTATGTCTGAAAAGCATGGCGTCTTTAATGATGTTAAGACATTGAAGAGAAGAAGTGGACTTGAGATGCAAGAGGCGGATGCAGCTGGTGAGAGAGCATTCATTTGGGGCATAAAGGGGAAAAGCTGTCATTTCCTAGGAGAACACTATCTGGAGCCTGGTCATGGTTAAGGGTCAACCAATTCTACAGGAGCACTAAATACCGCTGATGTTAAGGGGTGGCTAGCTGTTATAGGGTACCCATTGGGGTGTCCCTTAGCCTATGTATTGGAGTGTCAATAACCAGCCAATAATTTCTAACCCTAAATCGAGAAGGTACTTTCTCAATCATTCATTTGTGAAATTGAGAAAGGGCTGATGTGCTAGCTGAAACAACACACAGAGAGTGAAATTGGAAGTTCTGTAATTTCAGCGGTGAAATTAAGGTTTTTGGATAGAATAATGATACTGTGAATTCGATGGAGGTTGCTTACGGATCTGTTTATGGATGAATTTCAAAGTGTGGAAGGAGCATTTAATATGGGTTCGATCTGTGACCCTAGAATCAAGATAGTAGGTATGAATAATTGCAAGTCTAGATGAATGTTTAGGACATGGTTTCTGATATGAAATGGGGTTTGCTGTTGCTGTTGATTAAGGGATTGTTCTTCCCCAAATTAAATTTAGGGGTTCTGTAGTGAATGATTCAGAGTAGGAAGAGAAGTTCATGATATTGGTTGTGAAAACTAAGATGGGTTTAATATGGATTTTGGTTCGAATTGAGTTTGAACAAGATTCAGGATTGAGATGTTGTTTCCATCTGAATGTGGGGACGATTTTGAGATGGTAAGAAGACAGGGAAGCTAATAAAGTTCACTACCACAGAATTGAGGATGATATGATGATTTCAGAGATGAGAAAACGGCTGCTGTAAGAACAACACGGAGAGAAAAATACTGAAATTCAGAGAAGAGGGATGAAGAAGATTAGGGTTTACTGAGCTACCAACATGAGCTGTGATTGTGAGAAGTGGAAGGTTAGGGTTCTCTTTGTGTTTGTGTTCTTGGAGATGGAGGAAATCTGAAGCCAGTTTGAGATGGAATGATTATGGGTTTTGTTCGATGATGGGTTTGCTGTCGAGATCTAACAACTGAGGTATTTGATCAGTTGAGGGTTTGTGAAGAACTGAAAGGAGAAGATCTGTGGTAGATAAAATTAATGTTGTCACCATGGTGAATCAGTGAGAGAAATTCGGAGAAAGGAAGGGTTTGAGACTTATTTGTGATTATAGCAAAGAATAGCTGAGATGGTGGTTGAACTGATTGCAGTCAAGCTATGGTGTTAGATGGTGCAGCTGATATGGTCATTATAGTTGAACTGGAACATGAGATGCTACTGGTGATGTTGTTGGTGGTGCAAAACAAAGGCCATCAGTTGCAGTTAGAAGTGTTGGAGATTCAAGGTGTTAATTATGGTGGTTTGTGACTCAGAAATTGCAGTCAGGTGGAATTGAATTGAACTGCTGCCATTGGCTTGAATGAATGATGGAGCAGATTCACAAATAGATGAATTTTCAGGAAATGAAGTTATGGTATGAGAATAATATGGGGGTTTGAATGAATTATTGAATCTGAGATGGTGGAGGAAATGATGAACAGAGTTGAATTAGGGAAGGTGAAGTTGCTGCTGTCGATTGGAAAATGATAAATAATGGCAGTGGTTGTGTTGTGGCTAAGTGCTTAAATACAGTTGCATTGGTTGTTATTGTAGTTCAGGTTATGATATGAACCAGAGCTACGTAATGGAATGGGCTAATGAACTGTTGGTATGAATAGAGGTGATTTAAGTGGTGAGCAGCTAATGAAGTTGGAGGCTGGCTTGAGTCTGGTGCAGATCTTTGGAAGGTTCTATGTTGTGATGCTGCTAATGAATTGTAGGCTGGAAAAGACACAGTGCAAGGGTTTTATGCAGCTAAAATTACAGGAAAGTAGGTGTATGTATAGGTATGGAAACTGAGATGGTTGCAGTGAGCTCCAATGGAATTGACAGAGTTGTGAATGACCCTATGACAGAATGAGAGATGCAGATTGCAGTTGGAGATGTGTTGCCGCAGTCAAGGAGCTTGAACAGGAAATAAGACTTAAGCGTTGCAGGAATTAGGTGCAGCAGGGCCATCATGGCTGAGCACAATCATTGTGCAACAGCGGGTTGGCCTGGAAGATGGCTTAAGCCATGGCAACCAAACCAAGTCAGCCCAGTTATCTCACTTGAATATCTGATTCGAGTTGACTTATCTTCTGACTCTTTTTGACCCGGCGGTGACTCGGTTGACTCCGAGTTAGATCGTTGACTCGTTGACCGGTGTGACTTTTCAGGATGCCGGCGGTATGACTTTCCGGTACCGGATTCCGGTAAAAACCCAGTTTTCCGGCGAACGTTTTTGGGACAAATTTTATACACGGGTTTTTATCACTTGTGGGATTGGTGGATTTCTATCTAATGGACTTTGAAGACAAAACCTAATTTTGGAATAAGAAGAGCTATAAAAAGGAAGTTTTCTACGACTTTTGGGAGATCACGACATCACGTTTTATTCTATTCTTGGAGATTTTGCAGAGAACTACTTCTAGGGTTTGCTTTCTTTTATGTTTCATCTTATTTCTTTGAATATTATGATTTTGAACTCCATTAAATACAATTATTTGTTATGGGATAAAGTTGATTTCATCAAGCATGTTATTTGATTCTATGAATTAGTTTTGTCTCAATTCTATCGTTTATGATTCATTATTTTTATTATCATATGATTTGAATGCAAGTTCCGGAATCAATTGGATTGGTTTTCATCTCTATAGCTATATTAGGGTTTTCAATATGTAAAAGTTGTTTATCCCTGATTTTTAGTAGCATCTTGTGGTTATTACTTATAGTGATACATCTTTTTAATCGTATATGAATCATAACCTTTGTTAAAACGAATTAGTGCTTTTACGCGTTTGTTTGAATTGACTAGTCTTATTTCATAGAACTTATTGCTCTTAGGGACTTAAACTTAATTGTGCTTTTACACTTTAGGTTTCTTTTTTAAGTAGATTTCACAATAGCATCTTTTAATGTTGTTTGTGATAAAATCAGGAAATAAACGGGATACTCTTGCGATCAAGATATCCTAGGACTTTTGATAATTGCGAGATTAAATTACCAATTATAATCATTGATGAAAATACATGTTTGTGAATGATACTATCCAGTGACTAATATCTTCTCTTTATTGATTATTCAAACTATTTGCTTTGCTTTATTTTATTTTATTACTTTGATAAAAACAAAACACACTCTTGGGTTATTTTGGTTACTTAAGAATATGAAAATTGCATAACAACAATCGCCTCTCTGTGGATACGAACTCTTTCTTATCACGTACTTCATTCATATTTAGTAGAATGAGAAAGTGAAATTATTTTTGATCGGCTGACAACCGATCAAATTTTGGCGCCATTGCCGGGGAGGCATTCGCCTTGTTATATAGTTTTTAGTTTCTTTTTAATATTTCTTCTTGCATACTTGCTTTACGTTTATTGTCTTGTTTCTCACTTGTTTGCGAGAATTGTTTTCAGGTACCTAATCCTTGGCTTCTAAAGATTGGAATTATCCAAGGTGCGGGATAGCTACTCGAAAAGGCACAATACTCCAACCAACGCAAGGCATAACGGAAGAACAAAACTTGGAAGTAGAGCACGAGATTCCTTTTGAAGAAGAAGAAGAAGAAGAAGCAATGGGTGATGCAAATCGTACACTCAAGGACTTAGCTTCACACAAGCTGGATACACAGCGAGGTTGTATTCAAACCGACACTACTTTTGAGATAAAGTCGGGATTGCTTAGAGAATTACCAAAGTTCCATGGCATGGTGAATGAAGATCCAAACAAGCATCTTATGGACTTCCATACCATTGTCACGGCTATGCTTCCAGCAAATATGGAGGCCGATGGTGCTATGTTGAAAGTTTTTCGATTCTCTTTGGCGGATAGTACTAAGGATTGGTTATATTATTTGCCTCCCGGAAGTGTCACAACTTGGAATGGGTTGAAGAAACTCTTCTTAGAGATATATTTTCCTGCATCTTAGTCTACTCAAATTCACAAGGAAATTTGCGGAATGAAGCAAAATGTCGGAGAATCCTTATATGATTGTTGGGAACGATACAAGAGGTTGGTGGCAAGCTGTCCTCATCACCAATTTAGTGACGCAATGATTATCCAATACTTCTATGGAGCACTCCAATCAAGTGATAGGAATCTTCTTGACGCTGCGGGTGGTGGTGCACTAGTGAGCAAGACGGTGGCACAAGCTAGAGAGTTGATTGAAAACATGGCAGCAAACTCCCAATAATTATTGAGTCGTGGTTCAGATGTGCTTCTTAGGAGAGTAAATGAAGTGAGCGAGGTCGAGGAACTTCGTTAACAAATGGGTAACATGTCAGCAATGATGCAACAAGTTGCATCCGCGGTGATACCAAGTTCTCATGGGTATGAAGACGTAAATGAACAAGCTAATGCATTCTTTCCAAATCAGCAAAGACGGTATGATCCTTATTCCAACACTTACAATCCGGGATGGAGAGATCACCCCAATTTTAGTTATGCGAACAAGCAAGAAGCGGTTCAACAATCTAAATTCTACAATTCTAGTGGATTTCAACCTCAACAATAACAATTCCAGGCGCGTCAACAATTTCAACAACAACAACAACCTCAAAATCAGGGTTCAAGTATGGAAGAGTTGATGAAATCTTTTATGCAAAGAACGGAGAGCACGGTTAAGGAGTGGCAAACCCAAGTTGGTTCTATGGCTCTTTAGTTGAACCAATTAAAGGAACAAAATAGTGGGAAACTCCCTTCTCAACCTATTAAACCAAAAGGAGATGTAAATGCAATTACATTGAGAAGTGGTACACAACTTGTGCAACCCGAAGTTACTGATTTGGGCAAGGTGGAAACACCAAAGGAACCTGTTTTGGAGGATAAGAATGAGGATTCTACCTAAACTTCCGAGGTACCTATTCCTAACTCTAAAACTCCTATTCCTACTTATGTTCCTCCTTTACTTTTTCCTCGCAGATTTGCAAATTCTAAGAAAGAGGCACTAGAAAAGGAGATTTTAGACGTTCTTAAGAAGATTCATGTGAATATACCACTCATTGATGCTATTAAGCAAGTTCCAAAGTATGCAAAAGTGTTTAAGGACTTGTGTACCAATAAGAAAAGGCTCAAAGGTAATGAAGTGCTTAGTGTGGGGGAGAATGCTTCGGCAATCTTACAACACAAACTCCCACTGAAATGCAAAGACCCGGGTAGCTTTGACATTCCGTAAAAATTGGTAACACTACATTTAACAAAGAAATGTTAGACTTAGGTGCATCCGTTAATGTTATGCCTGCATCTATGTATAATTCACTTGATTTAGGTCCTCTTAAAAAGGCTGAAATTGTGTTGCAATTAGCCAATCGTTCTAATGTCTACCATATGGGTATTGTTGAAGATGTTCTTGTGCAGGTTAATCAACTAGTATTTTCAGTAGATTTTTGTGTCTTAGAGATGGATGAAGGTTCACCGGACTCATCTCTTTCATTGCTACTTGGGCGTCCCTTCATGAAAACGGCGAAGACCATTATTGATGTGGATAAGGGAACGCTAACTATGGAGTTTGGTGGAGAGGTAATACGTTTCAACATTTTCGAGACGATGAGATATCCTAGTGATGTCCACTCTTGCTTCTCCGTTGATGTGATGGATACATTGGCACAACAAATGTTTGAATTGAATGGTGATGATGCTTTGGAAACCGTTCTAAGTACATCCATTGATAATGGTGTAGAGTGTGGTAATGAAGTCAAAGAATCCCTTGGTGATATCAACTCACTACAAGGATGCCCGAAAACTCATAATATCTCTTTTATTTCTTTACCATGCAGTGATGAAAAACTTTTACCTTCTATTGTTAAATCTCCAAAATTGGAATTGAAACCTCTTCCAAGTCACTTAAAGTACTTGTACTTGGGTGACAATGAATAATTACCTGTGATTGTTTCTAACGATCTTAGTGAATTACAGGAGAAAAAACTTCTAAGGGTGCTAAGGAAGTACAAAACGGTCATAGGATGGACAATTGCCGATATCAAAGGTATAAGCCCTGCCGTTTTTATGCACAAGATCCGTTTGGAAGATGATGCAAAGCCTACAAGGGAAGCGCAGCGTCGTTTGAACCCCCCCTATGATGGAAGTTGTGAAAAATGAGATACTCAAGCTTTTGGAAGTGGGTGTTATCTACCCCATATCCGATAGCAAGTGGGTAAGCCCGGTACAAGTTGTACCAAATAAATCAGGTGTGACCGTGGTGGAGAATGATAAGAATGAACTTGTCCCAACTCGTGTGCAAACCGGTTGGAGGGTTTGTATTGATTATAGGAAATTGAATGCCACTACTAGAAAAGATCACTTTCCATTGCCTTTCATTGATCAAATGCTTGAACGTTTAGCTGGACACTCTTATTATTGCTTTCTTGATGGCTATTTAGGTTATAATCAGATTGTGATAGCACCGGAGGATCAAGAGAAAACCACTTTCACTTGTATTTTCGGTAATTTTGCTTATAGAAGGATGCCTTTTTACTTATGCAATGCTCCAGCTACCTTTCAAAGGTGTATGGTAAGTATAATTTCAGAATATGTTGAAAACATAATTGATGTGTTCATGAATGACTTTAGTGTCTTTGATGATTCATTTGACATTTGTTTGAATAATTTATCACTAATCCTTGAACGATGTGTAAAAACAAATCTTGTGCTGAATTGGGAGAAGTGTCATTTTATGGTAACTCATGGCATAGTTTTAGGCCATATAATATCTTCTAAAGGCTTGGAAGTTGATAAATCTAAGATAGCCCTTATTCGTGCTTTAATCCCTCCCACTACGGTGAGGGAGATACGCTCTTTTCTTGGTCATACAGGTTTTTATCGTAGATTCATCAAGGATTTTTCCAAGATAGCATCACCACTTTGCAACTTATTGCAAAAAGATGTGGTTTTTAACTTTGCTGAAAAGTGTGTGGCGGCATTCAATCGTTTGAAAGAACTTTTGATTTCATCCCCTATCATTAAACCACCAGATTAGAGCAAGCCTTTTGAGCTCATGTGTAATGCAAGTGACTATGCGGTTGGTGCGGTGCTTGGGAAGCGTGTGAGGAATATACCTAATGCTATTTATTATGCTTCTAGAACGTTAAATGTAGCCCAACAAAACTACACTACCACTGAAAAAGAGTTATTAGCTATTGTTTTTGCTTTGGAAAAGTTTTGCTCTTATCTAATTGGTACAAAAGTTGTTGTCTTTTCAGATCATTCAGTACTTAGGTACTTGCTTACAAAGAAAGAGGCGAAACCGAGGCTCATACGATGGATTGTACTCTTGCAAGAGTTTGATATTGAAATCAAAGACAAGAAAGGAATTGAGAACACCGTTTCGGATCACTTGAGCCATCTTGCTGTATACAAGGAAGCTATCCCATTGCGTGAAAGCTTCCCGGATGAGCAACTATTCTCACTTGCCTTTGCGGAACCATGGTATGCTGATATTGTTAATTACTTGGTGTCTAAACAAATCCCAAATAACTTGTCTCGTGCTGAGAGGGACAAACTTAAGAGGTTAGGAAGCCAATATATATGGGATGATCCATACTTATGTAAACATGGCAGCGACTAAGTCATACGAAGGTGCGTTCCCGAATCTGAATTTAATTCTATCTTGTCATTTTGTCATTCCTATGCTTGCGGAGGACATTTTGGGAGTGAAAGAACCGCTCACAAGGTACTTGAAAGCGGTTTCTATTAGCCAACCTTGTTTAAGGATGCACATATATTTTGCACAACTTGTGATAGGTGCCAAAGGACAGGCAATCTAGGTGCTCGAAATCAAATTTCACAAACTTTTATTCAATTTATTGAAGTTTTTGATGTATGGGGTATAGATTTTATGGGTCCTTTTGTGAATTCCCATGGGAATTTTTATATCTTACTTGCTGTCGATTATGTCTGGAAATGGGTGGAAGCTAAGGCCACCCCAACTAATGATTCTAAAGTGGTTTCAGATTTTGTGCAAGCTAACATTTTTGCAAGGTTTGGAATTCCAAGAGCCATAATTAGCGATGGGGGTTCTCACTTCAACAACAGGTTCTTATAAAGATTATTGAAGAAGTACAATGTATCGCACAAGATTGCAACACCTTATCATCCCCAAACCAATGGACAAGCCGAGGTGTCTAATCGAGAGGTGAAATCCATACTAGAGAAAACGGTGAATCCAACAAGGAAGGATTGGAGCATGAGACTTAATGATGCTTTGTGGGCTTATAGAACCGCATACAAGACACCTAATGGGATGTCTCCCTTTAGGATTGTGTACGGTAAACCTTGTCACTTACCTGTTGATATTGAGCATAAAGAATTTTGGGCTATTAAGCAATGCAATATAGAGTTGGATGGTGCTGGAAAACTAAGAAAGTTGCAACTCCAAGAGCTTCGCAATGATGCATTTGAAAGATCTCGCATTTACAAGGAGAAAACTAAGGCATTTCATGATTCTATGATTTCTAGAAAACAATTTTGTGTTGGGGAGAAACTTCTTTTGTTTAATTCTCGCTTGCAATTATTTCTGGGTAAATTAAGGTCACGTTGGACCTTTTATTGTTACTAATATTTTTTCTCATGGTGCAGTAAAAATTCCTAGAATAGCTACAGGAAAGGAGTTTAAAGTGAATGGACACTGGCTGAAACCATATTATGAGAACTTTACTTCCGAAGTTGTGGAAGGTGTGAACTTTGTGGAAGTACTCCCTCTGGAGGAGTCTTAGAAAACACGGAGCAAGTCGGGCTGACGACTTTAAACCAAGCGCTAAGTGGGAGGCAACCCACCGGTTTTGTATCTGTATCTTTATCTTTATCTTTTTATTTTTAAGCATTTTCTTTTATCTTTATTTTATTTGTTTTTGCATTTCATTTGCGGGATTTCCCACCTTGAACCTTCTTTGGACGATTTAATTTACATTGAGGACAATGTAAAGTTTAAGTGTGGGGGATCATTTATATGTTTGTATAGTTTGTTTTATGCCTTTAAAAAAATGCTTTATTAACTCCGAAATCTAGAAACTTGTGCCTTTAGGATGACACTACCATTAGTGGATGGAAACATTTTGATTGCAGGAGTTGAGGAACCAATTAACTAAAAAGGGACGAACATAGCTCAGAAATCACAAATAATATGATAGTTGTTACCATATCTCGGAATATCACCATATCACATTCTATTTTTATTTTTCCATATTTATATATTGTTCTCTAAGTGCTTTGGTGGGTCACTAAACATCGACTTGTTATTACTGCTAGGATGAAATAGAGTGATTGAGTAGCTAAAAAAAAAAAAAAAAAAAAGAGACCGACCAATTAGACCAATCGGAATAAAAATGACACTTGGATAACAATATGTGTGTGTTCTCCCTGTCTCCGTCGCCTAAACAAGCGTGGAATGCAGGATCCAAGGGAACTATAATGTAATCTACTGACAAGAAGCATGCGCTTGGATCCAAAATATTTAATCATGCTGTCTAAAAAAAAGTGAAAAAGAAAAAGAAAAGAAAATTTTATATTTGTTGAATAAAGTTACTCCTGGTTCCCTTGTATATGCCAGTTGAGTTGATGTAGAAATAAGATTGTTGACCACTGTATCCCTTGTATATGCCAGTGTGTTGACACTAGAATTCATACCAGTAGCTCAATCCGATAGGATGCATAGGTTCATCTTGGCGGTGACCTTCAGACAAATATGGGAAACATCGATCACTTGTCAACATCCGCCAATATCTACATCTATATCCATCTTCTTAATCTTTTCATTGTGATTGTGGTTTGTTAGTTTCTGAGTATTGTGGCTTGTTCGACTATCTAATTAGAGATTTATTTACTTAAAGATGAACTGAATTTGCGCAAGGTACCTCCTCATGTAGTCATTTTGGATTCGTTCATTGATTTGTCACAAATAGACGGAGTTGGAAATATAGGTTTTGTAGGTAGACCTCTTGTAAACCTTCACGAGACTAAAACTCGTCCACTAGAGACACCTAGGGGTTCAAAGGCTTGTTATTTATGCTAAAAGTAATCGTAGCCTCGACGAGACGGAGTTGTATGTTTTTTTTATAATTATTTTGTTGGATTTTATCGAGGACTAGCAAAGTCTAAGTGTGGGGGAATTTGATAGGTGTCTAAAACACCTTATTATTTATCTATTGTTTATGCTTTCTCTGCTAGTTTTCTTGTAAATTATGTATCTTATGCTTTGTTTTTGAGTATTTAGGTACTTTGGAGTCATTTAGATCAAAAAAAGAGAAAACATGGCAAAAGCGTTGGGGCGGATTGTGTCTCATTATTTGCTTTTATTTCTTCATCTCTGTCTGAAAAGTATGCCAGCTTTAGTGATGCAAATTATGTCTGAAAAGCATGGCGGCTTTAATGATGTTAAGACATTGAAGAGAAGAAGTGGACTTGAGATGCAAGAGGCGGCTGCAGCTGGTGGAAGAGCATTCATTTGGGGCATAAAGGGGAAAAGCTATCATTTCCTAGGAGAACACTATCTGGAGCCTGGTCATGGTTAAGGGTCGACCAATTCTATAGGAGCACTAAAGACCGCTGATGTTAAGGGGTGGCTAGCTGTTATAGGGTACCCATTGGGGTGTCCCTTAGCCTATGTATTTGAGTGTCAATAACCATCCAATCATTTCTAACCCTAAATCGAGAAGGTACTTTCCCAATCATTCATTTGTGAAATTAAGAAAGGGCTGATGTGCTAGCTGAAACAACACAAAGAGAGTGAAATTGGGAGTTCTGTAATTACAGTGGTGAAATTAGGGTTTTGGATAGAATAATGATACTGTGAATTCGATGGAGGTTGCTTACGGATCTATTTATGGATGAATTTCGAAGTGTGGAAGGAGCATTTAAGATGGTTTCGATCTGTTACCCTAGAATCAAGATAGAAGGTATAAAGAATTGCAAGTCTAGATGAATGTTTAGGACATGGTTTCTGATATGAAATAGGGTTTGCTGCTACTGTTGATTAAGGGATTGTTCTTCCCCAAATTAAATTTAGGGGTTCTGTGGTGAATGATTCAGAGTAGGTGGATAAGTTCATGATATTGGTTTTGAAAACTAAGATGGGTTTAATATGGATTTTTGTTCGAATTGAGTTTGAACAAGATTCAGGATTGAGATTTTGTTGCCATCTGAATGTGGGGACGAGTTTGAGATGGTAAGAAGACAGGGAAGGTAATAAAGTTCAGTACCAAGGAATTGAGGATGATATGATGATTTCAGAGATGAGCAAACGGCTGCTGTAAGAACAACACGGAGAGAAGAATACTGAAATTCAGAGAAGAGGGATGAATAAGATTAGGGTTTACTGATCTACATACATGAGCTGGGATTGTGAGAAGTGGAAGGTTAGGGTTCTTTTTGTGTTGGTGTTCTTGGAGATGAAGGAAATCTGAAGCCAGTTTATGATGGAATGATTATGGGTTTTGTTAGATGATGGGTTTGCTGTCGAGATCTAACAACTGAGGTATTTGATCAGTTGAGGGTTTGTGAAGAACTGAAAGGAGAAGATATGTGGTGGATAAAATTAATGTTGTCACCATGGTGAATCAGCGAGAGAAATTCAGATAAAGGAAGGGTTTGAGACTGATTTGTGATTCTAGCAAAGAATAGCTGAGATGGTGGTTGAACTGATTGCAGTCAAGCCATGGTGTTAGATGGTGCAGCTGATATGGTCATTATAGTTGAACTGGAACATGAGATGCTACTGGTGATGTTGTTGGTGGTGCAAAACAAAGGCCAGCAGTTGCAGTTAGAAGTGTTGGAGATTCAAGGTGTTGATTATGGTGGTTTGTGACTCAGAAATTGCAGTCAGGTGGAATTGAATTGAACTGCTGCCATTGGCTTGAATGAATGATGGAGCAGATTCACAAATAGATGAATTTTCAGGAAATGAAGTTATGGTATGAGAATAATATGGGGGTTTGAATGAATTATTGAATCTGAGATGGTGGAGGAAATGATGAACAGAGTTGAATCAGGGAAGGTGAAGTTGCTGCTGTCGATTGGAAAGTGATAAATAATGGCAGTGGTTGTGTTGTGGCTAAGTGATTGAATACAGTTGCATTGGTTGTTATTGTATTTCAGGTTATGATATGAACCAGAGCTACATAATGGAATGGGCTAATGAACTGTTGGTATGAATAGAGGTGATTTAAGTGGTGAGCAGCTAATGAAGTTGGAGGCTGGCTTGAGTCTGGTGAAGATCTTTGGAAGGTTCTATGTTGTGATGCTGATAATGAATTATAGGCTGGAAAAGACGCAGTGCAAGGGTTTTATGCAGCTGAAATTACAGGCAAGTAGGTGTATGTGTAGGTATGGAAACTGAGATGGTTGCAGTGAGCTCCAATGGAATTGACAGAGCTGTGAATGACCCTATGACAGAATGAGAGATGCAGATTTCAGTTGGAGATGTGTTGCCGCAGTCAAGGAGCTTGAACAGGAAAGAAGTCTTAAGCGTTTCAGGAATTAGGTGCAGCAGGGCCATCATGGCTGAGCACAATCATTGTGCAACAACGGGTTGGCCTGGCATATGGATTAATCCATGGCAACCAAACCAAGTCAGCCCAGCTATCTCACTTGAATATATGATTCGAGTTAACTCAGCTTCTGACTCTTTTTGACCCGACTCAGTTGACTCAGTTGGATCGTTGACTCTTTGACCGGTGTGAATTTTTAGGTGGCCGGCGGTATGACTTTCCGGTGCCGGATTCCGGTCAAAAAAACCTAATTTTCCGGCGAGCATTTTTGGGACATATTTTATACACGGGTTTTTATCACTTGTGGGCTTGGTGGATTTCTATCTAATGGACTTTGAAGACAAAACCTAATTTTGGAACAAGAAGAGATATAAAAAGGAAGTTTTTTACAACTTTTGGGAGATCACGACATCACGTTTTATTCTATTCTTGGAGCTTTTGCAGAGAACTACTTCTAGGGTTTGCTTTATTTTATGTTTCATCTTCCTTCTTTGAATATTATGATTTTGAACTCCATTAAATATAATTATTGGTTATGGGATAAAGTTGATTTCATCAAGCATGTTATTTGATTCTATGAATTAGTTTTGTCTCAATTCTATCGTTTATGATTCATTATTTTTATTATCATATGATTTGAATGCTAGTTCCGGAATCAATTGGATTGGTTTTCATCTCTATAGATATATTAGGGTTTTCAATACGTAAAAGTTGTTTATCCCTGATTTTTAGTAGCATCTTGTGGTTATTACTTGTAGTGATACATCTTTTTAATCGCATATGAATCATAACCTTTGTTAAAACGAAGTAGTGCTTTTACACGTTTGTTTGCATTGATTAGTCTTATTTCATAGAACTTATTGCTCTTAGGGAGTTAATCTTAATTGTGCTTTTACACTTTAGGTTGCTTTTTAAGTAGATTTCACAATAGCATCTTTTAATGTTGTTTGTGATAAAATCAGGAAATAAACGGGATACTCTTGCGATCAATATATCCCAGGAATTTTGATAATTGTGAGATTAAATTACCAATTCTAATCATTGATGAAAATACATGTTTGTGAATGATACTATCCCGTGACCAATATCTTCTCTTTATTGATTATTCAAACTATTTGCTTTGATTTATTTTATTTTATTACTTTGATAAAAACAAAACACACTCTTGGGTTATTTTGGTTACTTAAGAATCTGAAAATTGCATAACATCAATCGCCTCTCTGTGGATACGAACTCTTTCTTATCACGTACTTCATTCATATTTAGTAGAGTGAGAAAGTGAAATTATTTTTGCTCGGCTGACAACCGATCAAATTTTGGTGCCGTTGCCGGGGAGGCATTCGGCTTGTTATATAGTTTTTAGTTTCTTTTTAATATTTCTGCTTGCATACTTGCTTTACGTTTCTTGTCTTGTTTCTCACTTGTTTGCGAGAATTGTTTTTCAGGTACTTAATCCCTGGCTTCCAAAGATTGGAATTATCCAAGGTGCGTGATAGCTACTCGAAAAGGCACAATACTCCAACCAAGGAAAGGCACAACGGAAGAACAAAACTTGGAAGTAGAACACGAGATTCCTTTTGAAGAAGAAGAAGAAGCAATGGGTGATGCAAATCGTACACTCAAGGACTTGGCTTCGCACAAGATGGATACACATCGAGGTTGTATTCAAACCGACTCTACATTTGAGATAAAGCCGGGATTGCTTAGAGAATTACCAAAGTTCCATGGCATGGTGAATGAAGATCCAAATAAGCATCTTATGGACTTCCACACCATTGTCACGGCTATGCTTCCAGCGAATATGGAGGCCGATGGTGCTATGTTGAAAGTTTTTCGATTCTCTTTGACGGATAGTGCTAAGGATTGGTTATATTATTTGCCTCCCGGAAGTGTTACAACTTGGAATGGGTTGAATAAACTCTTCTTAGAGAGATATTTTCCTGTATCTAAGGCTACTCAAATTCGCAAGGAGATTTGTGGAATGAAGCAAAATGTCGGAGAATCCTTATATGATTGTTGGAAACGATACAAGAGGTTGGTGGAAAGCTATCCTCATCACCAATTTAGTGACGCGATGATTATCCAATAGTTTTATGAAGGACTCCAATCAAGTGATAGGAATCTTCTTGACGCTGTGGGTGGTGGTGCACTAGTGAGAAAGACGGTGGTACAAGCTAGAGAGTTGATTGAAAACATGGCAGCAAACTCCCAACAATTCTTGATTCGTGGTTCAGATGTGCTTATTTGGAGAGTAAATGAAGTGAGCGAGGTCGAGGAACTTCGTCAACAAATGGGTAACATGTCAGCAATGATGCAACAAGTTGGATCCGCGGTGATACCAAGTTCTCATGGGTATGAAGACGTCAATGAGCAAGCTAATGCAGTCTTTCCAAATCAGCAAAGATGGTATGATCCTTATTCCAACACTTACAATCCTGGATGGAGAGATCACCCTAATTTTAGTTAAGCGAACAAGCAAGGAGCGGTTCAACAATCTAATTTCTACAATTCGGGTGGATTTCAACCTCAAAAACAACAATTCCAGCCGCGTCAACAATTTCAACAACAACAACAACCTCAAAATCAGGGGTCAAGTATGGAAGAGTTGATGAAATCTTTTATGCAAAGAACGGAGAGCACAGTTAAGGAGTTGCAAACCCAAGTTGGTTCTATAGCTCTTGAGTTGAACCAATTGAAGGAACAAATTAGTGGGAAACTCCCTTCTCAACCTATTAACCCAAAAGGAGATGTGAATGCAATTACATTGAGAAGTGGTACACAACTTGTGCAACCCGAAGTTACTGATTCGGGCAAGGTGGAAACACCAAAGGAACCTGTTTTGGAGGAGAAGAATGAGGATTCTCCCCAAACTTCTGAGGTACCTATTCCTAACTCTAAAAATCCTATTCCTACTTATGTACCTCGTTTACCTTTTCCTCGCAGATTTGCAAATTCTAAGAAGGAGGCACTAGAAAAGGAGATTTTAGACATTCTTAAGAAGATTCATGTGAACATACCACTCATTCATTCTATTAAGTAACTTACAAAGTATGCAAAAGTGTTGAAGGACTTGTGTACCAATAAGCAAAGGCTCAAAGGTAATGAAGTGCTTAGTGTGGGGAAGAATACTTCGGCAATCTTACAACACAAACTCCCACTGAAATGCAAAGACCCGGGTAGCTTTGACATTCCCGTAAAAATTGGTAACACTACATTTAACAAAACAATGTTAGACTTAGGTGCATCCGTTCATGTTATCCCTGCATCTAT
The DNA here is from genome assembly GCA_023529315.1 of Papaver bracteatum. Classification (NCBI taxonomy): domain Eukaryota; kingdom Viridiplantae; phylum Streptophyta; class Magnoliopsida; order Ranunculales; family Papaveraceae; genus Papaver; species Papaver bracteatum. The sequence continues at coordinate 367,356 of JAJJWX010001320.1, forward strand.
GTATAATTCACTTGATTTAGGTCCTCTTAAAAAGGCTGAAATTGTGTTGCAATTAGCCGATCGTTCTAATGTCTACCCTATGGGTATTGTTGAGGATGTTCTTGTGCAGGTTAATCAACTAGTATTTTCAGCAGAATTTTGTGTCTTCGAGATGGATGAAGGTTCACCGGACTCATCTCTTTCATTGCTACTTGGGCGTCCCTTTTTGAAAACGGCGAAGACCATTATTGATGTGGATAAGGGAACACTAACTATGGAGTTTGATAGAGAAGTAATACGTTTTAACATTTTCGAGACGATGAGATATCCTAGTGATGTCCACTCTTGCTTCTCCGTTGATGTGATGGATACATTGGCACAACAAATGTTTGAATTGAATGGTGATGATGCTTTGGAAACCGTTCTAACTACATCCATTGATAATGGTATAGAGTGTGGTAATGAAGTCAAAGAATCCCTTGGTGATCTCAACTCACTACAAGGATGCCCGGAACTCATAATATCTCTTTTATTTCTTTACCATGCAGTGATGAAAAACTTTTACCTTCTATTGTTAAATCTCCAAAATTAGAATTAAAACCTCTTCCAAGTCACTTAAAGTACTTGTACTTGGGTGACAATGAAGAGTTACATGTGATTGTTTCTAACGAGCTTAGTGAATTATAGGAACAAAAACTTCTAAGGGTGCTAAGGAAGTACAAAATGGCCATAGGATGGACAATTGCCGATATTAAGGGTATAAGCCCTGCCATTTATATACACAAGATCCGTTTGGAAGACGATGCAAAGCCTACAAGGGAAGCGCAGCGTCGTTTGAACCCCCATATGATGGAAGTTGTGAAAAAGGAGATACTCAATCTTTTGGAAGTGGGTGTTATCTACCCCATATCCGATCGCAAGTGGGTAATCCCGGTACAAGTTGTACCAAAGAAATCAGGTGTGACCGTGGTGGAAAATGATAAGAATGAACTTGTCCTAACTCGTGTGCAAACCAGTTGGAGGATTTGTATTGATTATAGGAAATTGAATGCCACTACTAGAAAAGATCACTTTCCATTGCCTTTTATTGATCAAATGCTTGAACGTTTAGCAGGACACTCTTATTATTGCTTTATTGATGGCTATTTAGGTTATAATCAGATTTTGATAGCGCCGGAGGATCAAGAGAAAACCACTTTCACTTGTCCTTTCGGTACTTTTGCTTATAGAAGGATGCCTTTTGGCTTGTGCAATGCTCCATCTACCTTTCAAAGGTGTATGGTAAGTATATTTTCAGAATATGTTGAAAACATAATTGAAGTGTTCATGGACGACTTTAGTGTCTTTGGTGATTCATTTGACCTTTGTTTGTGTAGTACCAGAATATCGCTACAACACTATTCCTGTGATATTAACAACATTTCTGCGAGTGTCACTGACGATTTTTCAACAACATTTCACGAGCGTTGCAGAACAATTAAAAGAAACTAACGATGGAAGAAGTAAAAGAATAATGTGTTGATCCTGCGATAGCCATCATTCTTACGATAGGGAATATTATAGCGATCGCGATGAGATCGCAGAACAAATCCGAAATAGGAGGAAAACTTAGTTGTCATCCATTATGTTATCCCTATATAAAGGGCACGATAGATCCAGAAAAGGATGATGCATTTTTGAGACCTGAGAGAATTTTGAGGAGAGAGAAACTCCAGAAAGAAAGTTGTACTTCTGAGTTTTCATCTTTCTTGTAAATCTTCCTGAAAGTGAATTAATAAAAGTGTTGTTGTTCATCCATAATTATGGCTTAGTTTTCATAGATTCTTGACAAGGGTGTAGTGTAGGAAATCCTGCAACTACATTTTGGCGCCCAGAAACAGGGAGAATCAATCTAAGAAATCTCAAATTGTAAATTGAAAATTTGAAAAAATTGTTAGAATTGGAGAAATGGCTAGAAGGAGAAGAAATACATCAGAACCACCAATAACTGTGAGGAGAAGCAAAAGACTTGCAGGTGAAGGAACAGGTGAATTAGAAGAATCTTTAAGAATAAGATCAGGAAGAAATAGAACAAGAAATGAAGTAGAAAATTCAAATCAACAGCCGAATCAACAAGCACAATCGCAAAATATGGATGTGGATTATGATAGAGTGAGTGTACACACTTGGAGGTCAGATTCAATGGAAGAAGCAGAAAATCGACAATTAAGAAATGGAGAAGGAGGAGAAAGAAATCAAAGAATGGCTGGAGAATTAGTTCACGTGGGACGTGAAAATGAGACAGTAGATGATCTGAGGCAAAGGACACAGGAAGAAAGGAGATTAGAGGCGGAGGAACGTGCGAATCTAACAAGACAAAATCATGAACTAAGAATGGGGAATTTGAGGTTACAAAGAAGGAGGTCAAGAAGTACTGTAAGATAAAATTCAAGATCATTCCGGGAAGAACCAAGGCGAAATTCCCCAATGATAAATGTTAGAGAAGAAGTGCAAAATTTAAATGGAGAACAACATCATAGAGAGGAAGAGATAATTGGCGATCGTTATAATCTGCGTGACAATAGAAATCAAGAGGGAAGAAACAACCAAATTGAAGAAGAGAATCCAGAGGAAGGTAGGAGGATATTGCATGGGCGAGAGAATCAAAGGAATCAAAGAATAATTGAAGAAGAAATTGAAAGATACTATCTTTGAACAAGCACGCCTGGCTTGCGAGAGAGAAAGATTAAGAGCAGAAGTAGAAGAGCAAGAATTTCGAGAGGCAGTACGGCAAAATAACCATGAAAATCGAGAAAGAAGACGTGCACAAAATCGCTATAATGATAATATTCAAGAGGAATATGATAGGATACAAAGGAGAATATAGAGACAACGAAGAGAAATAAGGAGAAATGAAGAAATTCGCAGAAAAGAAGATAGGCAATTGCGATTTCAAGAGTATGGTGAAAGAGAAAATCGCAGAGAAAGACAGGATGACGATGAAGAAGGAGATACGCAAAATCTCGCAAGACAAGAAAGACAAGAACACAGAAGAAGAGAAGCTGCATTAAAAAGGCCTATGGAACAAAATTCAGCTGAGAATGAGAAAATTTTGAGAGAATTAACAGAAATGCGAGGAATGATAAGCAATAGAAGAGAAGGAGGTAGAAGGCAACTTGATGAAGCTATTAAGGAAGCTGCGAGGACTCCATTTACTCAAGAAGTACAGTTAAGAGGAATACCTCCAAAATGCAATTTACCAGCATTAACCAGCATTTTTGATGGGACTACTTGTGCCGTTCAACACGTTAAACTTATGTTACATGTATGCTACAGTGGGAGAACCATGATGCTATGTTATGCAAGTATTTTGCATCTAGCTTAACTGGCGAGGCGTTGAAATGGTTTGAGGGGTTACCAAAGAATACTATAACTTTTTTTGATCAATTACAAGCTACATTCTTAGGAGCGTACATCAACAACAATTCATCGCGACCGGGTATTGAAGATGTGTTTGGGCTAAAACAAAGAGTTGGCGAGAGTCTGAAGCACTTAACTATAAGATGGAAGTCAATGTGCAGCGAAATGGCTGGAAGAGTGGATGAAAGATATATGATCTTATCCTTCATTAATGCAATGTTCGCGACTAATTTACTGTACATTCAGATTTTCAGAATCAAAAATACAATCACCATGACAGAATTGCGAGAACTGCAGGAAGAATACATTGCTTTGGAGGAGAAATAAAATGAGATGGAATCATACCCAATTGTGAACACCAGATCGTTGGCGGCAAGTGGAAGTTTGCTCCCTAAAATGATAAATAATGTAGCGAGAACCTCGCAATCACAACAAGAGAAAGTATTCATTGATAATCAACAAAAATTAGTAGCGATGGGCAGTCGAGATCAGGAAGAATATGAAAGGGAGAAGAATTATTATAATCGCGGTGGTAATAATAAGATTCAAAGACTCGATCAACCTCAAGAAACTTATGGTGGACAAAGGCAGAATAATTTTAAAGGACAAGGTAATCAGAGGATAATCTGGGAAGAAATTAAGATGCCAGCTCTCAATACTAGCATAGAAAAGATTTGGGAAGCTATCATTTTAATGGAAAATATACCCTCTCCGTGGAACATGGGAAAAGAACCCCATCCAAACAATCGAAGTCAAGAATTTTGTCTTTATCATCATTTTCATGGTCACACAGTAAACGATTGTAGGAATGTGAAGAGAATAATCTTGAGGATGATTGATCAGGGAAAGTTAAATCATTTTCTAGTAGGACATCCACAATCTCAACAATTACCACCAGCACCAGAAACTCACAGAGTGAATGCTGTAAAAGGAGCGAAAACATTCGTAATAGAAGTTGGAGCCAAAGCAAAGAATTTGTTTTGTAATTATATTGTACATTCACGCAGAACTATAGAGGACTTCCATGACAATATCTTAAGCAGGGTCTTCGCGAGAGACACATATGGAAGAGAGATATTGAATATCGCGAGATCCTCGCCATTGGAGGAGTGGCAGAAGCAAACTCTATCTTTCACTGCGCAAGATGTACCTGAGTTTGGCGAGCAGCACGATAATCCACTGGTCTTACTATTAGAGATTAATCCAAAACAAATGCAAGAAGAAGATGAGGAGAATCATAGTAAAGTTGAAGATTCTTGGGCCATCAACAGAGTGTTAATAGATACAGGGAGTTCTGTTGATATCTTATTTTATCATACCTTTAAAACCATGGGAGGAAGAGACGAATATCTAATTCCATCAACATACAAAATCTATGGTTTTAATGGCACAGCTAACAAACCAAAGGGGGAGATTGAAATGCAGATACCGTTAAAAGGAATATCTTCAAAAATCGTATTATGTGTTTTGGACATCGAATCACCTTACAATGCCTTGATAGGAAGACCCTGGTTACATGGGATATTGGGTGTAGCATCTACTTATCACCAGTGTATCAAATTTCCTCATATAAAAGGTGTCGGAGTTATTAAAGGAGATTGGGGAGAAAGCAAGAAATATTATGAAATCGATATGAAGTCTTGCGAAGAAAGGGCTGAAAAGAATAGCAATTAGAAGTGCAAAATAAAGCAATAACAGAAATGCGAAAGGTTAATGATTGATGCGATAGAACGAAAAGAGTATGTGAAAGCTGATGACGAGCGTCTCGCAGAAAAAGAGACAACAACAAAACATAGTAGAAAAGCAGAATCAGAGAATAGTAAGTAAAGAGGTAAAATGATGAACTTCAGATAACTCTGCGAATAATTTGTTTGAAAAATATGTAATTGAACAAGATATTATGCTTGAAAGAATCGCAAAACTTTACCAAAATGATTAAAGTTATGAAATTCTATCAGAGTTACAATACTCGCGAGAAACGCGAATAAAATTTCACAGAGACATAAGAATGGGACGAACTTTCATGGCGTGCACCCTAGTTCGCGAATAAAATTTTCCAAGAGGCAAATGTAAGACCTAATAGTGCGCCATAAAAGGGGTATCTGGACATGACTCAGCGATAAGGTTATACCGCTGCTGGAACCTGAGTCATGCAGACGATGGGGTTAAAGAAAACCTATCCGGGAGAGAGATCTTGGATTTCCAACTATATATGGTTATACCCTGTTTGGACAACTGAGAATCTCTTCCAAGAAGTGCAGAGTATGACCAAGGCGCCGAGGTAAACGGTTGAGCCAAGGGTGCCCGGAGCGTAAAAAACTCTCTTGCCATCCTTGGTAAGTCTTGGCTACAATGCACTTGTCCTGAAGAAAACCCCACTTAGGGTGCAGTCTTGTAACTATAATCCATATAAGCATAAAGGACAAGAGGCTGCGAACACAACTGGTTGTTGACAGATCCGGATGGGAAGATCTAGTCTTGTATGGCCGATGTTCCCTCCTTGAAGGGGCAACCAGGGGGAAGATAAGGGCGGCACCCTCCATTAGGGAGTTGATAAGTGTCTTAAGACGGCAATGTCATGGGGCTTTATGATCGCAAGAACATTTAGGCCTGTTATATTGTCACGTAACGTAAATAATGCAGAGGCAACAAGCCACGAGAAAAATGTTAAGATGAGATCAATGGGTTTTTACACGAAAGTGTAAAAACGTCCTGCGATTTCATCGCAAGACGATAATGTCATGAGGCTCTGATCTTTCGAGAGAATTTAGACTTGTCATATTATCGCAATATTATCAAAGAAGAAAGTTAAGGCAAGATCAATGGGTCAATACATGCAAGTGTAAAGACGTCCTGCGATTTTGTCGCAAAAAGAAGAAGCATGGCAAAATAAGACCTTTAATTAGGAAGGCACAATAAGACCACAAGATTACTGCGATAATAGTCGCAGATGTTATAAGAATTGCGATTTCACGCAATTATTATTGACGGTAAGATCGCCAATATTAAGGTAAATTTTGATTTTTATTTAATCTTTAATAAATTTTTATATTGCAGATGAATAATAGAGGAAAGTATGGGAATGCATGAGAACGATGAAATTATTATTCGTCTATCATATAAAAATTGCATAGATTCAAGCACGCAGATAATTAAAAGAATAATAGTTATAATGATTGATTAACTTGCAGAAAAAGAACTGTTTTCTGATTCTTACAGGTAGAAACAAAATAGGCAAAAGAAATTTACAAATTAACGACAATATTACAGAAAAAGGAGAAAGAAAAAGAAGAACTAGTCAGATCTATCGCGATCCTCCCTATCAAACTTCTCTTCATCGCCAGATTCTTCCCCTTTATCATTATCATCACTATTTTCTTCACCACCAGATTTTTCACCCTCATCATCACTATTATTCTCATCCTTATCAGAAATTTCAGCCTCACTATCAGAGATATCAAGAATGGGAATCACTGCAGGTACTTCTTTCGCAAGATCATGGTATACATAAGGAGAAATTCCATGGTCATCGCATACCAATTTAATAGAATCATTGCGAACGACAATGAGAGATCTATTGAAGTTCGCGGTGGTGATGCCAAACTGCTTCTTCAGTTGCGAATATTTGTAATTGCGAGCAGCAAGATTATTCGCGAGCTGATCCTTCTATTGTTCAAGCTCCCTGATTCTTTCAAGATAACCTTTTTCAGCTTCTATAAGAACATAACAACAAGTTAGAAATTTTATAAAAAAGAATAATGAAAACAAGAAATTAGCGAGAAGAAGAGTAGCTAATAACCTTCTCTGTTAGAAATCATATCTCTAATTAGAGCCGCCTGTTCGACTTTGTAGTTGCAGAATAACCTACAACTACACCCTCAATAGAATTAGTAAAAACTCAAGAAGTTCTTGATGATGAATAACAATTTTCTTATTAATGTTCTCAATTGATTACAAAGAAGTATCTAAATGGAAGTAGAATAGTTACAACTTTCTCTATTCTTTTTCCTAAGATATTTTCTAACACTCACTAAAAGAACCTCTCAAATTTTACATTTGAACTCCTATTTATAGTAAAACTTATACATCTGTATATGAATTGCGAAGTATCGCAATTCATACTCGCAAAATTACTTCATCCTCGCAAAACTTCATATTTCTCCGCGCTACTTCTATCATCGTATCATTTTATAACTTTTTTCTCCTTTATTTATTACGATACTCGTGAACTATTATCTTGCGATATTCAGTACTTACAGACTTGAAGGCTAACATTTACACCTAAATCATTTCTCGCATTGTCAAGAACCTTCGCAGCCCAGGCAAACTCGTCATCGCTATTAATAAGGAGACGAGATCGAATTTGAGTCTCCCTGGCAAGAAGATCTTCATTCTTGCGGATAAGTTTATCTCTAACCTTTTGAACTTCAAGGAGAGTTTTATGAAAATATGCTAAGGTTTTAGCTCCCTTTTTTATGGCGAGATCCTTTTCGTCAATAAGATCGCTATTCTTCTGCCTTAATTTTTTTATTTATTTCTTTGAATCAAAATAAAGGCGCCTATATTTGTCAGTCAAGCCTAAATTGAATATGTGTTCAAGTTTTAAGAGTTTAAAATTGGATCTAAGTTCATCTATGGAGAGGGAGTTAATCTTATCATCTGAGAAGTTACTCAAGGAATTATTAAGACTAGCGAGAAGAGTATGATCATCTGAGTTTGAGAAAAAGTTTGAAAGATTATAGCCTCGTCAGTAAGACCATAAACATCTGCAAGTTAAAAGTGATTGCTTGAATAAGCTGCGATAGAATAAAAGGAATTAAGAAAGAAGGGAAATTAGTCATACCATAAAGTTGTTGGTTAGCTTTATCGAGATTAGCGATCTTTTACTTATCAATAGTAGCTTCTGCCTCCATCTGTTTATTCTTCTTGCGAAGTTCAATAACTTCAGACTCTAGTTTTTCTTTATCTTGGCCAACTTTAGTAGCTTTCTCTTCAGCATAGAAGCATCTTTTGTCTAAATCGAAGCAATGTGACAAAATAAGCTCTTCCAACCTGCGAAGAAGAAAAACAAATTAAAATATAGCGATGAAGAAAAATAAACAAACTAAGGAAGTGAAAACATACCAAAGCACCAAGAGAATTCAAGAGACTGGGAGTCAGTGATCTAGATATTCCTTGGAGAGAATCATTATCTACTAGGATAGGAGCATCGCAAACTTTAGCGAGAACTTGAGATGTCTTTTCAATAACTTCATCCTCGCCATTAGAGGTCATGCTATGGGAAATATCGCTAAAAATTCTGGACAGATGAGTCATTGAGGAATCATAAGAAGAAGAATTTCTTATTGAAGGAAAACCGCAAGCATTAAAATCCTCGTCAATATCCTTATCAAGAACAACACTTGGATTTTCTGGAACTATTTGAGGAGTTGAAGAAGAAGAAGGTTGAGTTTTTAATTTCTTTAGCGGAGGACCGCTAGATTCATCATTGCGAGGGGCAGAAGATCTTCCCCTAGAAGAAGTAGTAGGCTTCTCCTTTATAGGTTTCCCAGATGGTTCCTTGGGAGATTTCTCCTTGATTTGTGGAGGAGGCAGTGGTTCTAATTCTTCGATTTCCTGCGAGCACAGATGAAGATAAGAAATAGGGGCAACAATATATTGTTAAAATTTATGAAGAAATATTTCTTACTTCATCTGTAAAAGATCTCAGAGCCAAGAGAATGCTGGGTTTCCTAAGAGTTTGATAGCTGAGTTTCATTCTATCAATCTGAGAAAAAAAAAAAAAAAACGTTAGCGAGAATATAAAGAAGACAATAAATAATAATAACATGAAAAGTTGAGAGAATATACTTCTTTAGATTTTTCAGGCCAGTTGAAGACCCAAGGTTGATATTCTGCGAGATTCGTGGGAAGTTCGCGAGAACCAGATATATAAGGACCTTCAAGACTTAATGGGAAGATGAACCACTTATCGTCGCTAGAATGACGAGGACCTTGGTTAGTAGATGTATGAAAGTCAATATCCATCATAAGAGCATTGTCGTCAGTGACCTTCTCTTTCTTCAAACGAACACCCCAACATGTACTATCCCTCTTCATAGGGACAATTCTATAGTTTACAAAAACGTTGTCCACAGTATAATCGCAAGAAACGATGGGGACATCTTTGAACAAAGGATTCTTTGGAGCATTGGGGTAGCGAGTTCCTTTACCAGCGCCACGAGAAGCATATTCAAGTAGTAATCTGATGCAATCCCCACCCAATTGGTATATTGCTCGCGAGAACCTCTCGTCAGATATTATTTGATAGAATAACGGGAGTTCTGGATTATAAAGAGGGAGAGGAAGGCCAGCTTCAAGTTGTCCTAGCGATACTATGATTTTCTCGCGAGAACATTGATCATCAGTGAACATTTTAAGGGAAAGTTCAGATTTAGCATCTTGATCTGGAATTAAAGATAAGTTAAAACCTTTAAGTCTGAGTTTCTCGCGCATTCTATTGAAGGCTTTCAAATTTTTAGCACCAGCAGCAACCATTTTCAAGTATGGGAATGAAGGAAGAAGTTAAAAAGGAAGAAAGAAATTGTGAGAATAATGAATGCGCAATTTACAGAAAGAACAGTAAAGTTGCAGAGAAGAAGAATGAAGAAGAAAGTAAAAGAGAGAAAGATAAGAAGGAGAAGAGTATTTATAGAAGAATAAATTTCTCGAAGAAGACGAAAGTAATTAATGCAAAGGAAAGACGTGGGTGGTTAGATCGCAGCGGTTACAGAAGACATGTCAAAAATTTATTGGAAGAAATAAACTCGTGAAAACAGCAGGCGAAGTACATAGAAACATGTCAGAATGGGAAAGCAAAAAAGATAAGCGATTATGGCATTCTTAGTTCTCATGATCTTCTCTTCTTCGCAGAAAAGACATGAGAAGAGGTAAGATGTAGTACCAGAATATCGCTACAACACTATTCCTGCGATATTAACAACATTTCTGCGAGTGTCACTGATGATTCTTCAACAACATTTCACAAGCGTTGCAGAACAATTAAAAGAAACTAACGATGGAAGAAGTAAAAGAAGAATGTGTTGATCCTGCGATATCCATCATTCTTACGATAGGGAATATTATAGCGATCGCGATGAGATCACTGAACAAATCCGAAATAGGAGGAAAACTTAGCTGTCATCCATTATGTAAATCCCTATATAAAGGGCACGATAGATCCAGAAAAGGATAATGCATTTTTGAGAGCTGAGAGAATTTTGAGGAGAAAGAAACTCCAGAAAGAAAGTTGTACTTCTGAGTTTTCATCTTTCTTGTAAATCTTCCTGAAAGTGAATTAATAAAAGTGTTGTTGTTCATCCATAATTATGGCTTAGTTTTCATAGATTCTTGACAAGGGTGTAGTGTAGGAAATCCTGCAACTACAGTTTGAACAACTTATCACTAATCCTTGAACGATGTGTAGAAACAAATCTTGTGCTGAATTGGGAGAAGTGCCATTTTATGGTAACTCATGGCATAGTTTTAGGCCATATAATATCTTCTAAAGGATTGGAAGTTGATAAATCTAAGATAAACCTTATTCGTGCTTTAACCCCTACCACTACGGTGAGGGAGATACGCTCTTTTCTTGGTCTTGCAGGTTTTTATCGTAGATTCATCAAGGATTTTTCCAAGATAGCATCACCACTTTGCAACTTATTGCAAAAAGATGTGGTTTTTAACTTTGATGAAAAGTTTGTGGCGGCATTCAATCGTTTGAAAGAAATTTTGATTTCAGCCCCTATCATTAAACTACCGAATTGGAGAAAGCCTTTTGAGCTCATGTGTGATGCAAGTGACTATGCGGTTGGTGCGGTGCTTGGGCAGCGTATGGGGAAGATACATCATGCTATTTATTATGCTTCTAGAACGTTAAATGAAGCCCAACAAAACTACACTACCACTGAAAAAGAGTTATTAGCTATTATTTTTGCTTTGGAAAAGTTTCGCTCTTATCTAATTGGTACAAAAGTTGTTGTCTTTTCATATCATGCAGCACTTAGGTACTTGCTTACAAAGAAAGAGGCGAAACCGAGGCTCATACGATGGATTTTACTCTTGCAAGAGTTTGATATTGAAATCAAAGATAAGAAAGGAATTGAGAACACCATTTCGGATCACTTGAGCCATATTGATGTGGACAAGGAAGCTATCCCATTGCGTGAAAGCTTCCCGGATGAGCAACTATTCTCACTTGCCTTTGCGGAACCATGGTATGCTGATATTGTTAATTACTTGGTGTCTAAACAAATCCCAAAGAACTTGTATCGTGCTGAGAGGGACAAACTTAAGAGGTTAGGAAACAAATATATATGGGATGATCCATACTTATGGAAACATGGCAGCGACCAAGTCATACGAAGGTGCGTTCCCGAATCTGAATTTAATTCTATCTTATCATTTTGTCATTCCTATGCTTGCGGAGGACATTTTGGGAGTAAAATAACCGCTCACAAGGTACTTGGAAGCGGTATCTATTGGCCAACCTTGTTTAAGGATGCACATATATTTTTCACAACTTGTGATAGGTGCCAAAGGACAGGAAATCTAGGTGCTCGAAATCAAATGCCACAAACTTTTATTCAATTTATTGAAGTTTTTGATGTATGGGGTATAGATTTTATGGGTCCTTTTGTCAATTTCCATGGGAAGTTTTATATCTTACTTGTTGTCGATTATGTATCGAAATGGGTGGAAGCTAAGGCCACCCCAACTAATGATTCTAAAGTGGTTTCAGATTTTGTGCAAGCGAACATTTTTGCAAGGTTTGAAATTCCAAGAGCCATAATTAGCGATGGGGGTTCTCACTTCAACAACAGGTTCTTATAAAGATTGTTGAAGAAGTATAATGTGTCGTACAAGATTGCAACACCTTATCATCCCCAAACCAATGGACAATCCGAGGTGTCTAACCGAGAGGTGAAATCCATACTAGAGAAAACGGTGAATCCAACAAGGAGGGATTGGAGCATGCAATTTAATGATGCTTTGTGGGCTTATAGAACCGCATACAAGACACCTAATGGGATGTCTCCCTTTAGGATTATGTATGGTAAACCTTGTCACTTACCTGTTGAGATTGAGCATAAATCATTTTTGCCTATTAAGCAATGCAATATGGAGTTGGATGGTGCTGGAAAACAAAGAAAGTTGCAACTCCAAGAGCTCAAAGAGCTTCGCAATGATGCATTTGAAAGCTCTCGCATTTACAAGGATAAAACTAAGGCATTTCATGATTCTATGATTTCTAGAAAACAATTTTGTGTTGGGCAGAAACTGCTTTTGTTTAATTCTCGCTTGCAATTATTTCCGGGTAAATTAATGTCACGTTGGATTGTACCTTTTATTGTTACTAATATGTTTTCTCATGATGCAGTAAAAATTCTTAGCATAGCTACATGAAAGGAGTTTAAAGTGAATGGACACTGGCTGAAACCATATTATGAGAACTTTACTTCCGAAGTTGTGGAAGGTGTGAACTTTGTGGAAGTACTCCCTCTGGAGGAATCTTAGCAAACACGGAGCAAGTTTGGATGACGACTTTAAACCAAGCACTAAGTGTGAGTCAACCCACCGGTTTTGTATCTTTATCTTTATCTTTTTAAGAATTTTCTTTTATCTTTCTATTATTTGTTTTTGCATATCATTTGCGGGATTTGCCACCTTGAACCTTTTTTGGACGATTCAATTTACATTGAGGACAATGTAAAGTTTAAGTGTGGGGGAGCATTTATATGTTTGTATAGTTTGTTTTATGCCTTTAAAAAAAATTATGCTTTATTAACTCCGAAATCTAGAAACTTGTGCCTTTAGGATGACACTACCATTAGTGGATGGAACCATTTTGATTGCAGGAGTTAAGGAACTAATTAACTAAAAAGGGACGAACATAAATCAGAAATCACAAATAATATGATAGTTGTTACCATATCTCGGAATATCACCATATCACATTCTATTTTTATTTTTCCATATTTATCTATTGTTCTCTAAGTGCTTTGGTGGGTCACTAAACATCGACTTGTTATTACTGCTAGGATGAAATAGAGTGATTGAGTTGCTAAAAAAAACAAAAACAAAAAAGACCGACCAATTAGACCAATCGGAATAAAAATGACACTTGGATAACAATATGTGTGTGTTCTCCCTGTACCCGTCGCCTAAACAAGCATGGAATGCAGGATCCAAGGGAACTATCATGTAATCTGCTGACAAGAAGCATGCGCTTGGATCCAATATATTTAATCATGTTGTCTAAAAAAAGTGAAAAAGAAAAAGAAAACAAAATATTATATTTGTTGAATAAAGTCACTCCTGGTTTCCTTGTATATGCCAGTTGAGTTGATGTAGAATTAAGATTGTTGACCACTGGTTCCCTTGTATATTCCAGTGTGTTGACACTACAATTCAGACCAGTAGCTCAATCTGATAGGATGCATAGGTTCATCTTGGCGGTGACCTTCAGACAGATATGGGAAACATCGATCACTTGTCAACATCCGCCAACATCTACATCTATATCCATCTTCTTAATCTTTTCATTGTGATTGTGGTTTGTTAGTTTACGAGTATTGTGGCTTGTTCGACTATCTAATTAGAGATTTATTTACTTAAAGATGAACTAAATTTGCGCAAGGTACCTCCTCCTGTAGTCATTTTGTATTCGTTCATTGATTTGTCACAAATAGACGGAGTAGGAAATATAGGTTTTATAGGAAGACCTCTTGTAAACCTTCACGAGACTAAAACTCGTCCACTAGGGACACCTAGGGGTTCAAAGGCTTGTTATTTATGCTAAAAGTAACCGTATCCTCAACGAGATGGATTTGTATGTATGTTTTATAATTATTTTTTTGGATTTTCTCGACGACTAGCAAAGTCTAAGTGTGGGGGAATTTGATAGGTGTCTAAAACACCTTATTATTTATCTATTGTTTATGCTTTCTCTGCTAGTTTTCTTGTAAATTATATATCTTATGCTTTGTTTTTGAGTATTTAGGTACTTTGGAGTCATTTGGATCAATATAAGAGGAAACATGGAAAAAGCGTTGGAGGCGGATTGTGTCTCATTATTTGCTTTTATTTCTTCATCTCTGTCTGAAAATTATCCCAGCTTTAGTGATGCAAATTATTTCTGAAAAGCATGGTGGCTTTAATGATGTTAAGACATTGAAGATAAGAAGTGGACTTGAGATGCAAGAGGCGGTTGCAGCTGGTGGAAGAGCATTCATTTGGGGCATAAATGGGCAAATCTTTCATTTCCTAGGAGAACACTATCTGGAGCCTGGTCATGGTTAAGGGTCGACCAATTCTACAGGAGCACTAAAGATCGCTGATGTTAAGGGGTGGCTAGCTGTTATAGGGTACCCATTAGGGTGTCCCTTAGCCTATGTATTGGAGTGTCAATAACCACCCAATCATTTCTAACCCTAAATCGAGAAGGTACTTTCTCAATCATTCATTTGTGAAATTGAGAAAGGGATGCTGTGCTAGCTGAAATAACACACACAGAGTGAAATTGGGAGTTCTGTAATTACAGTGGTGAAATTAGGGTTTTGGATAGAATAATGATACTGTGAATTCGATGGAGGTTGCTTACGGATCTGTTTATGGCTGGATTTCAAAGTGTGTAATTAGAATTTAAGATGGGTTCGATCTGTTACCCTAGAATCAAGATAGAAGGTATGAAGAATTGCAAGTCTAGATGAATGTTTAGGATATGGTTTCTGATATGAAATGGGGTTTGCTGCTGTTGTTGATTAAGGGATTGTTCTTCCCCAAATTAAATTTAGGGGTTCTATGGTGAATGATTCAGAGTAGGAGGAGAAGTTCATGATATTGGTTTTGAAAACTAAGATGGGTTTAATATGGATTTTGGTTCGAATTGAGTTTGAACAAGATTCAGGATTGAAATGTTGTTTCCATCTGAATGTGGGGACAAGTTTGAGATGGTAAGAAGACAGGGAAGGTAATAAAGTTCACTACCACGGAATTGAGGATGATATGATGATTTCAGATATGAGGAAATGGCTGCTGTAAGAACAACACGAAAAGAAGAATACTGAAATTTAGAGAAGAGGGATGAAGAAGATTAGGGTTTACTGAGCTACAGACATGAGCTGAGATTATGAGAAGTGGAAGGTTAGGGTTATCTTTGTGTTGGTGTTCTTGGAGATGGAGGAAATCTGAAACCATTTTGAGATGAAATCAAGACTTTATAGCTAACATTGACCAACATGCTTGAGATAGCAACGCATGCGAGTTCCACCGAGCAATGCTCTAACACAAGGGAACAACTTTTCTTTTGATATCAGAGTCCTAGATTTGGGTGGATGTGATATGGTGTTGGGAGTAGAATGGATGAGGACTATAAGTCCTGTGGAGTTTGATTTCAATATGATGACAGTGTCCTTCACTCAAGATGGTAAGGAGATTGAGCTTAAGGGACTCACTGAAGACATCAGAATCTCATCCATTTCAGTGAGTGCTTGTCAGAAGTACCTCAATAAGAATAGAAATAGTATGGCAGGGCATCTGTTTTGCATCACAGCCATAAAACCCCACCCTCAAACACCAGAAATTCTGGAACCCATACTCACCAAATACTCTTCAATATTCAAAGAGCCAACTTCATTACCACCAGAAAGATCTCATGGACCATCATATACCCATGCAACCAAACTCTGCACCACCTAATCAAAGGCCTTAAAGATTTCCCTATGTTTAGAAGGAAATGGTTGAGAAGTTTGTTGAATAAATAATCAAGTCAGGAGTGATCAAACCTAGTCACAGTCCTTTTTATTCCCCAATTTTACTAGTTAAGAAGAAGGATGAGAGCTGGAGGTTCTGTGTTGATTATAGAAAAGTTAATGAGATTACTATTAAACACAAGTACCCCATTCCAGTCATTGAAGAACTATTAGATGAATTAAAAGGGTCATTTGTCTTCTCCAAGATTGACTTGAGAGCAGGGTACCACCAGATTAGGGTATCACCTAGAGATACTCAGAAAACTTCCTTCAAGACTCACCAAGGGCATTATAAATTCTTGGTTATGCCCTTTGGTTTGAATAATGTTCCATCTAGTTTTCAAGCCTTGATGAATGATGTATTTAATACCTATCTTAGGAGGTTCATATTAGTATTCTTTGATGACATCCCGATTTACAGTCCAAACATGGATTCTCATCAAGAACATCTCCATCTTTCTCTAGAAACTCTCCAGAAGAACCAAATTTATACAAAACTCAGCAAGTGCTCATTTGTCCAGGACACATTGGAGTACTTAGGACACATCATCTCTGGTGAGGGAGTAGCTGCTGATCCTTACAAGATAGACTGCATGGTAAGATGGCCTACTCCTGCAACTATTAAAGACTTGAGAGGATTTCTAGGCCTAACAGGGTACTACATAAAGTTTGTAAGGAATTATGGTGTCATTTCCAAACCATTGACAGACTTATTGAAGAAGAATTGTTTCCATTGGGATGACTCAGCTCATCTACCTTTTCAAAAACTTAAGGATGCTGTCACTTCTACACCAGTCTTGGTGTTGCCAGACTCCAACAAACCTTTTGAGATCTCAACTGATGCTTGTGATACTGGGGTGGGAGCAGTACTGATGCAAGAGGGAAGACCTATAGCCTACTTCAACAACGGAATGGGACACAGGTTCTTGGATTTGTCCACCTATGAAAAGGAATTGATGGCAGTGGTAATAGCTGTAACTAAGTGGATATCTTACTTACTTGGAAACAAATTCACCATCTTCATAGACCACCAAAGTATTAAATACTTCATGGAGCAAAGAATTCACTTACTACTACAATAAAAATGGTTAGCCAAGTTGTTGGGATATGATTATGAATTAAAGTATAAGAAGGGGTATGAGAACCAAGTAGATGATGCCTTATCCAGGGTTCACTTGGAAGAGAAACCTTCATGCCATAGTCTAATTCAACTACAACCTGAGTGGTTCTCAGAAGTTCAAGACATTTATAAAGAAGATACTCATGCAATGGACTTAATTCCTAAATTAACTATTATTTATGGGTGAAAACTATTTCTGCCGGTTTTGGTAATTTGGGGTGCGTGGATGATAAATGAATCTAAACCCTAAACAAATGTACTGCATGGGAGTGCTTTTGATTCGAGAGATCAATCTATATAATTATGGCCTAAACCAAGAAATGGTCGTTCCAGACTTGCTTCGGTCAGAAAGTGAAGGAGATGGGGTTGATCTTAGGGAGGGAAGAGAAGAAAGTATTGAGATTGTGAAGATGTAGGCTGTTTTATGACTTGTAACAGAAAGGTGATTAGGCTTACGAATAATGCAAGCAGGCTCTGGGTGTTTTGAATACAATTGTATTAACACTTGATTTATGCCTTATTTTTTTTTGGAAATAGGGAGGAGAACCTATTTATACAAGTCATTTGAGCCTTATTCACGTCTCTCGTGGGAAGTGGAGGAAGTGGAGTGATGGAGTGGTGGAGTTGTGTGTTAGTGTCACACGATCAGTCTTGCACACTTCTCCCATCATCACTAACCGTCCATGCCTTCCTGACATGTTCTTGTGATGGCGCGCTGCACGTTGTAAACCTCCAGACCAATACCCCAGTATGTATCCCCCCAGTTTGTGACATGTTTGATGTATCGAACGTGTGGATCGTGGGACCCACATAAAGTAGCATGTGATAATGGATTAAATAACTAAGTTATTTGGAAAGTCGATATTTATAAAATACCGTGTATATTCTACTCATGTGATGCATCGAATATATTCAATATGTATGAAGCATCGCTGCTTTAAAGCTTAACGGAGTAAGTCACGAATTAAGCGTCTAAAAATAGCCTCTTGTCCAGCCATCTTCGAGTGACCGTTTGGAGGCTGCATGGGTGAGCCATGCCTTGGACGATCACTCTATGCGGAAGAGTGGAAGACGATGATCACGGTGATACCTTACTTGTTTCCCAATTCCTATTATAGGCTATCTGTCCAAGATGGCGAAGTTGGACGAACGAGATGGCTTGCGACCCACATCTGCGTCCGTCGGATTAGGGTTTAGGAGGTGTACAAGTATCTTCTTTCAGCTTGGTCGAACCCAAGCATGGGAGACATTTTTGGCAGGGCCGATCAGGCGTCTGTACCTCACTAGCCCATGGAGATGCGATCTAAGCCGCTCATTTTGTACGGCAAAGTTGAGTGGTCGAGATCAGTTTGAAATAGAAAACCGCGCGACCATGCCTAGTTTGGGCACATGAATCGAGACACCTAGCCACGGTCAGCCTTGAACGATTGGTCACACATGTATACTGGTCCACGGTGATTGTGTTGACATGCTTGGGACCCTTTGAATCTATATCTGTTAGAGCATTTCTCGGTCAAACTCGCATGCGTTGCTATCTCAAGCATGTTTGTCAATGTTAGTGATCAAAACTATAAAGTCTTGATTTCTAGTCTACTATAGCTAAGGTCTCGGACTAGGATAGAAAGCGTATTTGATCTCAAGAACTCCATGGCAATCATCATACAAGACGAAGGACTACTCAAGGAACTAGTGTATCTTCATCGACTAAAAGGTATGTGGAGACTTGAATTTATCTATCACACAAAAGTATATATACTCTATCTCATATCTTGAGACAAAAGTCGTTTTACTATATAGACTAAAGATATACACATGTTACATTTCGATATGAGTATATCTCGCTTATCTATTTCTCGAAATGTGTGTTGGTAAAGCTTTCGCTTTAGCCGAATTCATCTTTGCCTAGTGACGAAAGTCATGTTATGTTTCAATCACTTTGGAAATTGCTCTGATGAAAACTAATTTGTGAATAACAATTATATGACATCCTCTGAGAATGTTTCAATTAGGGGTGTAAATGATACCCGAAAATACTCGGCATGCCTGTACCCGCCTGAACCTCCCTATACCCGAAGTAGCCCAAAGCCTGTTATGGCCCGTCATGGGCCGCCTGTCCTGGATTAATTTATTTGGCGGGCTCGGGCTTTGCAATTAATTATGATGCCCGGCCTAATATCCTTCTTAATGCAATTAATCATTTAGTATCCTCTTAAAAATAATTAAAAGTTACCATTTTATAATTGTCAATTGTGTATCTAGAAAAATAAAATATATAGTTGTTTTACTTATAATTAACCTTTTCAAAACATTAATGGTAATATATTTTTTTATTTAGAAAGTTTATTATACTCTAAGTAATTATTTATTATAGGCTAAAATAAGAAATTTGCCATTATAGTTTAAATATAAGATAATACTGTCACTTATGATATGCAACGTTAGAAAGAAAAGGATATTGTATTAAAAATAAATAAATTTAATACTATCCATTTGAAAATTTAAACTTTTTTAACAAAAAAATATTTTCAAAATAATGGCATGTCCGGCCCGATCTGGCCTGCCCGTATAAAAAGCGGGCTTTGGGCGGACTTTGGGTAGAAAATTATCTACTTTTACTCGGCCTGAATTATTTTACGGTCTCGCAAATATTAAGCCTAACATGCCCGGCCTGGCCTGCCCGAATTTACACCCCTAGTTTCAATGATTGAAATAAGAGTTTAGACAATATAACCACTGGGGGATATAAACATTGTTGTGGTAACACATATATGTATAAGTCCTTAGCACTTGAACCGAAGTTTACGAACTTTGTTGATCAAGTGAAAACCGGAACTTGAGCAATCAACCCAGTCCACGAACGTGCGTAGTTCTCGAACCTGAGAATTTCTGCTGAAGTTATAGCTCGGTTTTAGTCCGCGAACTGACGGAAGTTCTCGAACCCGAGAATTTCTGCTGGAGTTTGTGAACTCCAACCGGTTACTTGAGTCCGCGAACTTGAGTGGTTATGTCTAAAAACGATGTTCGTGAACTTATTTAAATTATCTAAGTAATGCTATTTCAAACCATGGCTTTATAGTTCATGAATCGATTTGAGTGAATCACATCGTTTTTGCTTCAATTGTGTCTTGTGTAGTACATAAGATCTCATAGCAATTGAACAACTCTCTAACTAGTTCATTTGAGTCATTTGGACTAGTTATGGTGAAGAAGAATATGGTTGATATGAATGTTATCATTTGGCTAACCATTTGGTTGACTAATATTGAACCAACTATTGTCCACATTTGGATACAGTTACACAAACCCAAAATCGTCAAGTACATGTGTGTATGGCAAGATAAGTTTTCGATCTAACGGTTGAGAGATATTAGCTTGTATCTAATCAGGTTTTTATCTAACGGTGAATATTGAATGCTTTGTTACTAAGCTAACATTGATTGCAAACCCTGATTTGAAAGATTATATAAGGGAGAACTCTAGCAACTAGGAAACCTAATCCCCACACATTCGGTGTGATACTAGTTTGCTAAGTTAGAGTCGATTCTCCTTTAACCTTTGGTTTTATTCTTTTAAAACCAGGTTAACGACTTAAAGACTTCATTGGGATTATGAAGCCAGACCGATATTACTTTTCTTGTAGTTGTGTGATATGATCTTGCTGTTTCTATCATACGAGTACAATTTTAATAATTGGCTTGAGATTTCTATCTCCGATAGGCAAGATATAAAAGTAATCACAAACATCTTCGTCTCATCGTTTGTGATTCCACAATATCTTTTTTCGCTGCGTCGATTAAGACTATTGTGAGGTGATTGATAAAACTGAGCTGTTCTTCGAGAATATAAGTCTGGTTTTATTGATTGTTTCATGTTCACCTTGATTTATCAAAAGACGAAACAAAACTCATAGGTTTATTCGTGGGAGACGAATTTATCTATCTTGTAGACTTTTCTGTGTGAGACATATTTGTTTGCTAAAGTCTTCGAATTTGGGTCGTAGAAACTCTTGGTTATGGGTGAGATCAGCTAAGGGAATCAAGTGCGTAGTATCCTACTGGGATCAGAGGCGTAGGATCATAATTGTACCTTGGATCAGTGTGAGATTGATTGGGGTTCAACTACAGTCCATAATGAAGTTAATTTGGTGTAGGCTAGTGTATGACCAGAATATCGCCATGATATTATTCTTGCGAGATTTACAACACTTCTGCGAATTCATCTGCGAGTTCTTCAACAACATACTGCGAGTGTCGCAGAATGACTCAAAAAATGACGTATCACATGACGATAGCTGAAACATGAGAAGAGCATGACAATTCTGCGAGGGTTATATCATCTGCGAAAATTAGCATTATCACTTCTACGAGAAAGCTGCGAGTCAGATTCGAAATTAAAGGACAGCTTAGATGTCATCCATTATGTAACTACCCAATATAAAGAGACCCAATATAGATCCAATTTTGGATTTAACAAAAAAAAAAGACCCAATAGATTCAGAAAAGAGGGAGATGAATTTTTGAGCGTCAAGAAAGTTTTGAGGAGAGAGAAAATCCAGGAGAACAGTTGTATTCTTGATTTCTTCTATTTCTTGTAAACGTTTCTGAGAATCAAATAATAAAGCGTTGTTTTTAATCTTCAAATATGTGTTGATTATTGTGAATTCTTGTGAAGGGTGTAGTGTAGGTTTTCCTACAACTACATTTTTGGCACCCGAAACAGGGATAAATTGATGATCATTTGAAGAAAAAGATAAAAATTGACATTGTGATTGGAAGGAATTTTGAATAATTAGTGAAGGATCTTACGCAATTTTCAACAGTTTACTAAGATTAATGGCTAGAAGAAGAAGAAATACATCAGAACCACCAACAACCGTAAGGAGGAGCAAAAGACTTCCAGGTGGAGAAACAAATGAAATGGGAGAATCTTCAAGAGCAAGAAAAAAAAAAGGGATGATGGAGAAAATCAGATTCGACAGCCAAATCATCAAACGACAATGCAAGATAGAGTTGTGGATTATGATAGAGTAAGCGTGCATACTTGGCGATCAGATTCATTGGAAGAACTAGAAGATCGACAATTAAGAGATGAAAGACGAGAGGGAAGAAATCAAGAAGTAAATAGAGGATTAGTACATGGAGATGACGAAAATGAAACAGTAGAGGTTTTAAGACAAAGAATACAATAGTAAAGGATATTAGAGGCATAAGAACATGCAAATTTGGCAAGGAAAAACCATGAATTGAGAATAGAAAACATGAGGTTACAAAATAGAAGATCAAGAAGTACAACGAGACCAAGTTCGAGAACAATCAGAAGTGATATAAGAAGAAGATCACCTATAACAAATATTGAAGAAGAAAATCATGATCCAAATAGAGGACGTTGCGAAAGGAGAGAAATAAGGGAAGATCGTTACCTACCACAAGGTGAAATTCGAAAAAACGAACAAAACAACAGAAGGCAGGAGAATGAACAGCGTCATGCACGAAATAACCAAGATGGCGAAGAAAATCAAGAGGAAAGAAGGAGGATATTGCATGGAAGAGAAACTCTAAGAAATCAGCAGATAATTGAAAGAGAAATCGAGAGACATTATGTTGAACAAGAACGCTTAGCTTTTGAAAGGGAAAGATTAAGAGCAGAGGTGGAAGAGCAAGAATTCCAAGAGGCAATTCGCCAGCATAATCATGGCAATCGAAAAAGAAGACGCGAACAAAACCGCAATAATGGTAATATTAACGAAGAATACGATAGGGTGCAAAGAAGAGCAGAAGAAAATCGTAGAAGAGAAAATGAGAGATATAATGGAGTGCGCATTCGTGAAAGAAATGAAAGATAAGATAGCGGAGAAAGACAAGAAAAAAATAATAGAGACGGAAATCAAAATCTCGCAACACAAGATAGGCAAGAACGCGGGAGAACGGAATATGCACTGAAAAGACCAATGGAGCAAAATTTAGTTGGGAATGAGCAAGTTTTAAGAGAGTTAGCAGAAATGAGGGGAATGTTAAATGATAGAAGAGAAGGAGGCAGAAGGAAACTTGATGAGACGATTGAGAAATCTGCAAAAACTCAATTCACTCAAGCAGTACAATTATGAGGAATACCCCCAAAGTGCAACTTGGCAGCATTAACTAGTATTTTTGATGGATCTACATGTGCCATTCAGCACATCAAAGCCTATGTGAGATGTATGCTACAGTGGGAAAATCATGATGCTGTGTTGTGCAAATATTTCGCATCAAGCTTAACTGGCGAGGCGCTAAAATGGTTTGAGGGTTTACCCAAGAATACTATAACTTCTTTCACTCATCTACAAACCACATTCTTGGGGGCATACATAAGTAACAATTATGCGTGTCCAGGAATTGAAGATGTGTTTGGATTAAAACAGAGGGTTGGAGAGAGTCTGAAACACTTAATGTTAAGATGGAAAACAATGTGCAGTGAAATGGCTGGTAGAGTGGATGAGAGATACCTCATTTTATCTTTCATTAACACTATGTTCGCAACCAATCTACTATATGCTCAAGTTTTCAGAGTCAAAAATACCATCACAATGACTGAGCTGCGAGAACTACAAGAAGAATACATTGCTTTGGAGGAAAAACAAAATGAGATGGAATCATATATAGTCGCAAACACCATCTTAATAGAGGCAAATGGAAGTTTACTTCCTAAGATGATTAATAATGTGGCGAGCGCCTCGCAGCCACCACAAGAGAAAGTAGTGATTGATAATCAGCAGAAGTTAGTAGCCATAGGAAGTCGAGATCAAGAGGAGTATGAAAGGGAAAGGAATTATTATAATTGCGGTGGAAATAATAAAATTCAAAGACTTGATCAGCCGCAAGAGACTTATGGTGGTCAGAGGAAAAATAATTATAGAGGGCAAGGGAGTCAGAAAATAATATGAGAAGAAATTAAGACACATCTAAATGCTAGTATAGAGAAAATTTGGGAGGCTATCATTTTGATGGAAAATATACCATCACCCTGGAATATGGGGAAAGAGCCACATCCAAATAATCGAAATCAAGAATTTTGTCCTTACCATCATTTTCATGGTCACTCAATAAATGATTGCAGAAATGTAAAAAGAATAATTTTGAGGATGATTGATCAAGGAAAGTTAAATCATTTTTTAATAGGACATCCACAATCTCATCAGTTACCACCAGCACCAGATATTCGCAGAGTGAATACTGTAAAAGGAGCAGAAACATTTGTGATAGAGGTTGGAGCCAAGGCGAAGAATTTGTTCTGTAATTCCATCATACATTCATACAAGACTATTGAGAATTTCCACGACAACGTTCTAAGCAGAGTCTTCGCGAGAGACGCGAATGGAAGGGAGATAATGAATATTGCGAGAGTCTCGCCATTAGAGGAGTGGAAAAATCAAACTATTTATTTCACTGCACAAGAAGTACCAGAGCCTGGAGAGATGCATGACAACCCACTGGTGGTAAGATTAGAAATAAATCCAAAACAAATAGAAGAATAAAATGATGACGGTGAAACTGAAGATTCTTGGGACATTAACAGAAGTTCTAATAGATACTGGAAGATCAGTTGATATCTTATTTTATCATACTTACAAAACCATGGGTGGAAGAGACGAGGATCTGATACCATCAACTTATAAGATATATGGTTTCAATGGTACTGCAAACAAGCCCAAAAGGTAAATTACTATACGGATTCCATTAAAGGGGCTATCTTCCAAAGTTCAATTTTGTGTTGTTGACGGATGAGCATCGTTTACTCAACAAAATAAAAAGATATTTCCCACTAATTAAATATAATATAGCGGTAGTAAGGATCGTTCCCACGAAGAGTAATGCAATTGATATGTTATCTAAATCGGCGAAAATATAAAGTAAGAATAAAAAGGATAATAAGATAAAGATAATGAAGAAATCCTTGGATGTTACTAAACGTTAACTCAACATTTTACCCGTTTATCTCTTGTTAGATTTAATTGTCACCAACCATAGAATAGCAGGTACGCTTAGCTATCCCCAAAACTCCTTGTATCACCGGATACGGAAGCGCTCGACTACCGGATTCTATTCAAAAGAACCACCTTGAGGTACGCTTACAAGATGTAATTCCCAGAACGCATTAAGATTTGTGAATTTAGGTTTGATCCCAGCAGTTAAACTCGGTTTGCTCGGTCCACTTACTGGTGTTGTCTTTACTCGCAATTGCTACACAGAATCCCTCCGCAAGGTCTTGCGATTTCTACTTGTGTAGGAGATGAGATACAATTACGGATCGACTCAACTCTCAACTAGCATTAGAATGATTAATAGACTAATCTAGTTGCGCACCCAAACCAATCTAAGAATCAATCATAAATATTCGATATAGTAAAAACAATCCACAATGAATCAATTTAAAACTTGAAACAAACTTGTAAATAATTGAGCTTCACAACTAGAACTTTGAATTCATCCTTACAATAAAAAAAATAGAGAAGATATAGTTCTCCCCCTTAAGGGGGAGAAAACGGTGAAAAGAATATATCCCTAATTGTGCCTAGGCTTCCATATATATAGAGTTTTGTTACCTCTTCTTTAAGAAAACTAGGAAACCTAATTGTGTCTCGTGCATCACACCTCGTGTGAAGTAAGCTGCGAACTCCTTTCGAAACTTCTGGAATAGCCACAACATTATTCTGGTCGTGTAAATTTGGTTAGATAGCCTATTGGGCTTGCATTCAACTGTCAAGGTCCAGCCCATTTTGTAACTTAATCTCATCCTTTCACAGTCATCATCGGCAACAAATTATAACTTCTGCTTCTGTCTCGAATGCTATCTTCATTAAACTCCAGCTTCCTGAACTGCGATCTTTATCATGACAAATGGCCGAAGTTCCATATCAGATCAATCGTTCTCTATCTCTGGTGATGACTAACAACACCATATTCTTCATGTCTGATGGCAGCAATATCTATTAACAGCTTCATCGATCATCACTGCCATAATCACCGTCCACATCAACACTTCCTTCCATCTCTTCCCAGCACCACAACGACATCCATTCCTAGCAGCAACAACTAACTCGAGTCTCTCCATTATCCCTAACAGTCCCATTAATCCTTTCCTGCACTCGGGATTTATCTCTATCATGGCAGCAATAGCAGTCACCAGTTCAATGCCAGTATTCTTTCCTTATTTTCTAACTCGAGCTCAACTCGTCATCACTGCCAGCATCGATCACTCCATGAAAGCCATCGATCCTAGCACCACAGAAACATGGCAGATCAAACAATCTTCTCTGTCCCACGACTAACAGTAGCCATCAACCCATCGAGCCTCACGATATCTCTCTTCTCCATCGCCATTAACGGCAACAACACTTCACTCTCTTATCATCAGCTAATATCGACTCCATTCTCTGTTGGCATCACCATTAACCTGAGAGCAGCATCAGTACCCATCTCGTCACCACTCACCATTGAAATCTTCATCCAATGTATGCGTGTCGTAACCACAACAAATTAATTAATATTTTACTACCTAATTAACAAGTAATATAGGGTAGTCAAGATCGATCCCACGAGGAGCAAGAGATTATAGTTGTCTTATAATGTCACAAAAAGGGGGGTATTGGTTCAAGATTTTAAAAGCAAAAGAAATAAACAAAGTAATTAAAAGTGTAAGTTGAATTCAATAAGAGAGAATAGATCAAGGAATCCTTCTTTGCTTCAAAATAATGATTAAAGTTATGTTCTTTTCCACTTTTTATTATTCATAGATTATCACCAACCGTAGGATAGCAGATTCGCTTAGCTAACCCCAAAATTCCTTTTTTCACCGAGTAACAAGTCCGCTTAGTTATCAGATTCTATTCAAAAGAACCACCTTGAGGTTCGCTTACCAGATGTAATTCCCCGAACGCATTAAGATTTATGAACTTAGGTTTAGTACTAGTAGTTAGACTCGGTTCGCTTGGTCCACTTTCTAGCGTTGTTTTCACACACAATTGCTCCACGGAATCCCTCCGCAAGGTCTTGTGTTTTCTACTTGTGTAAAAAGTCAAGAAACTATTACGTATTCCCTAACTTTCACTAGATTTAGATTAAATTAACAAATCAATTTAGCGTGCACTCCAAACAACCTATCAATCAATCATAAACTTTAATATTAGTAAAAACAAACGATAATCATATGAAAAACTTCAAAGTAGAATTGAAACAAAACTCAAACCATATGTTAAGAACTAGGAATTCATCCTCAATCAATAAGAAAATTAGCTACTCATAGTTTGGAGTTCACACAATAATAATAATAATAATTAAGGAAGAAAGAAAAACTTATTGAAAAGATGATGGTTGCTCCTTCCTCCAATCCTTGTGCACTTTAAATCCTTCTCCAAAGTAGATGTGTGTGTAAAAGTTGTAGAGAACTCCTCTATTTATAGGCTTCAATACTCTCCATATCTTTGTAGGAAAAGAATCCACATTCCATAAGAACACCATTTTCCCAATTTGAGCCATATTCCAATTTCTAGTCCAATTCTCCAAAACTTCCAAGTTTTCATCCAATTCCCAATTCTAAGTCTTCACACACATGAGAGAAGTCCACATAAAATTCTGAATTTTTGGTCACCGGAAAACTGGGTTTTTGGCCGGAATTCCTCACTGTCGGCCACCTGAAAATTCTCTCTCGTCGACGGAATATTCCGTCAGTCCACCGTTAGGACTAACGGTCAAATAGGTCAACCGTCAGTCAGCAGGTCAATCAATTAGTCAAAGGAAGGAGAAGTCAGCTTCAGTCAGTCTGTCTTAATCATAGCTGAGTCATCTTAATCGTCTGAGTTATTGAGATGGATCGGTACCGAGTTAACTCGCCGGAGGGAAAATTTGGCCGAGTTTCGGCTGATTACAAGACTTTCCGGCCGTAATTTCAGGCCTCAATTTTCTTCACCTGTTACACACCTAACATTTATCTAATTCCAGCTTGCACCAAATTGCTGCTATTGCACCCTTTGAACTGAACTGCAACACTTCACCACACCTTGTAATTCTCTATCTCAAGAACACCCTCATCTGCTACCAACACCAGTTTCTCCTTCACTCTCAACAGCAGCATCTCTAAGAACACCACCACAAACCCATTTCATCATTCGAACCAATTAACAACACCAGATTCAGAAACCCATCTTCTGAATTGAAACAACAGATTCAATCTTGGCTTCTAATTCTTCTCCAGCAAACCCCTCTTCTCGATTTAAGTTCTCAACTCGATTCACAACAACGACTTCACAGCATCTCGAGTTGTTGTTGTAGACCTAATTCACCACAAAAACCATCATCTGTGAAGACCCATCTTCCCTTTCTCCTCCACAGCAAGACCCAATCATTTTCTGAGATCTTAATTCCATCTCAGTCACCTCTGTCGCACAACAACCAAACCCTTACTTTAATTTCTCTTTAATTTGAGCAGCAAATCGATATCATACTCTTGATAAACAGGAGCAGCAGCTCTTTCAGGTGTAGATAATGATTGAGACAAGATTTCCTCTCTCGGTTTAACCAGCAACAATGGCTGCTTTCTCTTTTCTTTCTCAATTTCAGTTTCAAATAAATGAACTAACGATCGAGAGAAATGTCTCTCGAATTTAGGGTTAGGTTATACTTTAGGGAAGGATTGGGACACCCAACGATAAGAACCACCCCCAGATTGGGTGCCTATAATAGTTGGTCAGTTCCGATAAGGGCTATCCAATTTGCCTCCCCTTAACCGGTGCTGGCTATTCTTTAATACTCCTCCAAACATGAGTGCCCCTTAACCTTAACTTGGCTCCAGATAGTGCTCTCCCCTGAAATGACAATTTTGCCCTTTTTATTCAAATTGGGTGATTTCTCCTTCTTTTCGTCTGTGCGACTCCAGAGTACCTAATAACTCAAAAACACACGTAAAATACATAATTTACAAGAAAAATTGCAAAGAAAGCATAAACTACTAGATAGTAAATTAGGTGTATTCTACACCTATCATCCAACTCCGAACTCACGACAGCCACAGCGAAACCCAACTCCAACAACGACAAGACACCATTCTCTATTTTTTTGTCTCTTCACCGGATGTGGCAACAAGCCAATATCTCCTCAGTTCAACTCCATCAACTCTTATTAATCTCCCTAACTGACATCGCTGCAAATATTTCTCTTCGACGCCAACATAATGTCCTTCGAGCTCTCTTCGCGTCACCAGTGTTAACACCAACTGCAAATAATGGAAGCAATAGCCTTGATTCCATGTCCTTGTACAGCTCGGTAAATACCATTGCTCGAGTGCTTCTCAGTTCAGCAGCCATGCATATATGTCATTAGCAATCATTCCTCCATAACTTGGCAAAACTCAAACCAACACCATTCTTTCGACAGTTATCGGCATCACTGATATTGCATTCATCTTAGCTGCATATCTTCACTTTACTTCGCATCCACAACATATCACGGATCATTATAAACTACAACGTGCTCTACCATCAATGACCATTACCGATATTCATCTTCATCACTGAGTAAAGCCAACTTAGCCTTCATTCCCTGATATTTATCAACTTCGATATTCACAATCAATCATCCACTACCAAGTTTAAGTATACCTTCATGTCATCGAACAACCCATTACCGCCGTTGTCACTACCAAGGACAGCATCAAAACAATCCTAAATTCCATCACCTATACATTTCTTCCACCATCACACATGTGCGCTACCCTTGATGTGAACTCGTTTACACTTTCTTCCAGCAAATGTATGTGAACATGTAGCCCATGTTAAGCCCATGTTGTAGACAACGGACTTGGTACCTCCAACCCATTAAATTCATTAGCAGTTAGTGAAAATTATGAACCGATGAAATTTCGTAGTTCCCTGGCTACTGGTTCCTACATAACTAAAATTCTCTTTAGCTACAGGACCACCACCAACTGCCCGTAGTAGTTTTCATGCAATGACAATTCTATCTCTGTCGTGACCAATTGGACGATTTCTTGTTCTTTTCGGGAATAAGCTCCAAAATTCCCATAAAGTATAAAAGAAAGATAATAATACAATTTCGC
Organism: Papaver bracteatum; assembly: GCA_023529315.1. Classification (NCBI taxonomy): domain Eukaryota; kingdom Viridiplantae; phylum Streptophyta; class Magnoliopsida; order Ranunculales; family Papaveraceae; genus Papaver; species Papaver bracteatum. Next base: position 397,731 of record JAJJWX010001320.1, read on the forward strand.
AAGAAAACTAGCTAAGAAAGCATAACCAATCGATACTTAGAGAGGTGTTTTTAAGCACCTATCAAATTCCCCCACACTTAGACTTTGCTAGTCCTCGAGCAAACAAAACAAAAAAAAATAAAATACAACTCCATGTCATTAGGATACGGTTACTCTTAGCATGAATAATAGGCCTTTAAACCCCTAGGTGTCCCTAGTGGACGAGTTATAGTCTCGTGAGGGCTTACGAGAGATATACCCACAAAACCTTTAAGCCAAAAAGAATAACAAACCAATTAACAATTACTCCCCGGCAACGGCGCCAATTTTGATGAGCTTCGTTTACTCAACAAAATAAAAATATATTTCCCACTAATTAAATATAATACAACGGTAGTAAGAATCGTTCCCACGAAGAGTAATGCAATTGATATGTTATCTAAATCGGAGAAAATATAAAATAAGAATAAAAAGGATAATAAGATAAAGATAATGAAGAAATCCTTCGCCGTTACTAACCGTTAACTCAACATTGTACCCGTTTATCTATTGTTAGACTCAATTGTCACCAACCGAAGAATAGCAGGTATGCTTAGCTATCCCCAAAACTCCTTGTATCACCAGATACGTAAGTGCTCGACTACCGGATTCTATTCAAAAGAACCACCTTGAGGTACGCTTACAAGATGTAATTCCCAGAACGCATTAAGATTTGTGAATTTAGGTTTGATCCCATCAATTAAACTCAGTATGCTCGGTCCACTTACTGGTGTTGTCTTTACTCGCAATTGCTACACATAATCCCTCCGCAAGGTCTTGCGATTTCTACTTGTGTAGGATATGAGAGACAATTATGGATCGACTCAACTCTCTACTAGCATTAGAATGATTAATAGACTAATCTAGTTGCGCACCCAAACCAATCTAAGAATCAATCATAAACCTTCAATATAGTAAAAACAATCCACAATGAATCAATTTAAAACTTGAAACAAACTTGTAAATAATTGAGCTTCACAATTAGAACTTTGAATTCATCCTTACAATAAAAAGAATAGAGAATAGATAGTTCTCCCCCCTAAGGGGGAGAAAAACGGTGAAAAGAAGATATCCTTAATAGTGCCTAGGCTTCCCTATATATAGAGTTTTGTAACTGTAGTTGCAGGAAATCTTACACTACACCCTTGTTAAGATTTCATAATAATCAACTCATACTTAAAGATTAAAAATAACTCTTTAACATTTAATTCTCAGAAAAGTTTACAGTTGTGGAAGAAATCAAGAACACAACTATTCTCTCAAAGTTTCTCTCTCCTTAAGACTTTCTCAACTCTCAAAAATACATCATCCTTCTCTGAATCTATAGGAACCCTTTATATAGGAAATTACATAGTGGATGACAACTAAGTTTTCCTTTCATTTAGGATCTACTCTGCGATCTTATCACGACAGTTATAATGTCAATTCTCGTAAGCACTGTAACCATCACAGGGAAGACACGTTCTTCTTGTGCTTCTTCAATCATCAGCTTTTATGTCATTCTTTAACCTACTCTGTGACACTCGCTAAGTGTTGTTTGAAGAGCTCGCGGTATTCTCGCAGAAGTGTTATTTATTTCAAGGGAATATCGTTGTGGAGATATTCTGGTCCTACATCTTGCCTTTTCTCATGTATTCTTCGCAAAGTGGAGAGGATATGAGAATCTCCAACTTTTCTTATCACTCGCAATTTCCTTTCTTTCCATGTTTTCTCCTCGACAAAACTCCGAGAATTTAGCTTAACCGCCTACACGTGTTGTAAATTCCTCTTTTTTATCGACACGTGTCTACCCAATGGGTCATCTCCTTTTGCCTATAAAAGGTGGAATTTTGTTACAGAACTAATTTTCTTCTTCGTCCCTTTGCCTTTTCGTTTTTCCGTCTGTAACTTTTCTTCTTCTTCATATTTACCTGCTAATGCTTTAATGGAATCTTCAAGGTATGTGTTTTTCTGACATTACTAAATTCTATTTTGTTTACTTGAATCACGTTTACTCATATTTTATTAATCTTCTCTATTTGATTCTTCATGGTTCACATACTATGTTTTTCTCTTCAGTGGAACTAACGCTCAATCTGTAATCCAAAACCCTAGTCTTCATAAGAAACTAGTTGAGAAGAAAAGGAATCCTGTGATTCATAAGGCAGTAAGAAATATTTTATTTATTTTTAACAATATTGTTGCCTCTGTTTCTTATCTAAGTTATTACTCGCTGTACGACGAGAATATCGCTAGACCTCGCAAACGATCTCGTCAGGTTAAGACTCTTGAGGCTGATATTATCATTCCCAAATTGACATTTGCGAGAGAAATTCCCATATCTTCGCAAGTGGGTCCTCCTTCTTCTGTTTGCGAGAACATCGCCACTGGAATCCCTTTCTCCACTGACCTTTTTACAAATCAAGTTTCCGAAGCCGCTGTCAATGAAATTCCCTCCAGTCCTTGATTACCTTCAACGGTTACCTTTCCAAACACTCCTCCTTCTGATGATGCAACCATTACAAATAATTCAAATCTCCAGCTCGCCATCATTACCAATTCACCTTCTATACCTATTCCCTCATCCAAAGAAATACCAGTAGGGGTTGACGTTCCTTTTGAAGTTTTATCTAACATTTTAGATGATGCTAGAAAATCATCTATTGATCCTTTCAAACATGTTGTTTGCGATACATTAATCAAATATTTTGGTCCTAACCGCACTGTCTCGCGATCGTCTTTAGAAAATGAAGTTGAAGCTCTAAAGAGATATCTCCAAGACAAAACTTCAGAATGTGATACTCTTAACCATAAGCTTCGCAATTCTTCACTTGATTGCGAGAATCTTTGCAGAAGAAATAACGAACTGAAAGGTATAATTTTCCTGCCTCTGTCTTTTTGTTTTTCTGTTCTAGCAAGTTTTCATCTTCTCTATACTTAAGCTTATTTCTTAAATTCTTGGTTTGTATATTTAGTCTTAAATCAGAATCGATTCATTGAGAGACTTAAATTTAAATCTATCGCTGAAGAAGCTCGTGTTGAAAAAGATTCTTGGATGGACCAGTTTAATAGATTAGATAATCTCTACACGTACTCGATCGATCAAATAGATAATCTTACTAATGAGAATAATCAATTATCGCAAAGCCAAAATTTATTAAGTAGCGAGATTACTCGCCTCTCACATTTGTTAATCAAGGCTAATTTGGTGATGGAATCTTTATCAGACGAAAATAAAACTTTTTCCCAAGAAAAACATAAGTTTTCAAGCTTGATGGCAATTTCCTCGCAACAATTAAGTAATCTTCAAAGAATATGTAATGATCAAGAGCAATCTCTTCGTTCTCTTAAGAATGAGCTCAAGGAAATAACTGAATCATCTGCCGCTGAGAAGGATAAACTTATCAAAGGTAGATTAACTCTTAGTTTAAAGGCCAACAAGCTTCAAGACCAGTATTCCCAACTAGAAGAATCTTATTCTTTACTTGCGAAGTAAAACTCATATCTTTTTTCCAAATAAGAAAATATAAAGTCTCGCCTGAAGGGTATAGTTGGGGATAAATTTGACGATGCCATGAATCAATGGGAGAGTTGCTTCTTATCATTAATTCAAAATTTAACTTCACAGAAAGAAGGTAGTCATTTTGACTATCTTGACTACTAATTTTTCTATTTAATTTCTCAGCTATACTTCTTGTGTGGTCTTCATATGAATATTTTCTTGTCATTTTTGTTCCTCGCAGAATCTGAAAGAAGTCGCCATTCTACCATTTCTGATCTGACTGATAAATTGGATAAAGTTCGCAAAGAAAACAGGATTCTCACTTATGATCTTGTAAAATCTTGCGACCAGGCAAAGAGAAGATATGATTATCATGAATACTTCAAGAATATAGAAATTAGAAACCATGACAGAGGTTTCCTTCGCAAGGTTCACCTTAGGGATGAAGTTCTTGTGAATGATATTCTAATATCTCAGTCTCTTTTCCTTGTATCTGTTCTTCCTCTAGAAGTTGATGATGATGAAGTTCCTCTTCCTATGGATAAGGATCTAGAATGTGCAAGTGGAGAAGAAGATATTCCTCAAGAAGATCCAATAGAAGAAGAAGAAGAATCTCGAACTAATCGTAATGAAAAGAATGTTGGTGGAACTGATAACACTAGCAAAGAGAACGAATCTGGCGAGACTAACGCTGAAGCTTAAATTTTATTTTGTTTTCTTTTTTCTTCCGTTTTCTTGCGAGCAATGTACCTTTATGCAACTTTGGATTTCAACTTTTATTTTGAATACGCTTAAGGAAGATAATGATATTTTGTTTATTATCTCCCTTACTTGCCCCTCATTATCTTTCCTTGAACAATTGGTTACTTCTCATGCCTTCTTTTTGCGAGCTGATGAATAAGTTTGCGATTTGATGAATATTATTGCGATAATTTCTTCTAATAATCCTGTTGTGTGATTCTGAATAACGTTTCTGAAAAAAATTCTGAAGGACTCTTGTTTCTCATAGATTTTCCTGCGATGAACAAATCTTTCCTGCATTCTCAAAATAAAATATTTAATGTTTAAAATTGTTGGTCTTATTTTTCCTTCCTAGTCAAAGGTCTTAGTTTGCCAATTTTTGTATCTGCGACAAAATCACAAGAAGTTTTAACATTTACATGTATTAACCCATTGATCTTGCCTTATCCATATTTTTTTCATTTCTCTGCGACAATATGACAGGACTAAGTTCTCTTGTGAGTAATAGGCCTTATAACATTTCCGTCACTTTCATGTAAAAACCCATTGATCTCATCTTATCTTGTTTTCTCTTATGGCTTGTTGCCTCTGTATAATTTTTGTCACGCGACAATATGACAGGCCTAAATGTTCTTGCGATCATAAAGCCCCATGACATTGCCGTCTTTAGACACTTATCATCTCCCTAATGGAGGGTGTCGTCCTTATCTTCCCCTTGGTTGACCCTTCAAGGAGGGCACATCGTCCATACAAGACTAGATCCTCCCATCCGGATTTTCCAACAACCAGCTGTTTTCATAGCCTCTTGTCATTTATGCATATATGTCTTATAGTTACAAGACTGCACCTTAAGTGGGGTTTTCTTCAGTACAAGTGCATCATAGCCAAGACTTACCAAGAATGGCCAGGGTAGGTTCGTCCGTCCCGGGCACTCTTGGCTCAACCGTGTACCTCGGCGCCTTGGTCATACTCTGCACCTTTTAGAAGAGACCCTCGGTCGTCCAACCAGGGTATAACCTTATATAGTTGGAAATCTAAGGTACATCTCCTGGATAGGTTTTCTTTAACCCCAACATCTTCATGACTCAAGTTCCAGCAGCGGTATAACCTTATTCTTGAGTCATGCAAAGATATACCCCCTAATATGACGTACTTTAGGTCTTACATTTGCCTCTTGCGAAATTGTATTCTCGAACTAGGGTGTACACCATAAAGGTTCGTCTCGTTCTTTGTTTCTTTTGCGTATATCGCAATATTTCATTCTTTATGTAATCTTGGATAATCTTGCGAATAAACTCGCAGCTGTAAAAATTTGTTTTCCCATTTCTTCCTTGTTTCATTAAAAATTTGTTACTGATAATATCTTTTTAAATATAATCTGTTCCATGGCCTACCAAGTCTTTGACAAACATCTCTGCCCTTTGGGTCTACCAACCTATATTCCCATGTTCCAACTATCTCCTTAATGATATATGGTCCATCCCATTTTCTCGCCAACTTTCCACCATGCTCTCGCTGGTACTATGGTGTTTCTCGTAAGAATAAATCGCCTGGTTGAAACTCACGTTTCTTAACTCGTTTGTTATATTCGCGAGCCAACCTTCGCTGGTAATTTTCCATATGTTGTAATGCTTTTTATCTCTTCTCTTATACTTCATCAAGTTCTCTTAGAATCATACTAGTATTAAGATTCTTCTCCCAAACCTCTCTCTTTGTTGTAGGAATAGCGACTTCTGTTGGTAACACAGCTTCAACCCCATATGTCAAACAAAAAAGTGACATTCCAGTAGATTCTCGTCTAGTTGTATTGTAAGCCCATATTGCTTTATGCACCTGCTCGCACCATGCCATGTGGTATCCCTCTAGCTTCTTTTTTAAGATGTCTGTGATTGTCTTATTAGTTGCCTCAGCCTGGCCATTTGCTTGTGGGTATAAAGGAGTAAATTTTCCACATTTTATCTTAAATGCATTAAGTAGTAATTATATATTCTGTCCTTCAAACTGTTTTCCATTATCAGATACCAACTGTGATGGAATTCCAAATCTACAAATTATATTTTCAAATATGAATGTGAAGATGTCTTTATCACGAATATGTTGTATTGCCTTCATCTCTCCCCATTTTGTGAAATAATCTGTAGCGATAATTAAATATCTTCTTTGCCCTGAATCAGGTACAAATGGTCCCACAATATCCAAACCCCACTTCCCAAAAGGCCATACACTTGTGGAAGATGATAATGGCACTCCTGGTGCATGTATCCTTTTTCCATATCGCTGACAGTCTTCACAACGCCTTGAGAGTTGCTTTGCATCTTCATGCATATATGGCCAGTAATAGCCTTGAATTTTTGTTCAATATGCCAAAGATCTTCCCCCACTGTGATTACCAGCATCGCCACTGTGCAGCATTTGTAACACCTTTTTTCCTTCTTCCCTCGTTAAGCATCTTAGCGATGGTCCATTAAAAGATTTGCGATATAATACTCCATCTCTTAGCTCATAATTTGTTGCCCTACTTTTTAATTTATGTGCTTCTAATTTATTTCTTGTAGTTTCTCCTCTCTCCAATTACGCATGTAGATCTTCTCGCCAGTCTATAATTTTGGTTTTTGGCCCTTCCTCACTAGCTTCTACCATCACCACATCTGTTTATTCTTCCTCATTGTTTATTGAAGGTAACAAAAGTGTTTGAATTTTTATGCATCTCGCAGATGGATTTGTCATCATACTTGATATAAAAGCAAAAGCATCTGCAAGCCTATTTTCCTTTCTTGATATATTTCTCCATTGTATTTTTGGAATTCTCGCAGACAATTCTTCAACAAGTTTTTTGTATTTCTTCAAGGATGGTTCATTTGTTGTGTGTTCTCCTTTTATCTGGCGAATAACCAATTGTGAATCGCTAGTAATTCTTGCGTTTTCTAACTTCATTTCTATTGAAAATTTTAGAGCATGAATAACAGCTTCATATTCTTTCTCATTATTAGTCGATGCAAACTCCAATCTAAATGAAAAAGCCATTTTTCTCCTTCTAGCGAGATAAAAACAACTCCAACTCCATTACCTTCTTCATTTGATAATCCTTCCACTAATATCTCCCACCTGTTGGGTTCTGTTAATAGCTCTTTTGGGTCTCCATGTTCTTCTTCTATATCCATCATTTCTTCCACTGCTTCTTCATCTTCTAAAGGAAATTCAGCTAAGAAATATGTTATAACTTGTGACTTTGGCGAAAATAAAATGTCATATTTGATATCAAAGTGCCCTACTTGTGCATTCCATCTTTCAACTCTGCCTGATCTTTTTGAATTCTTCATTACTGACTCAATTGGCACTCTTGTTAATACTTTTACCTTATGTGCTTGAAAGTAAATACGAAGTTTAAAAGTTGCATGAACCAATGCTAGAATTAACTTCTCAATATTTGAATAATTTCTCTCTGCAGAACTATATGTCTTGCTGATATAATAAATTGGTTTTTCTACCCCTGCATCTACTCGCAACAATACTGCACTTAGCGCGTGCGCGGTTGTTGCGAGATAAATCAATAGTTCTTCTCCTGGCTCTGCTTTCTGTAAAATAGTTATGTTCATTAAATGTTCTTTAATTCCTTGAAAAGCCTTTTCACATTCATCTGTCCACTTGAATTTTGTTCCCTTCTTGAGTGTATCGAAAAAATGTTTGCACTTTTCTGAGGATCGCGAGATGAATCTTCCTAGCGAGGCTAAGAGTCCATTTAATTTTTGCACATCTTTTACTGTTGCAGGCGTTGGCATGTCACGAATTGCTTGTACCTTTTCTGGATCAACTTGTATTCCTTCTTTTGACATAATATACCCCAAAAATTTCCCTGAAGTTACTCCAAAAGTACACTTGTCATGGTTCACTTTGATGTTAAAATGTCGCATTTGATCAAAAATCTCCTTCAAATCCTGTACATGATCTTTATATTATTTACTTTTGAGCAACATATCATCCACACATACCTCTAATGTTTTTTGTATCCACTTTGCAAACACCTTATCCACCATTCTTTGATATGTTGCACCAGCATTTCGCAAGCCAAAGGGCATCTTTGTATAACAGTATAACCCTCTTGGAGCAAAAAATGCGGTGTGTTCTTGATCTTCCTCAGCGAGGGGAATTTGATTATATCCTTTATATCCATCTAACAAAGATATTCTAGCATTTCCCGCTGCTGACTCAACCATTTGTGGAATATCTGGTAGTAGAAAACTATCTTTAGGACAAGCTTTGTTTAAATCAGTAAAGTCTATGCAAATTCTTATCCCTTGTTCTTCTTTGGGACCACCACCATATTTGCAATCCATTCTGGATATTTTTCTTGCCTTATAATTCCTACGTCAAGCATTTTCTGTAACTCTTCTTCTATTTAGGAATGATACGTTGTTGCAATCTTCCTTATTCTTTGTTTAAATGGTCGTGCATCTTTATTAATTTCTAGTTTATGACACGCTACTGATGGATCTATGCCTGGCATCTCATCCATGTTCCATGCAAAGATGTCTTTATACTCTCGCAAAATATTTATGGTTCTCTCTTCTTTATCTGTATCCATTTTAGTTCCAATTTTCAACAACTTAGGTTCTTCTTCACTCCCAACATTTATTTCCTTGGTTGGTTCTGCTGCGATGTAACTGGCCTCAGGTTCTCCCATTGGTGTTGGTGTATTCATTGTTCTCGCAGGTTAATCTCCTTCTTGCGAGATTTCACTGGGTATTCCTTTTCCTTCTTTTGCTCTTATCAAATAAACCTTAAATTCTTATTCTTTCTTTTTTTCTCTAGCCACTTTTTTGCGAGCTTTTCGCCGCTTTGGTCGTTCTTCATAATTTATTACTTCAATTTGATAGCACATCTTCGCAAGATCTGTGTCTCCTCTAATTTCTCCAACTCCATTGGGCATAGGAAATTTGATGCATTGATGCAATGTTGACGCTACGGCCTTGATTACGTGTATCCATGGTCTTCCCAATATAATGTTGTACGGTGATTCCACATCTACCACACATAATGTTACTTGTGTTTCAATTTCTCCTAACGGAATTCGTACTACTATTTCGCCTTTTGGTTTTGTTGAAGATTTTCCAAAGCCATGAATATGATATGTTGGACAGGACATTTCTTCATCTTTGTATCCCATTTTCTTAAAAGCATGATAAAATATTATATCCATAGAACTTCCTGCATCCACCAAAATTCTATTTACGGCCCACTCTTCCGCAGATTTTTTTGATTTTCCTCTTCCCATTGGTATAGTAGATACCATGATTATCAAAGGAGATGTGTGATTTAAGTTTTCTTCTGGTATTTCTGTTGTTGTAAACGTGATCTCCTGCTTTTCCCAATCTTCTAATGATGATATCTTCTACATCATCATAATTTTCCTTCCTTCAAAATCCCGTTTATGTATCTTCCCCTTAATGTTTTCATGGAATTTATCAATCATTGCTGTCGTTACCATATCACACTCTAATTTCCTACAATTCTATTTTGTTCTAATCATTTTTCCTTCAACTATTTCACCGATTTGCTTGATTATCTTCTTTGATATGGTGCACCAGCATTTCGCAAACCGAAGGGCATCTTTGTATAGCAATATAACCCTCTTGGAGCTGAAAATACGGTGTGCTCCTTATCTTCTTCAGCGAGAGGAATCTGATTGTAACCTTTATACCCATCTAACGAAGATATTCTATCATTTCCCGCTGCTGATTCGACCATTTGAGGAATATCTGGTAATGAAAAACTATCTTTAGGACAAGCTTTATTTAAGTCAGTAAAGTCTATATAAATTCTTATTCCCTTGTTTTTCTTTGGAACCACCACCATATTTGCAATCCATTCAGGGTATTTTGCTTGCCTTATAATTCCTGCGTCAAGTATCTTCTGTAATTCTTCTTATATTTGGGAATGGTATGTTGTTGCGATTTTTCTTATCCTTTATTTAAATGGTCTTACATCCTTGTTAATTTCTAACTTATGACATGCAACTGACGGATCTATTCCAGGCATCTCATCCATACTCAACGCGAAGATGTCTTTATATTCTCGCAAGAGGTTTACGGTTCGCTCTTCCTCATCTGCATCCATCTTAGTTCCAATTTTTAGCATCTTAGGTTCTTCTTCACTTCCAATATTTACTTCCTTTGTTGGTTCTGCTGCGATGTAGCTGGCCTCAGGTTCTCCCATTGGTGTTGATGTTTTCATAACTTTCGCAGGTTTATCTCCTTCTTGCGAAATTTCACTGGGTATTCCTTTTCCTTATTTTTCTCTTATCATGTAAACTTTAAATTCTTCTTCTTTCTTTGTCTCTTTCGCCATTTGTATGCGAGCTTTTCGCAGCTTTGCGCTCCCTTCATAATTCCTCACTTCGATTTGATAACACAATTTCGCATGATCAGTATCTCCTCTAATTTCTCCAACTCCACTGGGCATAGGAAATTTGATGCATTTATGCAACGTTGATGCTACGGCCTTGATTGCGTGTATCCATGGTCGCCCCAATAGCATGTTATATGGTGATTCCACATCTACCACACATAATGTTACTTGTGTTTCAATCTCTCCTAACGGAATTTGTACCACTATTTCGCCTTTAGGTTTTGTTATAGATTTTCCAAATCCATGAATATGATAAGTTGAACAAGACATCTCTTCATCCTTGTACCCCATTTTCTTAAATGTATGATAAAATATTATATCTACAGAACTTCCTGTTTCCACCAAAGTTCTATTCACAACCCATTCTTCCGCAGATCTTGTTGATTTTTCCTTTTCCATTCGTATAGTGGATACCGTGATTACCAAAGGAGATGTGTGATTCAAATTTTCTTCTGGTATTTTTGCCGCTGTGAATGTGATTTTCTGCTTTTCCCAATCCTTCAGAGCTGATACTTTCTCCACCGTCATAATTTTCTTTCCTTCAAAATCTCGTTTATGAATCCTTCCTTTAATATTTTCATGGAATTGGTTGATCATCGCTTTTGTTATCGTATTACACTCCAACTTCCTGTAATTATCCTTGGTTTTAATCATTTTTACTTCAACTATTTCACCAACTTGTTCGATCGTATTCTAAAGTTGAATACTAATCTTTAATCTTGTTTTTTCAACGATTTTAAACTTTCATTCCCAGTTTCTAGCGCCATTATGTAGTTGTAGGAATTCCTACACTACACCCCTCATAAGAATTCATAATAATCAACACATATTTGAAGATTAAGAACAACACTTTTATTGATTAATTCTTAGGAATATTACAAGAAATGGAAGAAATCAAGAATACATCCGCTCTCTTAAATTTTCTCTCTCCTCAAAACTTTCTCAACACTCTCAAAAAATGATCTCCCTCTTCTGAGTCTATTGGTTCTCTTTATATAGGGTAGTTATATAGTGGATGACAGCTAAGATGTCCTTTAATTTCGGATCTGACTCGCGATATTCTTGCAGCAGTTGTAATGTTAATTCTCGCAAATGCTATAATCTTCACAGGATCGTCATGGTTTTATTGTGTTTCAGCTACCGTCATCTGTTACGTCATTCTTTGAGTTCTTATGCAACGCTCGATGTGTGTTATTGAAGAGTTCGCAGAAATGATGTTATAAATCTCGCAAGAGTATTGTTGTGGTGATATTCTGATCCTACAGTTTTCATCTTCTTGTTTTTAGATTTATTAATTTAAATTCTAAACTTGTTTGGAAGATGATGGTTGCAGTATTAATCTTTTGATTTTATATATTGCAATATTTTGATGGGATATGTGTGTTTACGTCCGTGAACTTGATTGTCCCATATTTTGTCAAAAGTAAAGTCGTTCGTGAGTTGATATGCAAATATTGATAAAAGAATGAATAGACTTTTGACAAACACAAAAGTTAAGCCTATATTGTCAATTATTGATATAATATAGGTTAAAATCTTTTGTGATTCAAGGATTATGTCTATTGTGTGTCATTGTGCAAATGGTGATGGAAACATAGAATGAATCCTTGTGAATTCTGCAGTAATTGAGCTTCCCTGATCTATCGTGTGTGTATTACTGTGAGACTTTGTATTGTGACTTATGTTGAGCATTAGACAACCAAAGTGGATTATTTTTGTGATTAGCTTAGTTGTGTTCCGTAAGGTACTTTACGTCGAGTATTTTGGACTAAATCAATCATCTTGTGAGATTATTTAGTTAGCACTCCATAAGTTTTCTTATGTTTGAGAATTTCTTTGACTGGGTTGGTTATTCATGATTAACTTAGTCATTGCTCCATAGAATTCTCTTATGTCGAGTGTGGCCAATTAAATTGATTACTTTTGTAATTAGTTTGGTTGAGTATGGCAATTAGATTATTTGCGAGTTTTCTTGTGATTAATCTAATTAATTTTTTAAGTCTCCATAAGTTTACTTGTGTTGAGCATATTTAGTCAAATTAATCTTGGTTTGCTTTGGTTAATTTGATTGAATATTTCTTGTTGGATTCCAAATTCATACTTGTATGTAATTTGTTGAGTCAAAATAAATCCTTTTTTTCTCTTGAAATTAAGGTCGCTCTTGTTGTTCCCTTGGGAATGACATATTATGGGGGAGAGTTATTTTGAACTTGTGCTTATTGCCAAATCTTTGTGGGGAGTGCGGTTGTGGAATATTATAGGGGTTATCTTGCATTTTTATAAACTCCTTGATGAATGCATTTATCTTTGGCTTTATGATTGCATCTAAACAAGATAATATACATTTACCTTTGGTCATGAAATGTCTCTTACGGAAATTTTATTAGGATCCCGTTCTTGTACCTTTGCCAATTTTATTGAGAAAAAAATGGTGAATTAATATGTAGTTCACACTACAAATACATATGGTTTTCAGATCATTATGTAAGGGGGAGTGGTTTCCATGTGAGATTGAGTATTGACTAAGGGGGAGTGAAGTATCACCATAGTATTGTTGTTAAAGTTGTGATGCAATTGGACTTTGACGCTGTGTAATAATACTATGACACTGTATAACAATGATTGAGAACCGATGATTTTCTCATTGTTATATCTACGGTTTTCAACAACGATGATGCTAAACTTACAACCTATGGGATCATTGGACTACTTGGAAGTAACGAAGATTTCGAGTATTGTTGAAGATTAGACGTGTGGAATAGGAGCTACAAAGTTTATTTATATGTTTTTTTATTCCATATGTATTAATAGTTTTGCCACTAAAATTGACAAAGGGGGGGGATTGTTAGAACATTGCTCGGTCAAACTCGCATGCGTTTCTATCTCAAGCATGTTTGTCAATGTTAGTTATCAAAACCATAAAGTCTTGATTTCTAGTCTACTATAGCTAAGGTATCGGACTAGGATAGAAAGTGTAGTTGAGCTCAAGAACTCCATGGAAATCATTATACAAGATGAAGGACTACTCAAGGAACCAGTGGATCTTCATCGACTAAAAGGTATGTGGAGACTTGAACTTATCTATCACTCAAAAGTATATCTACTCTATCTCCTATCTTGAGACAAAAGTATTTTTACTATATAGACTAAAGATACACACATGTGACATTTCGAGCTGAATATATCTCGCTTATCTATTTCTCGAAATGTGTGTTGGTAAAGCTTTCGCTTTAGACGAATTCATCTTTGCCTAGTGACGAAAGTCATGTTATGTTTCAATCACTTTGGAAATTGTTCTGACGAAAACTAGTTTGTGAATAACAACTATATGACGTCCTCTCAGAATGTTTCAATGATTGAAATGAGAGTTTAGACAATATAACCACTGGGGGATATAAATATTGTTATGGTAACACATATATGTATAAGTCCTTAGCACTGGAACCAAAGTTTGCGGACTTTGTTGATCAAGTGAAAATCGGAACTTGAGCAGTCAACCCAGTCCATGAACTCAGTCTGCGAACGTGCGTAGTTCTCGAACCCGAGAATTTCTGATGGATTTGTAGCTCGGTTTCAGTCCCCGAATTCAGTCCGCGAACTGACGGAAGTTCTAGAACCCGAGAATTTATGCTGGAGTTTGTGAACTCCAACCGGTTACTTGAGTCCGCGAACCCAATCCGCGAACTTGAGGGTTTATGTCTAAAAACGATGTTCGTGAACTTATTTAAATTATCTAAGGAATGCTTACCGTGGCTTTATAGTTCATGAATTGATTCGAGTGAATCACATCATTTTTGCTTCAATTGTGTCTTGTGTAGTACATAAGATCTCATAGCAATTGAAAAACTCTCTAACTAGTTCATTTGAGTCATTTGGACTAGTTATGGTGAAGAAGAATATGGTTGATATGAAAGTTATCATTTGGCTAACCATTTGATTGACTAATATTGAACCAAATATTGTACACGTTTGGGTACGGTTACACAAACCCAAAATCTTCAAGTACATGTGTGTATGGCAAGCTCAGTTTTCGATCTAACAGTTGAGAGATATTAGCTTGTATCTAATCAGTTTTTCATCTAACGGTGAATATTGAATGCTTTGTTACTAAGCTAACATTGATTGCAAACCCTAATTTGAAAGACTATATAAGGGGGAACTCTAGCAACTTGGAAACCTAATCCCGACACATTCAGTGTGATACTAGTTTGCTAAGCTAGAGTCGATTCTCCTTTAACCTTCGGTTTTCTTCTTCTAAAACCTGGTTAACGACTTAAAGACTTAATTGGGATTATGAAGCCAGATCGATACTACTTTTCTTGTAGTTGTGTGATCTGATCTTGCTATTTCTATCGTACGAGTATAATTGTAATAATTGGCTTGAGATTTCTATCTCCGATAGGTAAGATATAAAAGTAATCACAAACATCTTCGTATCATTGTTTGTGATTCCACAATATCTTTTTCCGCTGAGTCGATTAAGACTATTGTGAGGTGATTGATAAAACTGAGTTGTTCTTCGGGAATATAAGTCTGGTTTTATTGATTGGTTCATGTTCACCTTGATTTATCAAAATACGGAAGAAAACTCATATATTTATTCGTGGGAGACGAATTTATCTATCTTGTAGACTTTTCTGTGTGAGACAGATTTGTTTGCTAAAGTCTTCGACTTTGGGTCGTAGAAACTCTTGGTTGTGGGTGAGATCAGCTAAGGGAATCAAGTGCGCAGTATCCTGCTGGGATCAGAGGCGTAGGAGCATATTGTACCTTGGATTAGTGTGAGATTGATTGGGGTTCAACTACAGTTCAGACCGAAGTTAATTTAGAGTAGGCTAGTGTCAGTAGCGGCTTAATACAGTGTATGTTTAATCTGGACTAGGTCCCGGGGTTTTTCTGCATTTGCGATTTCCTCGTTAATAAAATTCTGGTGTATGTGTTATTTCTTTTCCGCATTATATTTTTCTATATAATTGAAATAATAAAGGTTGTGCGTTGTTCAATCGATTAGAATATCCGACCTTATTGGTTGCTGATTTAAATTGATTGACACTTGGATATTGGTTTTTGGTACCATCCAAGTTATCTCTCTTTGATTAAGTCTCGTGAATTGTATTTGCTTGAGTAAATCAAATTGAGAGATTGAGATAATAACTCCTTTAGATATTTTCTATAGATTGAGTCTAGTTGATTCTCTAGAAAATAACTCGGAGTTTTCGATACAGATTGCTAATCGAAATATTGGGTGAGGTTGTTAAACCCCCGCTTTTTCAACATCTTCACCCTCCATCTATGCCTGTAAAAATGGAGGGTTGTGACTGATTTTCGACAGAAATCCTGTGCCGCAAAGGATTCTTAAAGGGGCGTGGTATGCCACCTTCAGGGCGTACGAACTGAGGCATCCATCCATGGTTTGTCTTGGTCGATCGGACATGGAGATAGATGGGTCCACATTGATCATGTTGATATTCTCCGGACCTGCTTAGTCTATTCCTGGGCCCTTCATCCAAGATGGAAAAAACGGACGCTCGCAATCAATTTGCGACATATGCATGTCGCAAACCCTAGTTAGGATTTCCGGCCGGTTGCATGTATGCTAGTTTTCCCGACCGAAATTGTACTCTATGCTCCTCATCTGGAGAGGTCGATCATGTGGGACCCATATTGGACCGATGCTGAACACGCCAATACCTGTCTAATGTCTATGGGTCTAATCTAAGCCATCCAAACATGCCAGTGAAATTGGATGGTCGTGATTGATTTAAGACCCTTAAAGCATCACGTCGGCCAATTTTTGGGTGAACGTTTTCTCTTCTCTGGCTAGGTCGTGAGATGGTCGGCTATGCAGGCAAAAAACGGGCCCGCTGGTGGTCATTTCCATGATAGCCTTCTCCTGCTAGGGTTCGTCTAGGCTGGTTAAATCGTGCGGCCTACTTGTGTGGTTGTGGTTGTTTCTGAGACTGATTTGGACAGTTCAGATTCAAATATGCTCGATCGGGATAGCATAACACACCGACAGATGATTCTCTTTATTACAGAATGGTGTAGCCTGTACGGGTATTTCGTGCACGCCTTACTATTGATACTTGGATATTCATGTTACTCTGCTGAGAGTAATAATCAGTCATCATGCCGCACTAATAATGAGAGTTTTGCTGAGAACAGCACAGAAAATACGAGGCAATTTATGCATTAATTATTAATGCTAAAATTCAAAAAAATACTTGTGGATTGTTGCTACATGCTCCATTATAGGTGAATTAATAAAACGGAGAAGTATTCATCACTTATCAAATATCCTTATCCTTTGCAGGATGGTTGTACGAAAATTGGTTTTACAACTTTAGTCCTGAACTAAAATCCACCATCAACATTAAGTCCCCTGCCTAGCACATAATGGTTACACTATTGTGGGGTAGGCATGAGATGGTGAAAAATACATAGGAGAGAAACGAGATGAAGGGAGCTTACTCGGAAAAGCCTTGATCGACCGCTAGCAATTGCACATGTGAACATGTCGTTGCAAGCATGAAATTCTGAGTGGGACCGGTTTCCTTCCTTGGGTGTTTGAAACAAAAGAGGAATCCTTTTCGCACAAGGATTTCCCAATTGTTTGTCTATAAAAGGGGACCGACCCCTTTTTTTTATTATTATTCTCTCTTTTTTTTTCGTTCGGTCAGCTCTTCTCTCTTGCCGCCGTCGCTGGAGCTTGCCACCGTCCGTCTGCCGACAAGGTAAGTGCTTTTTTTTAACACAAACCCTAGTTTTAGGTAAACCTATTTTTCTCTTTGAGAAAGTCATCCTGTTGCAGATGGAACTCTGCAAACCATACCATGATTAATTTCACTAATAAATTTGGTAGCAAAAACCGCCAATATTGCTAGCATCGGTTAGTAGAACAAGCCATGAACATATTGCTTTTTGCTCCTTTTTTCACTGTTGCATGCAAAACCTAGATTTTAGGTTATAGCTTGAAAAACCCTTGGCTTGAATTTCGTAGACACGATTCCCATGAATAAATAAAAATCGTGCTAGCGGGCCCGCCATACATGCTTGATTGAATGTGGGTCCCACCGTGTACGCGATAATCAACCTTATACTAGCCTTGTGACCTCGACCAACACCGACTTCGTGACCTAGACCGGCCTTGCTTTCTGACGTGTCCCAATACCATACTTGTGACCTTGATCAGCCTTGACCAATACCGGCTTGACGTGACCTAACACCAGCCCACTTGACTGACATGATGTCAGTCTTGCTTGCGTGGCCCAATACCTGACCAAACATGGGCCCCACCTGTTCCTGCTTTTCTCACGAGACCCGTTGTGTGCATGCTTGATCAAAAGTAAGCCTGCCTGTGCCTGCCTTGCTCGAACATGGACATGCCACGTGCCTTCTTTACTCGAATATGGACATGGGCGAGATATATATATTTTTTATATAATAGCCGACCATTTCTCCCTTAGCACGAAGTAATGACTCTTTTCTTTTGTACTTAATTGTAGTTGTTTGAAAATAAACAAATAGGCTCTTGTTAAGATGTCACATGGGGATAGCGTTGCTGCCAACGGAAGTGTGGAAAATTCCAAAGACATGCCAAATATATATGACAAGTTGTTTACTTTGCCTTTCCCTAATATTAGAAAACATCCCGGCCACAAAATAATCTTGCTTCCAGACTCGGAAAATAAAGATGCTGCTCCATCATCTTCTCCAGCATGCGTGATGAGGTTCTATCTTCAAAAGATGGAGTATCCGCATTCTCCTATTGACTTTAAGGTTTGTCAGACTCCACTGAATTCTTATGAAGGATGGATGATATGCATGTTGGGTAATGAGCATGTCAGGGATAACTTTACCAAGGCGCAGATCATTGATGAGGTTGTGGCATCTGCAACTCTTCACATTAAGAAAGACGCACCAGGCTTAATCACCTTCATTTCCCGATGGCGTACCTCTACCCACACATCTATATATAGGTGGGGAGAAATGACTATCACCTTGGAAAGCGTTGCCGTGCTGATGAACCTCCCTATTGCTGGAAATCTTCGCTACGAACTATCTACCGAAGAAAATGTTATCCACAACGTCATACTTCAGAAAGTGGTCTAGTATGAGAAACATAAAAAAACGCGAAGTGATTTTACACTTGGTGGGTATCTGAATGGTCTCCTAAAATACCAGGGACGGGCCAAGCTTTGGATAACGACCATAGTGTAGTTGCATTCCTATCTTTATGGATGTCCAGTGACATCTTTGATGATGGTTCTGGGAAGAAAATCATAAGAAGCGATCTCGTCACATTCGCTATAAAGTTGGAAAATGGTGTGGTCCTCCCTCTAGGCTCCTTATTCCTTGGCTGGTTATATTCTCATCTGGATGTTTTGGCACATAAGATGTATGCTTCCAACGGGCACAAGAAGGTGGATTCATATATCCACGTTACTTTTCTTCAGGTGTGTCTATGGGAGCACTTCAAGAGTTACGCTCCTGCTCCTGCAACTTCGCTTCCTAGTTTGCACGGTGGTTCGAGAATACTCCGTTGGCATAATAGACGTCCGAAGCCCGGGTCAAGACTTGTTGACTTTCTTGATAATATGCACGCTATAGATTTTCGCCCATGGGGATCGGTCTATCCTTATGTGGTTCAACCATAAACTTCTACCACCGCTCCTGGCCTTGTGTTATCTGGAGGGAAGTCTATGAGTCCTGGAGAAGCCGTCTTTCTGCGAAGCTGTATGTCAGGATACATCCATTCTCTCTTTGATGGAGTCCTTACTGTTGTTCCTTATAATATCGACAGGGCTGCATTTCAAATGGTATTTGACCAGGGTGTTCCAATATGTCTTCCACCAGTGCCTTCAAGGGATCTCATCACATCCATTTCCAACACTGACGTCTTCATATTAGAGATGAGTTTTCCATTTATGTCTATCGAAAGAAGGCTAGTGATAACTTCCAAGTATAAGTACTTTTGGAGTGAGCATCTTTTAGTTTTCCAGGCGTTTTCTGATGAAGTCGCGACAATTTTCCGTGGTGAGCCGTCTCCTGACATCTTGAGGAAATCAAAACGATTGAAGCCGCTTCCAAGTAAACGGACTAGAGTCGATATCACTGACTATATTCCCCAAGCTAAGAAGCAAGCATGCGGTCCCATGGTCTTCAATTCTTCTAATATGTAGGTATTAAATCTCTCATACCCTTGAATTCATTCCTCTCAAGTAATCTTCCAATAAAGGTAATTCTCATTTTTTATTAGGAAATACCAAAAGAGAACGCCTTCGCAAGACTGACACGCAATCATAATGAGGAGTCCGGATATGTTAATCCTCACAACGAGAAGTCTGGAAATACTAGTCTTCACGATGAGAAGTCTGGTGACACCGACCCTCTTCAATACAATGACAGAGACGGTGCGAGCTCAACTAAAAGAGATGATTCCCAGAGCGGCAACTTTAGTGAGCTTGTAGATGAAGCCGTGGAAAAAATTAGTCTTCGGAGTGAAACAATCATCACGAGGAACGCATGAGAGACAACACCCATGACGATTGAGGTAACTCCCTCCAGAGAGTCTCTTGAATAAGCTTTGGTAATTGATAAAGTAATCGTAATATCTCTCGTAGCTGAGAAGGCTTCTGACAAAGTGTTGGTGATGTAACCCGTCATTACTGGAGTTTGTCTTTGAGCCTCCTTTCGATACTCCTTATACAAGTCATATGCTGGTTGGAGGATTCAGTATGACGGGTATGTTCGAGGAGTTTTATACTAAAATATGGAAGAAGCATGGTCACATCTCCACCTCTCATAAGCTTAAAATTCGCTTCGCATCTGTCAAACGCGTCCAAGAAGCTTTATCTTCCATCTATGGAATGAGAATCATGACTGGGTGCATTATTTATGAAGATGTAATCGAAAACTGGGAGTTCCACCGGGAGGTGTTCATGAAGTATGAGTTTAACGCCTCCTGGTTCTGTGAAGGATTCGCTGAAATCCAAAAGATGCAAGGCAAAACGCGTGAAGTTTCTTCCGCGGACTGCATCGCTCGCCAGGAAGAGGAGATCGAAAGGCTGTCTAATGAGTTGAAGCTGGAACAGGCCATTCTCCAGAAAATGAAAGCCACTCTTGCACAGAAGGACGGTTTGTTGCTGAAGGACTTCCCTTGAATGGTCTATGCCGTCTATTTATGTTTTTCCTTTTTGTTTTTAGGAATTTTTGAGTGATGTGAGGGTTTCCTTTCACAACTTGATTTTAGGTATTGAGCTAATAAGTGATTGAATTTTGAATTGGTTTATTTTGAAATAGTTTTTGTGAATGATTCTTAAGAGAGATTATTCTGAATGGATCTTGCATTCTGGTCATGAATAACATGGCTAGTACAACAATATATTGTTCATATGGATTTGCAAATATCGTGCTAGCATGAAAGGGAACAAAAGTGGCATTTGATCATCGAATCTGTTTCTCGTGTGGGATGCCAAGTCCCCAGTAAATTCTAAAACTATCTTGTAAAAATTACGTGATATAACTTACTTGCTTTTGGAATTCCATCTGCATGAAATTAGACCTTCCCTAGTACTTACTTCGAGAAATCGCACGTGCTAATCTTCGGAGACAGGAGGAAAATCTTCTGAACTTAGCTTATTTTGGAAAATACGCTTTAGGGCGTTGCATTTACTGGTAGGGTGGTGCAGAAAACGGTGGTAATGGAAATATCTTAGATCTATCATCTCCTGATCAATTGGTTATCGCCATACTTGAGGAAGTTGGACTTCTATGTCTCGTACCCATATCTCCAATAACTCCAGGACTTTATTCATGGAAAATGGGAAGTGCATGTATGTTGATCCAGGCTTTTCTTGTATTGACGGATGTTGTTGTGATATCCCTTGTTGACCTTGATATGAAATTTTTTTCGGGGTCAGGACGCAAGTGTGTGCCAACATATACGCAGCCCGCTTGGTTGGTCATCTCTGCTGAGACACATCTGAGGGACTTGTATTAACGAGAGCATCATTGTCAAGCGGCTGAGTCAGGTATTCCCAGCCTATGTATTCATGTGACTCTTGGCTGATTTCTCCTTCTTTAGGAAGCTCTTCGTTTGGATGAAAAGTCGCGGCAGATTGAACAACTTTCTGTACTTAAGCAAGGGTTTTGAAATATAAATCTCCCAACAAGGTTTCATAAGCTTGCCCTTTTCATTTATCCGATAAAGGTTGTGGCATCCCTGACAAGTCCTTTCCTCTATAGAGTTGCTTTGAGCCTCCTCCCTTAGCCGAATCATGTTGTTCATCTATCCATGGCCTCCTGGTGTGGTCATGTGTTCCTTCCGCGTCTTGGTTAGTAGAAACACGATTTCTAGATAGAGATTCAACTATGTCGTCGTTCGCGATACTCCCTTGGTAAGCGCCTGCCGAACCTTCTTATAATTGAACTGCTATATCGTTCAAAAAGAGAACATCTCACTCTGCCTTCTAGCGATACCAACTTGGTTTTCTAGGACATATTCTAGCATTCTATCCACACTCTCCATGAGGTTTGGATTATTCATGGCTTCCGGAAAACTCGGCTGGTGAGGATACATTACAAGACAGGAGCTGGATTTTTATGATCAAAAGAAATGAACATGTTGATGATTGAAATGATAAAGTGGAGAAGTATTCATCACTTATCAAATAGCCTTATCCTTTGCAGGATGGTTGCACGAAAATTGGTTTTACAACTTTAGCCCTGAACTAAAATCCACCATCAACAACTATATAAGAGGGGGTAGTGGAAAGTTATTCTTATTAGCAAGGGGTGTTGAGGTACAAGGGAAGGCTCTATATTGGAAAACATAGTGGATTAAGGCAGAAAGTTATTCTCTCAACTCATTATTCACCCATTGAGGGGAATTCTGGAGCACATGCCACTTACCAAAGGGACAAATTATACCTTTTCCGGATAGGAATGCATAATGATATTAAAAGCTTTGTCCAAGATTGTGATGAATGCCAACAACACAAAGGTTTTAACAACAGTACAGCAGGCCTACTTCAGCCACTACCCATTCCAAAGCAAGCTTGGGAACACATCAGCATGGATTTCATTTCTGGTCTCACAAAATCTGAAGGCAGGGAAGTTATACTGGTGGTAGTTGACAGACTTACTAAGTTCAGACATTTCATTCCCTTGAGCCATCCCTATACTGCAGCTTCAGTGGCAAAGGTATTTATTGACACTGTATTCAAGTTTCATGGCCTTCCTAAGTCTATTGTGTCAGATAGAGATGCAATTTTTGTGAGCAATTTCTGGCAAGATTTTTTTGCTAGGCTAGGTTCTGCATTACACATGAGCACAACTTATCACCCTCAAACTGATGGGCATACTAAGAGGGTGAATGCTTGCTTGGAATCCTATCTAAGGTGCATGACCAGCTTTAAACCAAGCAAATTGGTTAGTTGGATTCCATTGTCCCAATGGTGGTACGACACCAGTTACCACACAAGCCTAAAGATTACACCCTTTGAAACCTTGTATGGATATGCACCACCACAGTTTGGAGTCACTTCAGAAGCACAAGGAGTTCACCCTGTGGTTGGTGACTACATAGAGCAGAGGCAGTCCATGAAATAGTTACTGAAAGGAGCTCTAGATGAAGCTCAACACAGAATCAAAAGCCAAGCTGACAAGAGAAGGACAAAGAGGTCATTTGAAGTTTCTAATTGGGTGTACCTGAGACTAAAACCTTATAGACAGACTTCAGTCCAACTGAGGAGGACTCTAAAACTATCAGCTAAATTCTTTGGGCCATACCAAATTTAAGCCAAAATTGGCCAAGTAGCTTACAAACTGAAGCTACCACCCAACTTTTCATGTTTCTCGGCTGAAATCCAAACTTGGGGAAGGAGTCTTGCCATAAACAACTCTACCTCAATTGTCTAAAGAATGAGAGATGAAGGTAAAACCTTTACAGGTGCTTGACACAAGAACCATTTTTTTTCTTCGAAAAAATAGGTTAAAACTCAATAGATATATTGATATATATGATTTAGGAAATCAAAAACCTTACGAAGATGTTTTAATATGATTACCAGTTTATACAAATCATAGTATCCCCACCAATTCTTGCCTATCAATTCTATCTTTCCAAATCTAAGAACTATTTCATAAGACTTTCTTTTTTCTCTCAAAGGAGAGAACAAAAAATACAGGGCCAAACAAGTTTTGAAAACAAAACAAGTCATTGAATGGATCAGATCCAACCCAATGTTTCTCAGAACATGGAATGTGGTTTTTAAATTTAGATTGCCTATTACAATCAAGGTGACAATGACCCAAGTAATAACAGTAGCCAAGGTAGTAACCAAAGCAGCAGGGGTAGCAGTAATAGTAGCAGCAGTGTCTGAAGTAGTCTGAATCGGTCTGTAAAGGTTTGAAATGGATTGAATCGGGCTGACTCGGCTTTGGGGATGAGTTAACAGTTGCAGTGATAGATGAACTTGTTGATGATTATCTTGATCTAGTTGTTGATGTCTTAGTTTCCATAGATTGAGTTGTTTTTGGTCTTGTTGCTGTTGGTGATTGATTTTTTTTTCTACAGAACCCACTTCCTTTCACTTTAGCCAAATCTTCAGTTTATTGAAGATGAACAACAAAATCCCAAATACTAAAATAAACCCAAATCTAAAACAGATAATAATAAAACCTAAAAAGGATCCCATTGAAATCAAAACTAGGGTAGAAAGAAGCCCTAGAAGAAGAAATCAACAAAAGAAATTATGGAAAAGTGAAAAATTTAAATCTAACCTAAATCTAGAAATTACCCGATAAAATTGTGAAAATCAAAGTACATCAACAAGATTAAAGAGAGGATTATATTGAGTTAAGCTTCTTGTGTTAACAAATCATTTTAGAGCATTCTATTTCTCTTTCCTCTTTCTCACCTTTCTCTCTAAAACCTCACAGCCACATGGACTTTAACCTTCTCCTGCTTATATCGGATCTTTTGGGGAAGATCTAAGCAGGAGAACCATAAATAAGAACAATTGCTCAGTCAGGCAAGTTCTGATTCAATGGGAAGGGATGGAAAATTCTGAGGCCACTTGGGAATACAAGCAGGCCATTGAGGTGCAGTTTCCAAAAGTGATTCTTGAGGACAAGAATCTAAAGAAGGGAGAGCATTTGTCATAGAATTGACAATCTTGGCGGGGAAGGGTTTCGATCTAGCTAGCTGTTAGGGGCACCCATTCTTAGCTGTTAATCACGCTTTAATTCTGTTTTTAATTTCTGTTTTAGTTAATTCGCACGTGTGCTACTCACACGTGTTGTTTTTGTTAGTGAGTGGGTATAACTCTTTTGGATTGGTCCATGTTCGACCTATGTTGAATTATTAACCAAAAAACTTATTTTTCTCCCAATTTTCTTCTCTTCCAAATCTGATCTCTATCCTTAGAGCGCCTGAGTTGCTTCTGTGCTAATCTGTAGTGTAAATCACTATAGGAACCCATATGGCCCAGGAGAAGTCCAAGATTCCATGGACATAACCGTATCATATATTTCAGCTTCATCAGGTAACTCCATTAATTTCTCATTATCTTCATCTGAAATATATTTTGGAATGTGTTGCAGGAAGGAAGTATTATATGTTGTCACTGAAGCTGTACTGATATTTGGAAATGATTGATCAACAAATCTTCTAGAGAGCTTATGTCACTACACCAAGTACCATTTGGAGCAGAAGACTATCAATTTTGTTTCTAGACTTTCTCCTATTTGCTCTAATATGAAAATAGTTTGTATTCTTTTCCATATCATTATAACAAAAATCTCTGCCTTTTTGCCTCTAGAAACTGGATTCAATATCATCCCATTTTCTTGTTTCAGCCTCAATTTGTATAACTTTTTCCATATTTTTACATTTATGTCCGTTCTTTGTAACTGATAAAGAGCATATTTAAGACATGTAATAGTTTGTTGAATATGGCCAAAAGTATTGTTGTTACAAATAGAGAAATATTTCTCGTATTTTAAAGTTTATTACTAAACACAAAAGCTGCAGAACCACCAACATTAGTACACCAAGAATCTTTATTTATGAAACATATGAATTATTATGCAACCATGTTCAATAAAAATTCCATTTCTTACCCTTAGAGATATTAATACTATAAAGGCTTAACATAATGGGAGAATGATCTAAACCATTTTGAGTTATGTGATTTAGGACTGAGTCTGGAAAGGCTGGAAACTAGTGACAGTTAACCAAGGATCTATCTAATCCAGATTTTATCCCGCCTGTATCATGACTATTACTGGTCCAGGTAAAATGGTTACCACTGAAACCTATGTCACTAAGATCATAATCACAAAGTATATGAGAGATAATTCCATTTCTATATGATGAAGTTTGACTTAGTCTGTCATCAGGACAAAGGGTTATTTTCAAATCTCCAATTGCAACCCATAGAACTTTAACACTAGCGTTAAGAATTTTGATATAATTTCATTGTGAATCTTGCTCATCTTTATATGGAGTACCATATAAACAAGATAAGAAAAATTCTCCCTTAGAGGGATTATTTAAGACCAACGATCATGTAAGAGATGGAGTTTACAATATCAACTTTGAATCGGTCCTTCCAGAGAAGAATTAATCTAGCAGCACCACCCATAGATAGGACATAGAAATACTTAGGGAATTATAAGCCTTTTGTAAACTTAATTAGTCCATTATCATTGATTTTAGTCTCCGAAACAAAAATAATATCTGGATTATGGAGAGAATTGAGATTCTAAAAATGGTCCCTAATGACTTTAATTTGAGAAAAATCCATGACTATTCCATGACAGAATCTTCATGGATTGACTAATATAAAAACACAGTTAATGTACGCAGTAACAAAACTAAAAAAAATAGAACTTTATGCTATGAAAAAACTTTAAAGGATTTTAATTAAATAACTGGAACGAAAAATGAAAGATTATTAAAAATAAGAAAACTAAGAGTTTGACAAAAGATTACCTGAGTCGCAATTTTTCCATGAGATCCATGAGTGGTAGGTGTGTCTCCTGAACCTTAAGAACCCATCTTCATTGTACCAAAATTGTTCAATATAGAAGTTGAGTCAAGACTCAAGAGTTACACTAGTATGAGAAGGAGGGAGAACATGGATATTGTGAGGATTATTTGAGGGTTCATTATTCCGGATAGAGTTTCTCATTCTTTTACTTTTCATGGATTCATCTTCATTAGTAGTTTCTTCTTCTACCTCAATCATAATCGACTTCTCAGCATTATTATCTTTAAAATCTTCGGCATTCATACCACATTCTTCTGGATGTTCTTTTTTATACTTAGCATACTCCTCAATAGTTAAATGATCTAAGAAGACTTGATAAGCAAAATATTCACAGTTTTCTTCAACACGATCTATAACAAAACATTTAGCACATATATTGTGAGGTCGTAGAACCCAGTAATAATGAATCCAAAACTGATTATTTCCTATGGTATTCTACCAACCACCTCGGATTAGGGGCTATTGTAGATCAACTTTAACCCTAGATGTGATTGAATCTTCATATCTTGGCTGACATTTTTTCGGTTCAGATGGGATTTTATGACCTATAAATTAAATTGCTTCATCAACCAATGCTACATTTATATGTTCCCATTTTAGTTTTTTGTGAAAGTAACTGTAAGCTCTTGTACCAAAAATTGATGTTCCTCCGACTTAATCTCATTATTTTATTTTTGAATAGAAAAGAGCTCATCATTAATAATTCAAGGACCTCTCTTTATAACATCCTCTTGCTTAACCTCGTTGTTTAGTTTAACCACAAAAAGATTATGACTCATCAACTTAGTTTCCTTATTCTTATATATCCACCCCAAAGAGTTTTGATAGCAGCCCCCACTTTCTTAATCTCAATTTTGTCTTTGACAAAAAACTTGCCCAGAACAATGTTTGACCATTCATCCGCCGCTTCATTGATTAGCCTGATAGAAGATATTGTTCTTCTTTGGAATATGGATACTTATAAAGGTAGTTTGAAGTTGTTTACTAACTTTTGAGACCTGGCTTTGAGAACTAGAATTTATAGTTTCTGCAAGACAATGTTTGAGAAATGGAAGCCATTATTTTCAATTATTATTATTTTATTTTATTTTTGAACTATGATTTCGAAATTCATCTTTACTTCCATCTTCTCATCCAATTTTTCTTAAAATAATATGCATATGATTCGCACTCACAATAACCTAAATTTTTAGTACACCATGAAACGTGAAATATCAAGGGAGAAATAAGAGAACCATCTCCTCTACAATGGAAATTCATTCTCCTGAATGCAATACATTATTTGAAAGAAAGGCCCTAATCAATTAAATACATTTGAAAGTGTTTTCTAACAATATAACAAAGTTTTGAACAACATATCTCTCAAGTTAGAGAACTGAGTATTTATGAATGTCATATACTATCTTCAATAACAGGCTGGTTTCATGTGTAAACATGAAACCAGAGGGAGTAGTTGGAAGGATTTTTAAAGAAACTATGTAGCGAGTACAAACATGACTATCTCATTACATATATATCTAAGAGTAAGATTTAACAATACTTGAAATAACGAGGATACCGAGTACACCATAATCTTTTTGATATCAACCTATTTAAAAAACCTTGTATAACCGAACCTAAACAATAATGGCCAAAAGATTATGGGATAATTGGTGTTTGGTACTCAGGTTTAGACCAACACTAGGCTTTGGTCTAACATTTGTCCAACGTTAGGGCTTGGTACCTGGACCAGACGTTGACTCAAGCTGACCAGTTAAGTCACGACGTGGCTAAAGTTTCTGTTAATTAATACATATTTACGAAAATATATTTATCTTTAGTAACAATGACTGATTGTATCCTTAACCCATCAAACACGTGGTCGATTGATATTATATCTCTATAAATCTAAGAGATTAACGGCTAAGATTTCAACCATGTTTCCTTTGATTCACCGGTAACACCATTTGCAGGAAATCTTCTTTTTCTTCTTAAAATCCATATATACTACAGATAAACCTAGGTATCAAAAAGTTCAAAAACATCTTCTTCTATTTTATGTTCTTTAAATCCATCAACGCCATCATGAAATTGTTTCCCCTCACTTTTTCTCTTTCCCATATGCAATTGAAAATCTCAAAATTTCAGATTATACTTAATCGTCTTCCTTAAAAATTTCAGATTTTGTGATTGAATCCGAAATTCATTCTCTTCAACAAAATTTCCAAACCCTTAATCATAAACCTTAAACCAATTAATCTCCTGCCTTCAAGTTTTGTCCAACAATCACACAAGGAAAAATCCTAACCTTTCCATGTGTACTGCAAGCTTCGTTGTAAAACCTTCATCGAATTGTCTCTCGAATCTCTTCAATAACACCATTCACTACCAGATCTTCAATTCCATTGAGAAATTGCTCAACAATTTCTTCTTATATTCCTTACATTAGTACTGCTAACGAGCATGATTCATGGTAAAAATTTTGGATCATCAAGTGACCCAGATTTCGATTCTCATTTAGATTCCCAGCTCTAATTTTTGGTAATTGATTTGTGGGTTTGAAGGAATTTTAAAGTTTTTGGTGTGTTCAATTTTGTTTTGGGGTGTGTAAATTTGAGGTTGGAGATGAAATCAGGGTCATATGTTTGAAGTTTAAGAGTGCCCTTAGATTGAAAAATTAGGGTTTGCAATACAACGGTGGGAGAATTGATTTTGATGAATCTTTTCTGGAAGTTAAAACGAGAACAGCTAATGTAGATGTTTCTTAGCGAAGATATGTATCAGAGAGTGTTGAATGTCGCTGAAGTACTGAATATTGATGATCAACGATTAATGATGATTTATTTCTTTATTTTTCCGTGTGATTGTTTTAGGGTTTTACTCAATTTTTCTGAATTGGGATCCTTGTAGATTTGTGATATACAGATTTGAACGGTGGTGGTCTTGTGTAGTGTGTGGTCTTGGATGAAGATGAAAGATTTTAGCAGACACCGACACAGTGAACAATTTCGATGATTTTCAATTTCATTTTTTTTTCCATAACGGTTCCATTACGGACGTTATGTAATTGCATTTTATTAAATTTGTTAAATAATTATTAAACAAAAATTTAGACTTAACTGGTCAACCAGGGTCAGCGTTAGGTCCAGGTACCAACCCCTAACGTTGGACAAATGTTAGACCAAACACTAGTGTTGGTCTAAACCCGAGTACCAGGCACCAATTATCCCAAAGATTATTTCAACAAGGTGTACTTGGTAAATAGTCATCGAAAGGAACTAACTATGAGATTGTTACCAAGTTGATTAGTGTACAAGTATCATTACTTAATTACAACTATGACAATAATTATAATGCATAAAGAAAAACAATCACACAATACGACAAGGTTTTGTTACCGAGGAAAGTTGCATGGCAGAAAACCCCCGGAACCTAGTCCAGTTATGAATACTCTCGGAATTACGCCGTTATAGAAATTGACTAGCGCAACTTCGTATAGTTGAGACCAAGTAAACACTCATTCTTTACTCTATTCCTTATGAATATCTGTGCTTACAACCAATCTGGTCTATGCAAGTGAATCCCAATAAAGAGTCCATTGCCTTGAGTAGCTTCACTGCTTTGAAGACATCCGCTCTCAACATTTTTGGATCGTAACCTAAAACAACAAAGGACTACATCCGTTTCATTTACCAACTCACTTATGGATCACCCAAATCAATCTTGTAATATGTGATAAAGTAGAGTAAAAAACCTTCCATTTATATTTATAAACTCCTTTGGTCAAAGATCAAACCAATACATTGGTTATCAAAATAATCAATCTTAGTTAATAAGCTTTATCCAAACAACTCAATGCATCTAGACAGTTTATTCGATCTTTCTATAAGACTTATGTTTATTAAGATAAACAACTTGTGGATCCTAGAGAATCAAGTATGCAAGAAGTAACACAAAAATCAGTTGCAAAAATAAAAGTCTTTAATTCCAATCTCCAAAGTAACTGCTACAAACAACTTGATTCCGATATTGATCAACACATACAAAACGAAGTTTGTTAATGTTGATTGATCAAAAGTTTTACTAATAAATCTGGAATCGCTTAGATCTGTTCTATTCAATCCTTAAACAAACTGTAGTAACTTTATATCAGAAGATAATGACCATAGAATAAACAAGTTTGATCTATCAAGAATAATTATACGGTTAATTCTTAATCAAATAAATAATCAACGAAAAACCAATTAGCACAATATCGAGAACAAGAAGTCCATGGATAAACTGTACTTCATAACTCTGTATACTCAATTTGTATAAATAACTAGTTTATCATTCCTTAATGATACTTTGATCATAGTGTAATGATCAAGTCACCAATATTAAAGTCATTGTAGACAAACTCAACTTCATTGTTATGTTTTTCAATGAATATAGACTTGAAAGACCAAAAGATATAAATGGAACAAGTTAAGTATGTAGTTACTAACGTCAAACTTAAGGATGATGTATTCATCGTCTTCAGGTCTTCATGAGTAACCATAGAAAGTATCAACATTTCTATGTTCTTAGTATAACCTAACTAAATTTACTTTAGTGATCAAATCAAGCAACTTTGAGCTTTGAAACTAAACTTGACATACCAGCGCTTGGTGAGATCAACCGAGTAATGCTCTAATAATACTAATTAACTAAATGGGTAATTTCAAATTTGTAGCATCTTGGTAAGTATTAATTTTTTGAGTGACAAAAAGAAAAGAAAAAAGAAAAACATCAAGGAGCATTTATCTTCCCTTCCTAAAAAAGAAATTTGTGCTCACTAAATGATTTATGTTTTTGAAAGGCACTAAATAAAAAAATTAATTTTCTTATGGATTAATTTTCTAATTGTATACTATATTCTCATTAGAATTAAATGTATTTTATAACATATAGCCTTTCCATTTTGTTATTTGAAAATAATACTCCCTCTGTTTCAAAAAGACCGTCCTCTATTCCATTTCCGTCAGTTTCAAAATTGTGTCCAACTTCTGTTTATAGGCGTATTTTCTAAATGAACTCTCTATTATAGTCTTTAATTTTTTTATATTCATAGATGCATATTGATGGGACCTAATCTAAAATATTAAAGAAATTTGTACAATTAAGGAAACAAATATATCCTTCATTCCTTTTAAAAGATAATATATTTGGCTCTAAGAATTAAACTCCCTAAAGAATTTATACTCCATAAATTTATTTTTTTGATAAACCCAGAATTTTATTGAAAAGGAGGAAAAAAAGAAGGAGGGGGACTAGGCCTTACCTCCAAAGACAAAGAAAGAAAAACAAAGACAAGAAGCCAAAATCCAAGAGAGGACCCAAAAAGCCCGGGACTAGAGGCTACATATTGCGAAAACGGTAGAGCAGAAGATCATAGTTGTCCACTCCGATCTTATGCTTTATGAAATCAGTAGAAGATCTCCACCAATGCGACTCCACAGTCGCTCCGTGCTTGGCCAACAAATCATCCACCGAGTTTCCTTCCCGAAACACATGAGTACAATAAATATAGATCGAGTTGGCGAACTTTAGGCAGATATTCCAGTTGGTCGACAAGATCCAAGGTACCAGATGAGGATTTTTAATTTATAAAAGCACAAACATGGAATCACACTCCAACCACAACTTACGTATCCCCAAGGTATTTTCCAAACATAAAGCAAAAATGGCACCCCAAAGCTCCGCGAAGACCGAATTCGTTGTTCCCAAGTTTTGCGCCAGACATCCCTTAACCCGACCTTGTGAATTTATCGAATATACTCCATAAATTCGATATCTTCTAAATTTCCTTTTTTATTTCCTATTTACAATCTTCTTAACAATTTTAGGCAGTTTTTAATACTTGCATTTTTATTAACATAAAATAGGTAAATAATTAAGGGTAGTCAAGTAAAGTATTATGGTCTCCCTAATATTTTGACAAAGTCAAAGCGGAGTGTCTTTTTGAAACTGAGGGAGTAAATTTGAATTACGGATCAGTCGGGTTATCATCCTGTAAGAAATTAGTCGGAAGCCTAGCAACAAGCTGAGCTTCAACCCCCTTTTGAATAACTACACCTAAACGATGGAAAGAAATTCCCCACACCAAACATTAGCATCATGGGTAGCAATAGAATTACGCAATCACTTCAGAAAGTCTGTAATGTCATCTCCTAGTTTTCCCAAAGTGGTGAAAGCAAGAGTCCCAAAACCATAGCCTTGTTCCGAGCACTTCTCTAAATACTTGGCATTCTTTCGAGCAACATCATTCTTGATGACAAGTCCCGGAGTAAAAGTACGGACCCCTTCTCCGGTAAAAGGTGAAACCCCATTCACATTTTAGCACATATCACGCCAATTATCCCAATTATATACAAATATATCAGCTGGTCTCAAAGCAGTGCCGTTATTCGAATGAAACCCAAGTCAACCTCGTTCCTAGAAGGCACACCCGCTCGATAACACATGTCTGCTATAGTGTCACGCACCAAATCATGTCTAAATTTAAGACCCACCTCATTCGTACAATGCAAGGCATGATCTCCAAAAGCATCCATATCTCTCTTGCAGAAGGGACATGTACCATCTACCTCAAATAAGGGAATCCCCAATATGTACTGAAGAAGAACACTGAATTTCCTGGCTCCAATATGTTGATTAAGACCCATAATTAGAATTGCCATTAGGAAATCCCAAACATGTTTTGTTTGGTTACATTTCCATAACACATAATCTCGCTCTGACATAGCAAACTTGGTGGGTATTTTCATCTTTACAGCATCAAAGTAGATTATCGCCAGAGAGTTCATGGAATGTGTGACAAAACTACTAGGACATATGGGAATAACATCACCTAGTAAATTGATGGATTCAATAGCTTGCTGGAGAGAAGGACCACTGCTACTGATACCAATACACCGCGGGATGGTGGACTATAATTTAAGGGTCTGCATGCAGGAAGAAAGGTAACAATAATGATTGGTGTTTGCATAGTATAAACACCCAAACCCCCATGTTTGAATGGAAGGGTGGAAATACGTTGTTGAAGGAGGCCGTGCCCTGGCCCATTGTTAGAGTATATCTCGGTTGAACCCACCAAATGTTGGTATGTCAAGTTTGGTTGTCATATTTTAGTGAGCCAAAACTCATTTAAAGAGTCGCTTGATTATGTACTAGAGTCAACTTCGTATATGTTAGCTTGAAAGTATTAGGATATGAGACATTACAAGTATTGCAAAGACTTGAAGAAGCGAAGAAGTAAGGAGCTACAACGACAACATCATCCTTCCACTTGAGGTTAGTGATATTTGACTTGAACTGTTTCATTCCTTATCGTATCTTTCAAGTCGTGCATATTTAAAACATAACTTTGAAGCATGAATGATTACACTCTAGTTATACATAGTATTAAGGAATACAATACGAGGTTTATTGCTTAACCATTAAACTTTGTATATAAGACATCGACATAATCGTTTGAATGTTATTGTGATTATGTATAGGTATAAGGTGAATATTTCATCCTATAGGAAAAAATGTTTTACATTTGTTTAAAGGAAGTAAATTCATGAACTTTTTTTGTGAATCGAAAGGGAAATCGCTAGGATTTATTGGTACTAGTATAACACGCATGCGCGATGTGCCTGCCTTTTCATTTCAACTACAATTGAATTTTGCTTTCTCGTTTGACAATGGAATTTTTGACAATTACATAATTTTTCAACCATAAATATCTATTTACACACAAAGTAATTCCAGCTAAAATCAAAATTCTTATTCAAATCTTTTTTCAATCAAGAACTTCGGCCAACACTTTGCTCATTTTCCTCTTTAGAGCTTTCTAACTCTGGATGTTTAGCCTGTTGAATGAGACTTTGGGCTTCTATGGAGGCCCAAACATAAGTTTTGTTTTTCCTTCACTGCTGCGTATACATTTGCAAAAGATAACTGTTCAGTTTCCTTACATTCATACATAAATAAGTATGTGAGAAAAAATTCAGAAAGAAAAAGGAACATCTGACTTTTTTATTTTCTGGTTTGATCAGTTCACGATATTGAGCATGGCCAATTAGGCTTGGAATTTTGTAGGGTCTGGAGATAAATACCTGGTTGTATTCCACTAAAGCATCAATACGCGATCTCTTCCTCGATCCAACATCGAATCTCATTTAGTGAGTTGTGATGAAATTGTAAAGATTGTCTTGTAAAACAAAAATAACGTGTCCATGCCCGGCGGAATGCAGATTGGGCTTCACTGTGGTCTTTGGTGTTCTAAGTTAAGAGACTAAAGGGTAAGAAGAATTGTATTAGAAGCATGTGACAGGAGCTGGGCCAAACATCATATGTTGTTTCATACTTTCATAGCAATCTAAATATAATTGTTACCTGACTTCATCAAATGTGGCTCATCAATGCATCATTCATTTTTATTTTCTTTAACATCAGAGATGACATGCTTCCACATAGTTTTACTCTATGTTCAAATTAAATCCTACAATTATATATGTTAGAATCTGTTTACTGACCACATCTTTTGTAAAATTATCCTTTTCTCTACAACCACACATATATGATTACAACATACCTAGACACTTTTCTTTTTCAATGGATGTGATCAATTAAAATGAAAAACTAATCTAAAATAAGGAAAATATCATGACGTCGCGTTGTTCCTAAGAAGTTAACCTCCATGAAATAACAACATAAAAGTGCGCCAGAATCATCAAAATTGTGCAAAAAGTTGAACGTAAATGATAAATGATAGGTTAGTCTGGGTTACCTAACAAAAAAGTTGAATACGTACCTACACAACCTGTTTCTCTTTCTCTCACAATAAAACCCATTTTCTTCCTCTTACCACCCTCTCTAAACATCCTAGATGTGTTTGTCAAGGACTGCTTGTATAAATAGTAGCTCTGTTATATATACAGAAACCACTATCTCTCAGAAGTTTATATAAACCCCATGTCCCCATTGATCCATATTCAAAGTTCCCACCTTTCAATGTTGATCGATGTCGTAGGCGTCAAAAATAATTACACTTTCTTACTACTCAAAATATATAATGAAGCAAGGGAAAGAAAGGATCGTTCCCACGGAGAGGACTTAGGTTGTCAATATGTTTTGGTTTCCTATATAAAACAATGGGGGGTTTTATGATTTTTATATACTAAAATAAAAGCAAAGCAAAACAAAGAAATAAAGAAAGCAATTCAAATATGTGAAAGTATTGGTTAAGGATATCGTTTTCATTCACAAACATGCTCTTGTCATAATAACTAGAATTGATATTTAATCTCTCTTTTATCAATGGCCCTAAAATACCTTGATCGCAAGAATATCACGCTAAATTACTCTTGTCATCAACAAATACATTAAAAGATGAAAATATGAGTTCTATCTAAAAGAACAACCTAACGTGTAAAAACACTAATCAAGTTTAATTCCCTAGATGCATTAAGTTTTATGAAATCAGGCCAATCAAAGCAATCGAACGTGGAAAGCGCACTAATTCAATTTAACAAAGGTCATGGTTCACATATGATCATAAGGATGCATCACTACAAGATATAACCATATTCATGCTACTTGTAATCATGAATCTATCACTTTTATCTATAACAAACCCTAATCTAGCAATAGAGATGAAAACAAACTCAACCGATTCGCGACTCGATCAAACAAGCATTCAAATCATGTAACAATATAAATAGTGAATCATAATCGATAATATGGAGACAAAAATAATTTATCATATCAAAAAGCATATTATGTGAAATCCAATTATTCCATAACCAATAATAAAATTAAGTACTCATGCTCAAGAAGTTCATAACAAGAATAAAGAGAAGAGTTTTCATGTCTAAACCCTAGAACAAAAGTAGAAGATAAGGTTTCTCAATAATAGACTAGATTTTTTATTTCTATAGCTCTTCTCCCAAAAGGATACTCTTTCCAAGATTAGGTTAAGTCTTCTCAAAGTCCATCACCAAAAAATTCACCAAGACCATAAAACAATATGTAGAAATAACCCAACAAAACTTTTTCCAAAATACGTCGCAGGAAAACTGGGTTTTCGTTGGAATTTGGCCGGAATCCGTACCGAAAAGTAGCTCAGGTGACCGGCAAAGTCCACCCGGTCATCGGTCAAATCGCAGGTCAACTGAGTTAACTCGGGTCAAGCACCGAGTCATACCAAATCAGCTGAGCCAAGATTGAATTAAGATTGATTCAGCCATCTAACTCAGCTGATTCAGGGAAAACTGGGCTACCAGGACAAAACCATGAGTTGTTGCAGGCCATACTTGATGTTGTACCAAGGTTGCGCTTCACTACTTCACATCCAGCCATGATGGTTGTGCCTC
This sequence comes from Papaver bracteatum, assembly GCA_023529315.1. Classification (NCBI taxonomy): domain Eukaryota; kingdom Viridiplantae; phylum Streptophyta; class Magnoliopsida; order Ranunculales; family Papaveraceae; genus Papaver; species Papaver bracteatum. The sequence continues at coordinate 434,795 of JAJJWX010001320.1, forward strand.
TCATGCAGCTTTAACTCTTCTCTGCAAGGCCAAGTACCCAACAACCCATTCTTGCATCTCAATCCCTTCCACTAACTTCACCTCAGTTCATCACCGCTGCTATCTTCTGCTGTAATACTCCTTTCCATATCCTAACCATTTCAGCTGCAACAACAGCATCAACATCAGAATCATCTCTTTCCATTGCAGCATCACCATCTATACCAGTCCCTCCATTCTGCAAACTCAATTCAGTACACCTCCACAAGTCCACTCAAACACCTCTGTAACTAGCTATTGTGCATGCACCTGCATCCAATTCCAAGACCACCAAGACCTCCATTGCACCTGTGCATTCCCACCTGAACCAGCATCAATCTCCATCTAACTCCCAGTATCATCAACACTATTAGTACCAATAACAGCTCCATTTATCACCGATAGTACAGTTCAATCCTAGATATAGCTCCATCTGAAATTCTGCTCAAAACCCGTTAGCACTGCTTAGCTCAATCATCATCAGCTGTTCTATTTCCTAACAGTGGCCACCAACAACATCACATTGTTTTGCAGTTCAAACAAACACCAACCCATGAGATTCCTCCTTGTGTAATTCCTGCTACTGCAACATTCAAAATCAAATCCCAGATACGCAAATCCTTCTTCGATTCCACAACAGCCATTAGAGCTATCAATTAATCTACCTTCTTCCCTGATTCTACTCTCATCTCTGAGATAGACAGCAACATCTTATTCTCAAACCCATATGTCAATTCGATTTCCTCCATCTACTGAGTTCACTTCCAACAACAATATTAATTTCTCACCAATTCCAGCAAACCCATCTGTTCTGTGTTCAATCTCATATAATTTCAACCACCATCATCTGCTAATTTCGAGACAATGATTAACCCAATCTTCTTACTTCAATAGAACTTCAATCCAAGTGAAACCCTTCTTTCTTAGACGCAAAATCAAACCGCTCTTGATCTTCCTCTCGCAATTCCTCCGCCAGATTCAATTTTTATGTCGATCTCTCGGATCCAACAGCGCATCCATAGCTTTTCTTTCCTCATAAATTCTCAATTTAGGGTTATAGAAGTAGGTTATATACGATGCCTGGTCACCCTGATAAGGCCTACACAGCTAGATGTCCCCTGACCTGTGTTGGCTGTCTTTTAATACGTCTCCAAAAGAGAGTTGCCCCTTAACCTTGGGTCGGTTATCACTCGCCTATAAAATGACCTTTTTTCACTTCCATCTCAAATTGAGCGATTTCTTCTTCTTTTTCTCCGTATGACTCCATAGTCAACTTCATATAGGTTAGCTTGAAAGTATTAGGATATGAGACATTCCAAGTATTGCAAAGACTTGAAGAAGCGAAGAAGTACGGAGCTACAACGTCAACATCATCCTTCCACTAGAGGTTAGTGATATTTGACTTGAACTGTTTCATTCCCTATCGTATCTTTCAAGTCATGCATATTGAAAACATAACTGCGAAGCATGAATGATTACTCTCTAGTTAGACATAATATTAAGGAATACAATATGAGGTTTATTGCTTAACTATTAAACTTTGTATATAAGACATCGACATAATCGTTTGAATGTTATTGTGATTATGTATGGGTATAAGGTGAATATTTCATCCTATAGGAAATAATGTTTTACATTTGTTTAAAGGAAGTAAATTCATGAACTTGTTTTGTGAATCGAAAGGGTAATCGCTAGGCTTTATTGGTACTAGTATAACATGCATGCGCGATGCGCCTGCCTTTTCTTTTCAACTACAATCGAATTTTGCTTTTTCGTTTGACAATGGAATTTTTGACAATTACATAATTTTTCAACCATAAATATCTATTTACACACAAAGTAATTCCAACTAAAATCAAAATTCTTATTCAAATATTTTTTCAATCAAGAACTTCGGACAACACTATGCTCATTTTCATCTTCAGAACTTTCTAACTCTGGATGTTTAGCCTGTTGAATGAGACTTTGGGCTTCTATGGAGGCCCAAACATAAGTTTTGTTTTTCCTTCGCTATTGCATATATATTTGCAAAAGATAACTGTTCAGTTTCCTTACATTCATACATAAATAAGTATGTGAGAAAAAATTCATAAAGAAAAAGGAACATCTGATCTTTTTCATTTTCTAGTTTGATCAGTTTGATGCGTGTCGTATGCGTCAAAAATAATTCACTTCCTCACTTTACTAATTATGAATATAGTATTCGATAAGAAAGAGTTCGTATCCACAGAGAGGTGATTGTTGTTATGAAATTTTCAGATTCGAATGTAACCAAATAACCCAAGGTGTGTTTTTGTTTTTATCAAAGTAATAAAACTAAATAAAGCAAAGTAAATAGTTGGAATAACCAATAAGGAGGAGATATTGGTTAAGGGATAATATCATTCACAAACATGTATTTTTCATCTATGATTAGAATTGGTATTTAATCTCTCAATTATCATAAGTCCTAGGATATCTTGATCGCAAGAGTATCCCGTTTATTTTCTGATTTTATCACAAACAACATTAAAAGATGCTATCGTGAAATCTTCTTAAAAAGCAACCTAAAGTGTAAAAGCACAATTAGATTTAACTCCCTAAGAGCAATAAGTTCTATGAAATAAGACTAATCGATGCAAACAAACGTGTAAAAGCACTAATTCGTTTTAACAAAGGTTGTGATTCATATGCGATTAAAAAGATGTATCACTACAAGTATTAACCACAAGATGCTACTAAAAATCAGAGATAACAACTTTTACGTATTGAAAACCCTAATATAGCTATAGAGATGAAAACAAATCCAATTGATTCCGGACTCAACCAAACTAGCATTCAAATCATATGATAATATAAACGATGAATCACAAACGATAGAATTGAGACAAAACTAAATCATAGAATCAAATAATCATGCTTGAAGAAATCAACTTTTATCCCATAACCAATTATTGTATTTAGATACTCATATTCATGGAGTTCATCATCATAATATTCAAAGAAATCAGATGAAACATAAAAGAAAGCAAACCCTAGAAGTTGTTCTCTGCAAAAAGCTCCAAGAATAGAATAAAACACGTTCGATCAATTGTGTAGAAAACTTCCTTTTTATAGCCCCTTGCTTTCCAAAAATAGGTCAAAGTCTTCAAAATCTTCAAGTCCACGTCCATCTACCAGTCCACCCAGCCCATGTATGAAAACTATATCTCTGGAATTTTCGGGTCCAAAACTGGTCGCCGGAGTGCTGACGTCATCACCGGAATCCGGTCATCGGCGCCGGAATCCGGTCGCCTAAAAATTGTCTCAGGTCAAGCTGACATTTCAGACACTATCTCCAATAAGTATATACTCCCAGCAACTCATCTCTCCTTCTCTGCATTTCAAACATTCACAAAATACTACCTAAACCAATTTCTTGTTCCTGCGAAAACGTACCCAAAAGCGTGACGCGTAGCTCATACTTCCAGCCATCAATTCTTGGATCCGACTCATACCCCCCTCGCGATTCACTGAAATATTGTGATTCATGATTCAATTTCTGAAATTCGGCTACCGGAACTATGCTCACCGATGCACCATTTTCACTCCTTTTTCGCACAGCTTTCTGTAGCTTCCAGTTTGTTTCATATCCACCTGCATTTCAGCTCCACAATCTCCATAACCTCATTAATAGCTCAATACTCGATCTCCAATCCAACTATGGTTCAGCCAATGCATCTGTCACAACCATCCAGCTCAGTTCATGCTTAGCTCTGCGATTCCAGCCAACTGCAGCTACTCCAACTTGTGTTCATATCGCTTTGCCATCGCCTGCAGTTTCATACCCTTATTGCCTCTGCTTGCTTCTATCCCAACTCTACTCCTGCAACACTGAGTTCCAGTCACAGATTCCTTTTGCTGCTTCCAAAGACTTCAAGACAGTGCACCAATATCCTGCGGTTTCCACCAGCTGCTGCAAACTCAAGTCCCAGGTCTCTGTCTCTCTGTGTTGTTCTCAGATTCAACAGTCTTCCAATCATAGGAATTATGATGAGTGCCAAATAGTGCATATTTCTACACCTTTTTATTTGGCATTTAACTCATCTTTTGCGCTTTAAAATCATATATTATCCCAGATTCTGTGTTTTCTTTGTTTTCAAGAATAAATTCATATACTAATTAATTTCTTGTTTTTAGGTACCAAATAAAGCTAGCTAAGAGTGAAGAAGGGACAAAAACCAAATGTAACTCGTTCAAATACAAGATTTCTACTTTTCATCGTGTAGAGGACGAGAAGGGAAGCCAACGGCTAAAGAACGGAGTCATTCGGAGTTCGTATGAAGAAGTTATGTGCAAAACAAAACAAAGGGAAAAATGGTCATTTTACAATGGTCAAGTGATATTGACACCCTACAGTGCGCTAAGGGCACCTTCTATTTGCACTCCCGGTTTGGTTAGGGGACACCGTCTTCAACATTTCAAACCAACAATTTTGGCGGGAAGAACTTCTCTCAACTGGTTGGCAGTTAATGGCAGTGACGGATTGGAGCTCGACGGGAATGCTGCCAAGGGACGACGTTGGCTTGCTGCTCGGGTTTGTTGGTTGCTTTGTTGGAGCTCGGGAAGAGACTGATGATGACGGAGTTGTTGGATGCTGAAGTCTGCTCGAGCATGGCACCTGCATGGTTCGCTGCTGACGAAGCAAAGGAGAAGATGGACAGCATAGAGTCGCTGTCAGCTGAGGAGTGACGTAGAAAGAGAGTCTCGAGATAGAGCACATGAAGAGATGGTTGAGCTCGAACAAAGATTGATGAACTCGAAAGGGCTGCTCGGTTTTCCAGAGAAAAGAAAAGATAATTGTTCACGTGAAGAACTCAATGTTGTCGGAAGAACATGGCAGGCAAAGAGATCGATGCGTGAAGAAACGTGGAGAACAGCATGTGAAGAGATGGGTTAAAGCGAACAGCTTGTGAAGGAAAGCACGTGAGTAAGAATGGAGATCGAGCTTGGTAATGATGCATGGCAGAGGTGAAGCTCGAGCATTGCAACGGGGAATGGAGTTGACTGCTGTAAAGAAACGAAGAATGGCAGAGAGGATGCTCGGTTTGTCGGAGAACGTAAAGAGTTATCGAGTTTGGTGTTGGCAGATCGAGAAGCTGGAAAAACAAGAAATGAAACAGAAGCACGAGAAGGTGATGACGGGGATGAGCTGTGAAAGTGTCGAGCATGGGAATAAATCAAAAGAAAAGAATTAAGTAAAAGGAAGAAAGAGTTGTTGCATGTTGCACATGAAATGGTCGGGTAAAGATGGGCTGTTGTAAAGAAAAGAGAATGAATGAAAAGAAAATAAAGATGCGCATGGGAGCACCACATGCTGCGCGTGGGAGGAAAACACCCAGTACCACATGCACACAGTGATGAAATGGTCGGGTATTCTACCCTATAAATAGCATTCGAACTCTTCTCCCAGGAGAGAGGGCAGCTAGGGGTTCTCTCTACACCATAACACACACCATATTTTCTATCAGTACAATTCCATTTCCATTTTCAGTATGTTCTAAAACTCTTTGCTAGAGTTTATATGAAGCTCTAGCCTACTGATATGTCATTCATACTTTGTGAGTTGTTCTTGAATGTTTGAAATTGTTTAAGATATAATTTAATCCAAGTTTGTCAATATTTTGCTCTCACAATGTATGCCATGTATCCATTGTAGTTAGAATATCACTATGTTGATTATGCTGCAACTCATGCTTAAAAATATTATTGATCCTTAGATTAGTTGTGTTGTAACTAGACAGTTAATGCTTTGGAGAAATATTTTAGTTGTGATTAATTTATCCATTGGAGAAACACCTTAGATACAAGGTAAACTTGAATCTGCTATAAGGACAAGAATAACATCATAAATTAAATGCATATTGTAGGTTAATAGTGGATTTGAAAGCTCTAGTATCCTCATTCTCAGTGTTTACACCCTGTGTTATTTTCTTCTATTTACTTTTATTATTTCAGTCACTTGAAAATCATTTTGTCGTATCGACAAAACAAACTCTTTTGGTTACTTTTATTTAAATCAGTTTAGAAAGAACAAAACTTCAACTTACACTCACCAAGTCTCTGTGGTTCGACCTGTATTTGCCATGCCTGCAATAGACACTGTGCACTTGCAGTATACATAGTAGTAGGTATCTTTCCGAGCCTAACAAGTTTTTGGCGCCGTTGCCGGGGACTCGGTTAGTGGTGTAGCTGAGGTTTCTATCTTTACTGATTGAGAAAAAAAATTATAAAAATTATACAAAATAAAAAAATAATTTTTTTTTTTATAATTACATGTTCTTCTTTACGTTTTTGTTATTTTTGTCTTTTCCTTACAGAATTTGGAATTCGGAGCGAAATAAAATTTGCCAAAGCTTTTGGTGAATATTTAAAAGTCTTGGAGTAAAAGGCGAAGCTAAAGGGGCGAAAGAAGAATATTTTTTTTTTTACATAAAAAAAAAAAAAAAGAGTTTATTTTATTTATTTATTTTTAGATTGTATTAGGATTTCTCTATTCTTGTAATTTTCTATTTCTTTTGCATTTTATCTTTTTGGACTTTGGACTTGGACATTATTTTATTTTTATTTTTAAACCCTACGGAAGGGTAGTATTAAATATCAAATTGTTTGCAGAGAAGGACGGTGATTACAATATCACCTCGGCCCCTCGGGTTCGTTCATGACATAGGAGTCGTGGCCCGAGTCGACAACAACGGTTCATCCCCCGTCTGGTACGGGAGGTAAATTTGTCGAAACACTCGCGAATCCCATGTTAGCGAGTTACTGTATTCCTTCGTTTGCATATATGTTGAGGACTTGAATAATTTGCTTTTATTTTCCTAGTAAAGGGCAAGAACTGGCCATATAAGATAAGGGTTCGGATTTCATCACCGTTCTCTTCTTGCCCGCCTTAGGAAAACGATACCTAAACGTGAACCTAAGCTTTAAAATTTGAAATAGAACAAGACCTATAAGGTAACGAGCTTAGTAGGAAAGTCGTTCGGAAAATATTGGTTACTCTTTAAGCATACTTCGAAGTTCATGATAGTTTCTGTAAATTGAATGCGTGACTGCGCCGCCTTGTGATACGGTGAGGCCTTGGGTATCAAAGCTCCAGAATCTTCCCTCGCCTCTATTCAATTTACTTTAACTCAAATTGATTCCAGAGGGGTTTGCTCAGATTGTAACGAATTTCCTTTCAAAGGATTAGAAGCTGGTCTAGAAAACAATCTAAGTGGAGCCATCATGCTTTTTGTTTGCTAGAAATCAGTAGGTTTACTATGGTGGAGTCAGCCTTGTTTGTGATTGAATAGAACTCCCCTTCCTTGTTTGTGGTATTCTATATTTATTTTATTTTTATTTCTTCATTAAAAAAAAAACGACTAGTTATGGATGTATGAGTGTTTTGCATGCTTGATGTGCTAGCTGGGCTATGATTGTGTCTTTTAGAGACCAAACAAACCGACTAGTTAGAATTCCCCAAGCAGATATAGTCGACATACCTAGTCCTGAAGTAGAAAGCCCCGACCAATCTGAGACAATGGGTGATCACATAAACCCGCCCCGTAGTCTCAAGGACTACATGTACCCAACGAGGACAAGCCAGTCCTCGTGGATTGTCTTACCAGCTGCTGTTGGAAAATTTGAGCTAAAGGAAAGTATCCTTAATATGTTGCCTAAGTTTAGAGGGGTTGATGCTGAAAATTCCTACCACCACGTGAGAGAATTTGAGGAAATTTGTGGGACTCTTCAGATCAACCAAATGACGGATGAGGCCCTCAAACTGAGACTATTTCCCTTTTCTTTGAAAGAAAAAGCAAAGTCTTGGCTGTGTGATTTGCAGCCACAGTCAATTAATTCATGGGATGTCCTTACAAAAGAGTTTTTCAGAAAGTTTTTCCCCAATCATAAGACTACGACCATTCGTCAAAGTCTGAATAGTTTTGTGCAATTAGATGATGAGACTCTAGCAAAATATTTGGAGAGATTCAATGAATTATTGCTCCAATTTCCCCATCATGGTTTTGAAAAATGGAGACTTATGCAAATTTTATATGAAGGCCTAGATGTCAGGACCCGAACTACAGTTGAGGCAATGTGCAATGGTCTGTTTATTGACAAAAGTGCTGATGAGTCTTGGGATTTCTTAATCGAAGTCGCTGAAAAGACTCAACAGTGGGAGTCCATCCGTGCACCTAAAGAGACTACCCGTGTAGCTAATTTTCACAGAATTGAGTCCGACTTTGAGGGAAATGCAAAGATGGCATCTATGGCTAGGATAATAGAAGAGCTAGAGCTGCAGAAGAATGTAAAACCTAATGCCCCTACTCTCCGTAACCAAATTGAAATGGCCACTTGTGCCGCGTGCCATGGTTCAGACCACTTAGTGGACACTTGTCCAGACCTCCATGCATTTCAAGAGTCTAAAACCGAGCAAGCCAATGCTTTGTACAATAGGCAAGAGAACAATCCGTACTCTCAAACCTATAACCCAGGGTGGAGGAATCACCCTAACTTTTCATGGTCTAAAGGGCCCGTCCAAGGGGGAACATCAAATAACAACCAAGGATACTCATATCCTAGAAACCCCCAAGTACAACCACACACTCGGTACCCTGTAGAGAAAAAGCCTAGTTTTGAAGACAGTTTCAGTCTGTTGACCCAAAATCTTGTACAACTTCAAAATACAACCGACCAACATTTCACGAGTCTAGAACTTAAAATGGGTCAGATATGTGATGCTTTGAGTGAGAGAGAGACGGGCAAGCTCCCTAGTCAGCCCCAACAAAATCCAAAGAATGTATTTCAGGCAAGTACTTCAACTTGCAATGAAACTTCACATAGTCCTGTAAATGCTATCACCACTCTTCGTAGTGGTAGAGCTATTGAAAACAATGTAGGTGTACCACAGTCGAGTGAGTCTAGATCAGACTCACCAGTGCTTACAACTCCACAGAAAACACCCGTTGTGGAAAAGGAATCTGAGCATGATACTGATTCTAAGAATTCCACTGATGCTAATGTACATGCACCATCTCATGTACCTGTTGCTCCATTTCCTCAAAGATTAGAGCAACAAAAAAAAGGTACCCAATACAATGAGATGTTGGAGATGTTTAAACGAGTCAATATAAACATTCCTTTTCTCGAAGCAATTAAGCATATACCTGCCTATGAATTTTTTTTGAAGGACCTATGCACACAAAAGAGAAAGCTTCACGTGCATAAGCGTGCCTTTCTCACTGAGCAGGTAAGTTCAATTATTCAAAACAAAACACCACCTAAGTATAAAGACCCAGGTAGTCCAACTATCACATGCACTTTAGGCAAGCATACAATCGATAGGGCTTTATTAGACTTAGGTGCAAGTGTGAATCTTTTGCCATACTCTGTGTATGTGCAGTTAGGTCTTGGGGAGCTGAAACCCACTCCTGTTACGCTACAATTAGCAGACAGGTCTGTAAAAATCCCTTGGGGTATTGTGGAGGATGTATTGATAAAGGTTGATAAATTTTATTTCCCCGTGGACTTCATTGTGCTGGATACTCAACCTGTGCAAAACCCAGATTGTCACATTCCTGTTATTTTGGGATGTCCTTTCCTGGCTACGTCCAATGCTATCATAAACTGTCGTAATGGAGTGTTGAAATTATCTTTTAGTAACATGACTGTGGAACTGAATATCTTTCGTGTAAATCAACAACCCATAGATTGTGATGATGATGAATTGCATGAGATTAACATGATTGAGAGTCTGATTCAAGACCCATTGCCTGATATTTTATCTGTGGATCCTTTGGAAGCATGTCTAGATAACTTCGACTTAGATCTCTTCGATTCTAAGTACATTAGTGAAGTTCATTCTTTGCTTGAATCTGTGCCACCCATGGACATTTCTAAATGGAAATCTGCTGTGGAACCACTTCCACTCTCTGATTCCAAATCTTCCCCATCTCCTGTTGAACCACCTAAACTTGATTTGAAACCATTGCCCGATACATTGAAATATGCTTTCTTAGGTCCTTCTGATACTTTGCATGTGATTATTGCATCATGTTTAGACACAGAGCAAGAAAATAAAATTTTAGAAGTACTTAAAGAGCATAAGGAGGCCTTAGGTTGGTCCATATCAGACCTTAAAGGTATAAGTCCCACAATTTGCATGCATCACATAAATCTGGAAGAAAACACTAAACCAACCAGGGAAATGCAAAGAAGACTTAACCCAAACATGAGAGATGTTGTTAAGGGTGAGATTCTGAAATTGCTTGATGCGGGTATCATATACCCAGTTCTTGATAGCAAGTGGGTCAGTCCCATTCAAGTGGTACCCAAAAAGTCTAGAATTACTGTAGTTCCAAATGAAAAGAATGAACTTGTCCCCACCCGTGTGACCACAGGGTGGCGAGTTTGTATTGATTACAGAAAATTGAATACGGCAACAAAGAAAGACCATTTTCCCCTGCCCTTCATTGATCAAATGCTAGAAAGGTTGTCGAGACATAGGTACTATTTTTTTTTAGATGGCTATTCAGGCTACAACCAAATTCACATAGCACCCGAAGACCAACATAAGACTACTTTTACTTGTCCTTATGGAACATTTGCTTATCGTCGTATGCCTTTTGGGTTGTGTAATGCACCCGCTACTTTTCAACGTTGCATGATGAGCATATTCTCCGACATGATAGATGAGTTTCTTGAAATTTTCATGGATGACTTTTCTGTCTTTGGGTCTTCTTTTGATGAATGTTTGCATCATCTTACTCGTGTGCTGATTCGATGTAAAGAAAAGAATTTGGTTTTGAATTGGGAAAAATGTCATTTCATGGTTGACTCGGGCATTGTTCTAGGGCATATCATCTCGGAAAAATGAATAGAAGTAGATAAATCCAAGGTTGATATCATTCAACACTTACCTCAACCTCGTTCTGTGAGGGACATAAGATCATTCTTAGGCCATGCCGATTTTTACCGCCGATTCATCAAAGACTTTAGTAAAATTTCAAGACCTTTGTGTAATCTTCTTGCAAAAGATGTTGCATTTGTCTTTGATGATGCATGTAAGGAAGCATGGGAGCAATTGAAGGCTCTGCTTACATCTGCCCCTATAGTCAGACCACCCGATTGGACCTTGCCATTTGAACTTATGTGTGATGCATCTGACTATGCTGTAGGAGCTGTTTTAGGTCAGCGAGTAGACAAATTCCCTTATGTGATCTACTATGCTAGTAAAACACTTAATGACGCGCAAATGAATTATTCAACAACTGATAAAGAGTTACTAGCTGTTGTGTTTGCATTGGATAAGTTTAGATTTTATTTGATAGGGTCTAAAATCATCATATATTCTGACCATGCTGCGTTGAAATATCTTTTATCTAAAAAAGATGCTAAAGCTCGTCTAATTCGATGGATACTCTTGTTACAAGAGTTCAACCTCGAAATTCGAGATAAGAAAGGGTCGGAGAATGTTGTAGCTGATCACTTATCTAGGTTGAATCTTTGAATCTTCTTGATGAATCAGTGCTTATTAGAGAATCATTCCCTGATGAGCAATTAATGCTTGTATCTGAAATGCCTTGGTTTGCGGATATCGTGAACTACCTTGCTACAGGTAGAATTCCATCTCATTGGTCTAAGCAAGACCGTTATAAATTCTTGGCGGAAGTTAAACACTTCCTTTGGGATGACCCATACCTGTTCAAGTACTGCCAGGATCAAATTATTAGGAAATGCGTCCCAAATTCTGAACAAAGGGATGTCATCTCTTTTTGTCATGACCATGCTTGTGGAGGCCACTTTAGTGCCAAGAAAACTGCTGCAAAGATCTTGCAGAGTGGTTTTTACTGGCCAATATTGTTCAAAGATAGCCATGCTTTTTGCGTTGCTTGTGACCAATGTCAGAAATTAGGAAGCATATCTAAAAGAAACATGATGCCCTTACAACCCATTTTGATTGTTGAGCTGTTTGATGTGTGGGGTATTGATTTCATGGGTCCATTTCCTAACTTTGAAGGTAAGTTGTACATTCTTGTTGCTGTTGATTATGTCTCTAAGTGGGTAGAAGCCATTGCATCCAAAACAAATGATCATAAAGTTGTTCTTTCTTTTCTTAAAGAAAACATTTTCTCTCGCTTTGGAACACCTAGAGCAATAATCAGTGATGGAGGTAGTCATTTTTGCAATAGACCCTTTGAATCACTTGTGCGCAAGTATGGAATCACTCATAAGGTAGCAACACCTTATCATCCTCATACCAGTGGCCAAGTAGAAGTTTCTAATAGGGAAATTAAGCGTATCCTTGAAAAGACTGTTAATCCTTCTAGGAAAGATTGGTCTTTACGTTTAAATGATGCTTTGTGGGCCTATAGAACTGCATACAAGACTCCCATTGGCATGTCCCCTTACAGATTTGTGTACGGTAAAGCTTGTCATCTTCCGGTTGAGTTAGAGCATCGGGCATATTGGGCTATAAAGAAACTCAACTTTGATCTTGATAAGGCAGGTACCCAAAGGAAACTCCAACTCAATGAATTGGAATAACTAAGAAATGATGCATATGATAGTGCAAAAAGGTACAAAGATAGAATGAAGGTGTCCCATGACAAGCGCATTTTGCGCAAGTCATTCACTTCAGGCCAGAAAGTTTTATTGTACGACACTCGTTTGCATTTGTTCCCAGGAAAATTACGTTCTCGATGGTCAGGTCCATTCTTAGTACGTACTGTTTTTCCCCATGGAGCTGTTGAAATCGAAAACCCAGCAACCAAGAACATCTTCAAGGTCAATGGTCAGAGATTGAAACCATTTCTGGAACCTCTTCCACCAGAAGATGAGACCGTAGACTTGGAATACCCCGTCTATGTGGACTAAGCTAGTCCACCCGTGTACATACATATGGATTAATAGTCCAGTATCTTTCCCTTTTCTTTTTATTTTTGCATAGTGTTTATGTGTGCTAACCAAACTTTTTGTCTGGTGCTCATATTGTTTGCTTTCAAAGCATTCATTCAATTATGGTTAGCACCACCCTTTTTGAATCTGGTAATCTCTGTCCTTTAAATCTGCTCTACCTTGCTCTCTTGATATGTGTTCTTATCATCTTTTGAAACATTGAGGACAATGTTAGATTTAGGTTTGGGGGTGTGTTTTGCATATAGAGTTTTTAGTCTTTTCTCAAAAAAAAAAAAAACCTTTGTAAATATTTGCATAAAACCTCCAACTTTTAGAGATCTTAGAGTCACTAGCATGTTTCTAGCTATGTTCACATAGAGAGTCTGACCGAAATAGTTGAGCTTGGAAGTACCGAAGAACACAATCGGGTTTCTTAGGTTATTAAAGCGTTAAAGTTGGATTTATCCATGCCGGAGGGCGAATTAGGTGTTGTAAAGAAATTCGGTAGTAGAATTGTGATCACCCATAGTGGAGACTACCCATTTTTACATCAAGCGAGGTACCGACCTTAAATTTGTGACTTTCTAAAAAATCTTTTAGAGTGTGTGTCACCGTACGTCAATTCCGGGTAGGAATGGTGAGCTACCCAACTTCGCACCACTTTCAGCACTATTTTTGATCTCTTGAGTGCTAATTTTGTCAATCATGAGGGTGACGTCTAAAGATGAAAACTCCTTCTTGTAGTTCGATGAGCAATTAGCATCACTCTATCTCTCTCAACAACATCAACAGATCCATAGAAACACATTATCAACGAGCATAGCAACATCAAAAATTAGTCCAAGGTTTACATGCAACAATACAGTACAAAGAGCAGAATTATATACACATTTGAAGAGGTATTTTACAAAAGCAAAGCAAAGAGAAGAAAAGAACATGAGAATTAGAAATCAAGACAACACAAGTTATGAAGAATTGAGTGATAAAGTCCTTCATCCATGGAGTTAGTAGTTTCATTGTTTTTGTTGTTTCATGTTTAATTAAAAAAAAAAAAAAAATCAAAAAAAAAATCAAAAATAATATTGAAGTTTATTTTCTTAGTTTAGTTTTGATACCACCATGTTAAAGAAGAAGAATTCAAGAAGAAAATTCCAAGCAATAAGGAAATTGAAGAGAAAAGTTACAAATTGTCAAGTTTTTGAAGTTCAGAAGTTCATCATCAACAGTTGAAGACCAAAGACCGAAGATTGAAGACATTTCTATGGATGATGTGAGAGTGGTGTTGATTGCCGATCGGATGTGAAGGTAAGTGAGTACTCCCATCCTTGCTAATGGTTGATTTCCTTTCTTAGAGATCATCAGAAAAAGATTCTTTTTGTCCACAATTCTTTGGAGTCTCCAAAAATTATTTCGGAAGGTTCTCCTTCCCACCATCGACGTGTGCAGGATTTCTCTCTTTATTCATGTCTGCACACATGAGAGACTAAAAAAAAGCGGTCTTTTTGAGTGCAATCATCATAAAACCCTGTTAGTGAGGCAGAAGTCGAGGCTTGTGATTATTCTCGAACCCGGATTCTTTCATAGGGTATGGTTATTTCTCGCTCAACTCTTAAGGATGAGAATGAGTTCTTTGGTAGTTCTAACTTCGTGTTACTAGCATGCAGAAACTCTATGTCCTCATAGCTCCTTGGATGCTTGGGACTCATTTACGCTCTGAATTTGGAGAAGGTTTTGTGGGTACATCTCTGATAGGCCCTCACGAGACTACAACTCGTCCACTAGGGATACCTAGGGGTTTAAAGGCTTAGTGCATACGCTAAATGCATTCGAGAGACCAGCGACAGTGGTATAGTTAGGATTTCTTAATTTCTGTTTCACTTGAGGACAAGTAAAATTCAGGTTTGGGGGTATTTGATGAGTTCCAAATAGTGCATATTTCTACACCTTTTTATTTGGCATTTAACTCATCTTTTGCGCTTTAAAATCATATATTATCCCAGATTCTGTGTTTTCTTTGTTTTCAAGAATAAATTCATATACTAATTAATTTCTTGTTTTTAGGTACCAAATAAAGCTATCTAAGAGTGAAGAAGGGACAAAAACCAAATGTAACTCGTTCAAATATAAGATTTCTACTTTTCATCGTGTAGAGGACGAGAAGGGAAGCCAACGGCGAAAGAACGGAGTCATTCGGAGTTTGTATGAAGAAGTTATGTGCAAAACAAAACAAATGGCAAAATGGTCATTTTACAATGGTCAAGTGATATTGACACCCTACAGTGCGCTAAGGTCACCCTCGGTTGGGCACCTGCTATTTGCACTCCCGGTTTGGTTAGGGGACACCGTCTTCAACATTTCAAACCAACAATTTTGGCGGGAAGAACTTCTCTCAACTGGTTGGCAGTTAATGGCAGTGACGGATTGGAGCTCGATGGGAATGCTGCCAAGGGACGACGTTGGCTTGCTTTTCGGGTTTGTTGGTTGCTTTGTTGGAGCTCAGGAAGAGACTGATGATGACGGAGCTGTTGGCTGCTGAAGTCTGCTCGAGCATGGCACCTGCATGGTTCGCTGCTGACGAAGCAAAGGAGAAGATGGACAGCATAGAGCCGCTGTCAGCTGACGAGTGACGTGGGAAGAGAGTCTCGAGATAGAGCACACGAAGAGATGGCTGGGCTCGAACAAAGATTGATGAACTCGAAAGGGCTGCTTGGTTTTCCAGAGAAAAGAAAAGATAATTGTTCACGTGAAGAACTCAATGTTGTCGGAAGAACATGGCAGGCAAAGAGATTGATGCGTGAAGAAACGTGGAGAACAGCATGTGAAGAGATGGGTTAAAGCGAACAGCTTGTGAATGAAATCACGTGAGTAAGAATGGAGATCGAGCTTGGTAATGATGCATGGCAGAGGTGAAGCTCGAGCATTACAACGGGTAATGGAGTTGACTGCTGTAAATAAACGAAGAATGGCAGAGAGGATGCTCGGTTTGTCGGAGAACGTGAAGAGTTATCGAGTTTGGTGTTGGCAGATCGAGAAGCTGGAAAAACAAGAAATGAAACAGAAGCACGAGAAGGTGATGACGGAAATTTGAGCTGTGAAAGTGTCGAGCATGGGAATAAATCAAAAGAAAAGAATTAAGTAAAAGGAAGAAAGAGTTGTTGCATGTTGCACATGAAATGGTCGGGTAAAGATGGGCTTTTGTAAAGAAAAGAGAATGAATGAAAAGAAAATAAAGATGCGCATGGGAGCACCACATGCTGCGCGTGGGAGGAAAACACCCAGTACCACATGCACACAGTGATGAAATGGTCGGGTATTCTACCCTATAAATATCATTCGAACTCTTCTCCCAAGAGAGAGGGCATCTAGGGGTTCTCTCTACACCATAACACACACCATATTTTCTATCAGTACAATTCCATTTCCATTTTCAGTATGTTCTAAAACTCTTTGCTAGAGTTTATATGAAGCTCTAGCCTACTGATATGTCATTCATACTTTGTGAGTTGTTCTTGAATGTTTGAAATTGTTTAAGATATAATTTAATCCAAGTTTGTCAATATTTTTCTCTCACAATGTATGCCATGTATCCATTGTAGTTAGAATATCACTATGTTGATTATGCTGCAATTCATGCATAAAAATATTATTGATCCTTAGATTAGTTGTGCTGTAACTAGACAGTTAATGCTTTGGAGAAATATTTTAGTTGTGATTAATTTATCCATTGGAGAAACACCTTAGATACAAGGTAAACTTGAATCTGCTATAAGGACAAGAATAACATGATAAATTAAATGCATATTGTAGGTTAGTAGTGGATTTGAAAGCTCTAGTATCCTCATTCTCAGTGTTTACACCTTGTGTTATTTTCTTCTATTTACTTTTATTATTTCAGTCACTTGAAAATCATTTCGTCGTATTGACAAAACAAACTCTTTTGGTTACTTTTATTTAAATCAGTTTAGAAAGAACAAAACTTCAACTTACACTCACCAAGTCTCTGTGGTTCGACCTGTATTTGCCATGCCTGCAATAGACACTGTGCACTTGCAGTATACATAGTAGTAGGTATCTTTCCGAGCCTAACAAATTACCACCTGCAAATCTTAACAAAACACAGCCAACACTGACTCATTCCACCTTCTTGACCTTATAGACAATAGCACAATCATCTCTGTAGCTGTAGCTCTTTGCAACCATTCTCCACTCATTACTGCCATCCTGTAGCTCCAACTAAACTGCCGCTTCTGCAATATCATCTTATACTTCAACCACCATATTGTCTAATCCAGTTCCTTGCAGTAGCAGCTGCACTATCATGCATCCATTTTAGGCAACAACCAATGCCTTCTGCAACCAGAATTCCATCAGCTCTTAACTTCACTATCCTGCAATACCTGCTCAGCACCACAGACTATACATTCCAGTAGCTTCCAAGCACCTCCCTGAAACATCAATGATCTCGACAACCATAACCAAATCATCCCAGTACCTCAAACCCCGTACTCAACTCCAATGGTCTCTGCCAAAGCACACCTCTTTCAGGGCCAAACCAACTCGATCAACTGCGATGCTCCCCTTTCATTCGACTGCCATGAACCCATAGAAACCAAACTTGAGTCCAGCGTCACATGAATCATCACCATCCTCCATAGTCAGCTGCAACCAAACCAACTTTGCACCTGCCAAACCACATCTTATCAGCCTCAACCCAACTCAGCTGCACCTGCACCTGGTCCCATGAATCTGCAATCCCCTACTCGCAACCAATTCCATCCTACAGTGCCATGACACCACCTGTAAACCACCAGACTTCATTCACTGATCTTCATAGTCTCTGCCAAATGGCCCTCATACACAGCTATCAACTCACAGAAAAGACTTCAAAACTGACTCTATATGCACTTGCCATAACTGCAGCAAAGCTCCTACAATCTTCTGTAGCTTCCCTATGACACAGTCACACGACAACCAGCTGATCTATCAACTTCAAGCACCAGTACCTATCTCTTGTACATCTTCAATTTCACCTTCTTGTACAGCAAAAATTTCTCGATCTCCATTACTTTCAACAGTTAACACCACATCATTTTTTCGCTACCTGAGTCAAATCGAAACCAAACCCACTCTCAGTCTCTGCCAATTCCTTCAATCCATCATCAATTCAACCTTCAATTCCTTCATCTGGTTCATAATCACAACAGCAACTCATTTTCAATCTTGAGGTCAACAACATAATTCTCATGTATTGCATCCATCATCTCCTACTTGTTCTTCAAACAAATTCTTCCCTCGAACCGTATTTCGATCTCAATTGCAGCAACATGTTGTTCCATACATACTCAATAACACCAGCATTCTTGGTGTTCTTCTCAATTTCATGGCCGCTTTGAATTTCAGGTGATGGGAGTGAATGAGAGACATACCTCTCAATTTTAGGGTTATGTGGTTTGGGGTCAGGATTCAGACACCCCACTTCATGGGATAAGGGTCACCCCAGCTGGCACCCCTTAACCTCAGTTCTGGTTATATTTAGTACTGCTCCAAATAAAATCACCCCTTAACTCTGGTCCGGCTCCCGATAGTTGCCTGGGAAATGACAGCTTTGCCCCTGTATGCTCCATATGAATGCTTTCCTACCAGCTGCAGCCGCCTCTTATTCCTCAAATTCACCTATACTCTTCAATGAGAATCATCACTAAAGTTGTCGTGCTTTTCAGACATAATTCGCATCACTAAAGCCGACAAACTTTTCAGACAAGGATGAAGAAATAAAAGCAAATATGAAAAATAATCGCCTCCAACGCTTTTGCCATGTTTCCTCCTCTTTTGAACCGAATGACTCCAAAGTACCTAAATACTCAAAAACAAAACATAAGATACATAATTTACAAGAAAAATAGCAAAGAAAGCATAAATACTAGATATAAAATTAGGTGCTTTAGACACCTATCAAATTCCCCCACACTTAGACTTTGCTAGTCCTCGAGCAAATCAACAAAATAATTATAAAAGATACATACAACTCCGTCTCGTCGAGGCTACGGTAACTTTAAGCATAAATAACAAGCCTTTAAACCCCTAGGTATCCCTAGTGGACGAGTTTTAGTCTCGTGAAGGTTTACAAGAGGTCTGCCTACAAAACCTATATTTCAAACTCCGTCTATTTGTGACAAATCAATGAACGAATCCAAAATTAATACAGGAGGAGGTACCTTGCAAATTCAATTCATATATTAGTAAATAAATCTTTAATTAGATAGTCGAACAAGCCACAATACTCGGAAACTAACAAACCACAATCACAATGAAAAGATTAAGAAGATGGATATAGATGTAGATGTTGGCGAATGTTCACAAGTGATCGATGTTTCCCATATCTGTCTGAAGGTCACTGCCAAGATGAACCTATTCCTATTGGATTGAGCTACTTGGTATGAATTCTACATCAACTCACTAGCATATGCAAGGGAACCAGGAGTGACTTTATTCGAACAATATAATACTTTCCTTTCTTTATCTTTTCTTTTTCACTTTTTTTTTTTTTACTTTTTTTTTTAAATTTTTTTTTAGACAACATGATTGGATCAAACTGGATCCAAGCGCATGATTCTTGTCAGCAAGTACATGATAGTTTCCTTGGATCCTGCATTCCACGCTTTTTTAGGCGACGGAGACAGGGACTACGTTTCACACATACTGCTATTCCCAAGTGTCATTTTATTCCGTTTTGTTCTAATTGGTCGGTCTCTTTTGTTTTTCTTTTTTTTCTTTTGTTTTTCATTTTTTTTTTTCATTTTCTAGTAACTCAATCACTCTATTTCATCCTAGCAGTAATAACAACTCGATTTTTAGTGACCCACCAAAGCCCTTAGAGAACAATAGATAAATATGGAAAAATAAAAATAGAATGTGATATGGTGATATTCCGAGATATGGTAACAACTATCATGTTAATTGTGATTATGAGCTATGTTCGTCCCTTTTAGTTAATCGGTTCCTCAACTCCTGCATTCAAAATGGTTCCATCCACTAATGGTGTCATCCTAAAGGCACAAGTTTCTAGATTTCGGAGTTCAAAAAAGCACAAATTTTTTCTTGGTTTTTCTATTTTTTCTGATTTTTTTTTTTAAAGGCATAAAACACACTAAAACAAACTATACAAACATATAAATGCTCCCCCACACTTAAACTTTACATTGTCCTCAATGTAAAATTGAATCATCCAAAGAAAGTTCAAGGTGAGAAATTCCGCAAATGATATGCAAAAACAAAGAAAATAAAGATAAAAGCTAATGCATAAAATAAAAAAAAAAAGATAAGGGTAAAGATACAAAAACGGTGGGTTGCCTCCCACTTAGTGATTGGTTTAAAGTCATCAGCCCGACGTTCTCCTTGTTTTCTAAGACTCCTCCAGCGAGGATGCTCCAAAAAGTTCACACCTTCCACAACTTCGGAAGTAAAGTTCTCATAATATGGTTTCAGCCGGTGTCCATTCACTTTAAACTCCTTTCCTGTAGCAATACTAAGAATTTCTACTGCACCATGAGAGAACACAATAGTAACAATAAAAGGTCTGATCCAACGTGACCTTAGTTTACCCGGAAATAATTGCAAGCGAGAATTAAACAAAAGCACTTTCTGCCCAACACAAAATTGTTTTCTAGAAATCATAGAATCATGAAATGCCTTAGTTTTCTCCTTGTAAATGCGCGAGCTTTCAAATGCATCATTGTGTAATTCTTCTAGCTCTTGGAGTTGCAACTTCCTTTGTTTTCCAGCACCATCTAACTCCAAATTGCATTGCTTAATATCCCAAAATGCCTTATGTTCAATCTCAACGGGTAAGTGAAAAGGCTTACCATACACAATCCTAAAAGGAGACATCCCAATAGGTGTTTTGTATGCGGTTCTATAAGCCCACAAAGCATCATTAAGTCGCATGCTCTAATCTTTCCTTGTTGGATTCACCGTCTTCTCTAGTATGGATTTCACCTCTCGGTTCGACACCTCGGGTTTTCCATTGGTTTGGGGATGATAAGGTGTTGCAATCTTGTGCGACACATTGTACTTCTTCAACAATCCTTGTAAGAACTTGTTTTTGAAGTGAGAACCCCCATCGCTAATTATGGCTCTTGGAATTCCAAACCTTGCAAAAATGTTAGCTTGCACAAAATCTGAAACCACTTTAGAATCATTAGTTGGGGTGGCCTTAGCTTCCACCCATTTCGAGACATAATCAACAGCAAGTAAGATATAAAAATTCCCATGAGATTTGACGAAAGGACCCATAAAATCTATACCCCATACATCAAAAACTTCAATAAATTGAATAAAAGTATGTGGCATTTGATTTCGGGCACCTAGATTGCCTGTTATTTGACACCTATCACAAGTTGTGCAAAATATATGTGCATCTTTAAATAAGGTTGGCCAATAAAAACCACTTTCAAGTACCTTGTAAGCTGTTCTTTTACTCCCAAAATGTCCTCCGCAACCATAGGAGTGACAAAAAGACAAGATAGAGTTAAATTCAGAGTCGGGAACGCACCTTCTTATGAATTGGTTGCTGCCATGTTTCCATAAGTATAATTCATCCCATATATATTGATTTCCTAACCTTTTAAGTTTGTCCCTCTCAGCACGAGACAAGTTCTTTGGGATTTGTTTAGACACCAAGTAGTTCACAATATCCGCATACCATGGTTCCGCAAACGCAATTGAGAATAGTTGCTCATCCGGAAAACTTTCACGCAACGGGATAGCTTCCTTGTCCACAGCAAGACGGCTCAAATGATCCGCAACGGTGTTCTCAATTCCTTTCTTGTCTTTGATTTCTATATCAAACTCTTGCAAGAGTAAAATCCATCGTATGAGCCTCGGTTTCGCCTCTTTCTTTGTAAGCAAGTACCTAAGTGCTGCATGATCTGAAAAGACAACAACTTTTGTACCAATTAGATAAGAGCGAAACTTTTCCAAAGCAAAAACAATAGCTAATAACTCTTTTTCAGTGGTAGTGTAGTTTTGTTGGGCTTTATTTAACGTTCTAGAAGCATAATAAATAGCATGAGGTATCTTCCCCACACGCTGCCCAAGCACCGCACCAACCGCATAATCACTTGCATCACACATGAGCTCAAAAGGCTTGCTCCAATCCGGTGGTTTAATGATAGGGGCATAAATCAAAATTTCTTTCAAACGATTGAATGCCGCCATACACTTTTCGTCAAAGTTAAAAACCACATCTTTTTGAAATAAGGTACAAAGTGGTGATGCTATCTTGGAAAAATCCTTGACGAATCTACGGTAAAAACCTGCATGACCAAGGAAAGAGCGTATCTCCCTCACCGTAGTGGGAGGGGTTAGAGCACGAATAAGGTTTATCTTAGATTTATCAACTTCCAAGCCTTTAGAAGATACTATATGGCCTAAAACTATGCCATGAGTTACCATAAAATGGCACTTCTCCCAATTAATCACAAGATTTGTTTCAACATATCGTTCAAGGATTAGTGACAAATTGTTCAAACAAAGGTCAAATGAATCACCAAAGACACTAAAGTCGTCAATGAACACTTCGATTATGTTTTCAACATATTCCGAAAATATACTTACCATACACCTTTGAAAAGTAGCTGGAGCATTGCACAAGCCAAAAGGAATCCTTCGATAAGCAAAAGTACCAAAAGGACAAGTGAAAGTGGTTTTCTCTTGATCCTCCGGCGCTATCACAATCTGATTATAACCTGAATAGCCATCAAGAAAGCAATAATAAGAGTGTCCAGCTAGACGTTCAAGCATTTGATCAATAAAAGGTAATGGAAAGTGATATTTTCTAGTAGTGGCATTCAATTTCCTATAATCAATACAAACCCTCCAACCGGTTTACACACGATTTGGGACAAGTTCATTCTCATCATTCTCCACCACGGTCACACCTGATTTCATTGGTACAACTTGTACCGGGCTCACCCACTTACTATCGGATATGGGGTAGATAACACCCACTTACAAAAGCTTGAGTATCTCCTTTTTCACAACTTCCATCATTGTGGGGTTCAAACGACGTTGCGTTTCCCTTGTAGGCTTTGCTTCGTCCTCCAAACGAATCTTATGCATGCAAACGGAAGGGCTTATACCCTTGATATCGGCAATTGTCCATCCTATGGCCGTCTTGTGCTTCCTTAGCACCCTTAGAAGTTTTTGCTCATGTAATTCACTAAGCTCATTAGAAACAATCACAGGTAATTCTTCATTGTCACCCAAGTACAAGTACTTTAAGTGACTAGGAAGAGTTTTCAATTCTAACTTTGGAGATTTAACAATAGAAGGTAAAAGTTTTTCATCACTGCATGGTAAAGAAATAAAAGAGATATTATGAGTTTCCGGGCATCCTTGTAGTGAGTTGAGATCACCAAGGGCTTCTTTGACCTCATTACCACATTCTACACCATTATCAATGGATGTAGTTATAACGGTTTCCAAAGCATCTTCACCATTCAATTCAAACATTTGTTGTGCCAATGTATCCATAACATCAACGGAGAAACAAGAGTGGACATCACTAGGATATCTCATCGTCTCGAAAATGTTGAAACGTATTACTTCCCCATCAAACTCCATAGTTAGCATTCCATTATCCACATTAATAATGGTCTTCGCCGTTTTCATGAAGGGACGCCCAAGTAGCAATGGAAGAGACGAGTCCGGTGAACCTTCATCCATCTCTAACACACAAAAATCTACTGGAAATACTAGTTGATTAACCTGCACAAGAACATCCTCAACAATACCCATTGGGTAGACATTAGAGCGATCGGCTAATTGCAACACAATTTCAGCCTTTTTGAGAGGACCTAAATCAAGTGACTTATACATAGATGCAGGCATAACATTAACGGATGCACCTAAGTCTAACATTGCTTTGTCAAATGTAGTGTTACTAATTTTTATGGGAATATCAAAGCTACCCGGGTCTTTGCATTTCAGTAGGAGTTTGTGTTGTAAGATTTCCGAAGCATTCTCCCCCACACTAAGCACTTCATTACCTTTGAGCCTTTGCTTATTGGTACACAAGTCCTTCAACACTTTTGCATACTTTGGAACTTGCTTAATAGCATCAATGAGTGGTATGTTCACATGAATCTTCTTAAGAACGTCTAAAATCTCCTTTTCTAGTTCTTAGAATTTGCAAATCTGCGAGGAAAAGGTAAAGGAGGAACATAAGTAGGAATAGGAGTTTTAGAGTTAGGAATAGGTACCTCAGAAGTTTGGGGAGAATCCTCATTCTTCTCCTCCAAAACAGGTTCCTTTGGTGCTTCCACCTTGCCCGAATCAGCAACTTCGGGTGGCACAAGTTGTGTACCACTTCTCAATGTAATCGCATTGACACCCTCTTTTGGGTTAATAGGTTGAGAAGGGAGTTTCCCACTATTTTGTGCCTTCATTTGGTTCATCTCAAGAGCCATAGAACCAACTTGGGTTTGCAACTCTTTCATTGTGCTCTCCATTCTTTGCATAAAAGATTTCATCAACTCCTCCATACTAGACCCCTGATTTTGAGGTTGTTGTTGTTGAAATTGATATTGTTGAAATTGTTGACGCGGTTGGAATTGTTGTTGTTGAGGTTGAAATCCACCTGAATTGTTGAAAGTAGGTTGTTGAACCGCTCCTTGCTTGTTCGCATAGCTAAAATTGGGGTGATCTCTCCATCCCGGATTGTAAGTATTGGAATAAGGATCATACCGTCTTGGCTGATTTGGAAAAACCACATTATCTTGTTCATTGACGTCTTCATACCCATGAGAATTTGGTATCACCGCGGCTGAAACTTGTTGTAGCATTGCTGTGATGTTTCCCATTTGTTGACGAATTTCCTCCACCTCGCTTACTTCATTGACTCTCCGAAGAATCACATCCGAACCACGACTCAAGAATTGTTGAGAGTTTGCTGCCATGTTTTCAATCAACTCTCTAGCTTGTGCCACCGTCTTGCTCACTAGTGCACCACCACCCTCTATGTCGATAAGATTCCTATCACTTGATTGGAGTCCTTCATAGAAGTATTGGATGATCATGGCGTCACTAAATTGGTGATGAGGACAGCTTGCCACCAACCTCTTGTATAGTTCCCAAAAATCATATAACGATTCTCCGACATTTTGCTTCATTCCGAAAATCTCCTTGCGAATTTGAGTAGCCTTAGATGCAGGAAAATATCTCTCTAAAAAGTGTTTCTTGAGCCCATTCCAAGTTGTAACACTCCCGGATGGAAAGTAGTATAACTAATCCTTAGCATTACCTTCCAATGAGAATCGAAAAACCTTCAACATAGCACCATCTGCCTCCATATTTGCTGGGAGCATAGCCATGACAATGGTGTGGAAATCCATAAGATGCTTGTTTGGATCTTCATTCACCAAACCATAGAACTTTGGTAATTCTCTAAGAAGTCCCGGCTTGATTTCAAAAGTGGAGTCGGTTTGAATGCAACCCTGCTGTATATCCATCTTGTGAGAAGCTAAGTCTTTAAGTGAACAATTTGCAGGGTCACCCATTGCTTCTTCTCCTTCTCTTTCTTCTTCAAAAGGAATATCGTGTTCTACTTCCTCTCCTTCTTGCCGAAGATCTTCGTGTTCTACTTCCAAGTCGTGTTCTTCCGTCGTGCCTTGCCTTGGTTGGAGTATTGTGCCTTTTCGAGTAGCTATCCCGCACCTTGGATAATTCCAATCTTTAGAAGCCAGAGATTAGGTACCTGAAAAACAATTCTCGCAAACAAGTGAGAAACAAGACAAGAAACGAAACACAAGTATGCAAGCAGAAAAATAATAAAAAGAAACTAAAAACTAGATAACAAGCCGAATGCCTCCCCGGAAACGGCGCCAAAATTTGATGCGTGTCGTATGCGTCAAAAATAATTCACTTCCTCACTTTACTAATTATGAATATAGTATTCGATAAGAAAGAGTTCGTATCCACAGAGAGGCGATTGTTGTTATGCAATTTTCAGATTCTTATGTAACCAAATAACCCAAGGTGTGTTTTTGTTTTTATCAAAGTAATAAAACTAAATAAAGCAAAGTAAATAGTTGGAATAACCAATAAGGAGGAGATATTGGTTAAGGGATAGTATCATTCACAAACATGTATTTTTCATCTATGATTAGAATTGGTATTTAATCTCTCAATTATCAAAAGTCCTAGGATATCTTGATCGCAAGAGTATCCCGTTTATTTCCTGATTTTATCACAAACAACATTAAAAGATGCTATCGTGAAATCTTCTTAAAAAGCAACCTAAAGTGTAAAAGCACAATTATATTTAACTCCCTAAGAGCAATAAGTTCTATGAAATAAGACTAATCGATGCAAACAAACGTGTAAAAGCACTAATTCGTTTTAACAAAGGTTGTGATTCATATGCGATTAAAAAGATGTATCACTACAAGTATTAACCACAAGATGCTACTAAAAATCAGAGATAACAACTTTTACGTATTGAAAACCCTAATATAGCTATAGA
This sequence comes from Papaver bracteatum, assembly GCA_023529315.1. NCBI lineage: Eukaryota > Viridiplantae > Streptophyta > Magnoliopsida > Ranunculales > Papaveraceae > Papaver > Papaver bracteatum. Next base: position 461,232 of record JAJJWX010001320.1, read on the forward strand.
GATGAAAACAAATCCAATTGATTCCGGACTCAACCAAACTAGCATTCAAATCATATGATAATATAAACGATGAATCACAAACGATAGAATTGAGACAAAACTAAATCATAGAATCAAATAATCATGCTTGAAGAAATCAACTTTTATCCCATAACCAATTATTGTATTTAGCTACTCATATTCATGGAGTTCATCATCATAATATTCAAAGAAATCAGATGAAACATAAAAGAAAGCAAACCCTAGAAGTTGTTCTATGCAAAAAGCTCCAAGAATAGAATAAAACACGTTCGATCAATTGTGTAGAAAACTTCCTTTTTATAGCCCCTTGCTTTCCAAAAATAGGTCAAAGTCTTCAAATTCTTCAAGTCCACGTCCATCTACTAGTGCACCCATCCCATGTATGAAAAATATATCTCTGGAATTTTCGGGTCCAAAACTGGTCGCTGGAGTGCTGACGTCATCACCGGAATCCGGTCATCGGCGCCGGAATTTGGTCGTCGGGAAATTGTCTCAGGTCAAGCTGACATTTCAGACACTGTCTCCAATAAGTATATACTCCCAGCAACTCATCTCTCCTTCTCTGCATTTCAAACATTCACAAAATACCACCTAAACCAATTTCTTGTTCCTGCGAAAACGTACCCAAAAGCGTGACGCGTAGCTCATACTTCCAGCCATCAATTCTTGGATCCGACTCATACCCCCCTCGCGATTCACTAAAATATTGTGATTCATGCTTCAAGTTCTGAAATCTGGCTACCGGAACTATGCTCACCGATGCACCATTTTCACTCCGTTTTCGCACAGCTTTCTGCAGCTTCCAGTTTGTTTCATATCCACCTGCATTTCAGCTCCACAATCACCATAGCCTCATTAACAGCTCAATACTCGATCTCCAATCCAACTATGGTTCAGCCAATGCATCTGTCACAACCATCCATCTCAGTTCATGCTTAGATCTGCGATTCCAGCCAACTGCAGCTACTCCAACTTGTGTTCATCTCGCTTTGCCATCGCCTGCAGTTTCATACCCTTATTGCCTCTACTTGCTTCTATCCCAACTCTACTCCTGCAACACTGAGTTCCAGTCACAGATTCCTTTTGCTGCTCCCAGCACTTCAGTACAGGTGCACCAATATCCTGCGGTTTCCACCAGCTGCTGCAAACTCAAGTCCTAGGTCTCTGTCTCTCTGTGTTGTTCTCAGATTCAACAGTCTTCCAATCATAGGAATTACCACCTGCAAATCTTAACAAAACATAGCCAACACTGACTCATTCCACCTTCTTGACCTTATAGACAATAGCACAATCATCTCTGTAGTTGTAGCTCTTTGCAACCATTCTCCACTCATTACTGTCATCCTGTAGCTCCAACTAAACTGCAGCTTCTGCAATATCATCTCATACTTCAACCACCATATTTTCTAATCCAGTTCCTTGCAGTAGCAGCTGCACCATCATGCATCCTTTTTAGGCAACAACCAATGCCTTCTGCAACCATAATTCCACCAGCTCTTAACTTCACTATCCTGCAATACTTGCTCAGCACCACAGACTATACATTCCAGTAGCTTCCAAGCACCTCCCTGAAACATCAATGATCTCTACAACCATAACCAAATCATCCCAGTACCTCAAACCCCGTACTCAACTCCAATTGTCTCTGCCAAAGCACACCTCTTTCAGGGCCAAACCAACTCGATCAACTGCGATGCTCCCATTTCATTCGACTGCCATGAACCCACAGAAACCAAACTTAAGTACAGCGTCACATGAATCATCACCATCCTCCATAGTCAGCTGCAACCAAACCAACTTTGCACCTTCCATGCTCAACAGCAGCTATAACTATCTTATCAGCCTCAACCCAACTCAGTTGCACCTGCACCTGGTCCCCTAAATCTGCAATCCCCTACTCGCAACCAATTCCAGCCTGCAGTGCCATGACACCACCTGTAAACTACCAGACTTCATTAACTGATCTTCATAGTCTCTGCCAAATGGCCCTCATACATAGCTATCAACTCACAGAAAAGACTTCAAAACTGACTCTATATGCACTTGCCACAACTGCAGCAAAGCTCCTGCAATCTTCTGTAGCTTCCCTGTGACACAGTCACACGACAACCAGCTGCTCTATCAACTTCAAGCACCAGTACCCATCTCTTGTACATCTTCAATTTCACCTTCTTGTACAGCAGCAATTTCTCGATCTCCATTACTTTCAACAGTTAACACCACATCATTTTTTTGCTACCTGAGTCAAATCGAAACCAAACCCACTCTCAGTCTCCGCCAATTCCTTCAATCCATCATCAATTCCACCTTCAATTCCTTCATCTGGTTCATAATCACAATAGCAGCTCATTTTCAATCTTGAGGTCAACATCATAATTCTCAGGTATTGCATCCATCATCTCCTACTTGTTCTTCAAACAAATTCTTCCCTCGAACCGTATTTCGATCTCAATAGCAGCCACATGTTGTTCCATACATACTCAATAACACCACCATTCTTGGTGTTCTTCTCAATTTCATGGCCGCTCTGAATTTCAGGTGATGGGGGTGAATGAGAGACATACCTCTCAATTTTAGGGTTATGTGGTTTGGGGTCAGGATTCAGACACCCCACTTCATGGGATAAGGGTCACCCCAGCTGGCACCCCTTAACCTCTTTTCTGGTTGTATTTAGTACTGCTCCAAATAAAATCACCCCTTAACTCTGGTCCGGCTCCCGATAGTCGCCTAGGAAATGACAGTTTTGCCCCTGTATGCTCCATATGAATGCTTTTCTACCAGCTGCAGCCGCCTCTTATTCCTCAAATTCACCTATACTCTTCAATGAGAATCATCACTAAAGTTGTCGTGCTTTTCAGACATAATTCGCATCACTAAAGCCGACAAACTTTTCAGACAAGGATGAAGAAATAAAAGCAAATATGAGAAATAATCGCCTCCAACGCTTTTGCCATGTTTCCTCCTCTTTTGAACCGAATGACTCCAAAGTACCTAAATACTCAAAAACAAAACATAAGATACATAATTTACAAGAAAAATAGAAAAGAAAGCATAAATACTATATATAAAATTAGGTGTTTTAGACACCTATCACAGTTCACGATATTGAGCATGGCCAATTAGGCTTGGAATTTTGCAGGGTATGGAGCTAGACGCCTGGTTGTATTCCACTAAAGCATCAATACGCGATCTCTTCCTCGATCCAACATCGGATCTCATTTAGTGAGTTGTGATGAAATTGTAAAGATTATCTTGTAAAACAAAAATAACATGTCCATGCCCGGCGGAATGCAGATTGGGATTCACTGTGGTCTTTGGTGTTCTAAGTTTAGTGACTAAGGGGTAAGAGGAATTATATTAGAAGCATGTGATGGGAGCTGGGCCAAACATCCTATGTTGTTTCATACTTTCATAGAAATCTAAATATAATTGTTGCCTGACTTCATCAAATATGGCTCATCAATACATCATTCATTTTGATTTTCTTTAACATCATAGATGACATGCTTCCACACATTTTTACTCTATGTTCAAATTAAATCCTACAATTATATATGTCTGACTCTGTTTATTGACTACATCTTTTGTAAAATTATCCTTTTCTCTACAACCACACGTATATGATTACAACCTACCTAGACACTTTTCTTTTTCAATGGATATGATCAATTAAAATGGAAAACTAATCTAAAATAAGGAAAAGCTCATGACGTCGCGTTGTTCCTAAGAAGCTAACCTCCATGAAATAACAACATAAAAGTGCGCCAGAATCATAAAAACTGTGCAAAAAGTTGAACGTAAATGAGAAATGATAGGTTAGTCTGGGTCACCTAACAAAAAAGTTGAATACGTATCTACACGACCCGTTTCTCTTTCTCTCACAATAAAACCCATCTTCTTCCTCTCATCGCCCTCTCTAAGCATCCTAGCTGTGTGTGTCAAGGACTGCTTATATAAATAGTAGCTATGTTATATATACAGAAACCACTATGTTTCAGAAGTTTATATAAACCTCATGTCCCCATTGATCCATCTTTGAAGTTCCCACCTTTCAATGTCTATTTCTTTCTTTCTCAGCTACTCTAAATAACTTCTATCTATCCCATTAATCCTTTATAACAATCCGTCTTCCTATTTTCCTCTCAATATAAAAATACGTTTGCTTAAAAATCCGAAAAAACATTAGCTATACAACAATACTAAAACAATGAGAATGTCAACGAAATTCTGTGAATCTTCAATGAAAAAAGCAAAATAACTGAATTTCCTACTATAAAGCATAAGCTCCCGAAACGCCCCCCACCATCCAAACTTATATATAACATTTTTAGAGGCATATTTGGATGGACTACCAAATCATCATTACAGTACTTGATAAGTCTATCATTCACGGACAAAAAAATCCCTAGATCTCGTTATAGTACAAAAGAAAATCACCTTAATTTAGTGACAATACTTAAAATGCTTATATAATTATTAGTGATTCGATAAGCATTTGGGGTATGTGCTTATCCAAATGCTTACCTCTACTAAAATAGCAGAGACATAATTTCAAAATTTGTTCCATACAAATAACCATCCGGCATAGACAGATAGTAGAGAGGAATGAACAAATAACTTGCAGAGACTACATTTCTGTAAACACTCTTAGAAATTTCATTAATAGCAAAGACATACCTTTATAGGCTACAAAACTCATAATGACACTCCAGCCAGAGTAATTAAGAAGGCCAATTTGCCTCAAAATGATTAAATATATGATGATGATATACATGCAAAACAAACATCTCAGTAATTCTACCGAGTATCCTAGCGTCAAAGTACACCTAGGCAATGCATAAAGAGCCAGAGCAACTTTTAGTATTCTCTGGACAAATCATGGCATGAAAATACATTAATTGTACATGTAAAACACTTTGGATATCAACTGAGTTAACAATTTGTTTAAAATTGCGACCCAAATTCGACCCAAGTGAAATTCCAACCTAAAACCACTAAATTAGATCGATTTGTGTCCCCAATTCGAGAAAATTAGGGCAAAAATCAGAGAAAAAAAATTCAAATTGAGGGGAAAAAAAACTAACATGTAGTGTCTTGAGTAGCGCGATTGAAGCTTGAATGAAGGCTTTGCTTAAAAAAAAATCAACTGCAAATTTCAACCTAAAACAAATCACTAAAGATCGATTTGAGTCCCAATTCAAATAGGGAAATGGGGTTTGAATCTGCGACTACATGGTTGAGATTATTAGGGCACGATTTTGGGGAAGATCTAAGCAGGAGAACCATCAAGAAGAACAATTTCTCAGTCAGGCAAGTTCTAATTTAATGGAAAATTCTGAGGCCACTTGGGAAGACAAGCAGGCCATTGAGGTGCAGTTTCCAAAAGTGATTCTTGAGGACAAGAATCTAAAGAAGGGAGATCATTTGTCATAGAATTGACAATCTTGGATGGGAAGGGTTTCGATCTAGCTCTTAATGGGCACCCAGTTTAGGCTAGCTATTAAGGGGCACCCAGTCTTAACTGTTAATCACGCTTTAATTCTGTTTTGAATTTCTGTTTTAGTTAATTCACATGTGTGCTAATCACACGTGTTGTCTTTGTTAGTGAGTGCATATACCTCTTTTGGATTGGTCCATGTTCGACCTATGTTGAATTATTAACCAAAAAGCTTATTTCTCTCCCAATTTTCTTCTCTTCCAAATCTGATCTCTATCCTTAGAGAGTCTGAGTTGCTTCTGTGCTAATTTGTAGTGTATATAACTACATGAACCCATATGGCCCAGGAGAATTCCAAGATTCCATGGACATAACTGTATCATATATTTCAGCTTCATCAGGTAACTCCATTAATTTCTCATTGTCTTCATCTGAAATATATTTTGGAATGTGTAGCAGGAAGGAAGTATTATTTGTAGTCACTGAAGTTGTACTGATACTTTGGAAATGATTGATCAACAAATCTTTTAGAGAGCTTCTGTCACTACACAAAGTACTATTTGGACAAGAAGACTATCAATTTTGTTTCAAGACTTTCTCCTATTTGCTCTAATATGAAAATAGTTTGTACTCTTTTCCATATCATTGTAACAATAATCTCTGCTTTTTGCCTCTAGAAACTGGATTCAATGTCATCCCATTTGCTTGTTTCAGCCTCAATTTGTAGAACTTTTTCCATATTTTTACATTTATGTTCGTTCTTTATAACTGATAAAGAGCATCTTTGGGACATGTAATAGTTTGTTGAATATGGCCAAAAGTATTCTTGTTCCAAATAGAGAAATATTTCTCGTATTTTAAAGTCTATTACTAAACACAAAAGTTGCAGAACCACCAACATTAGTACACCAAGAATCTTTATTTCTGAAACATAAGAATCATTATGCAACCATGTTCAAAAAAATTCCATTTCTTACCCTTAGAGATATTAATACTATAAAGGCTTAACATAATGGGAAAATGATCTAAACCATTTTGAGCTATGTGATTTAGGACTGAGTCAGGAAAGGCTGGAAACTAGTGACAGTTAACCAAGGCTCTATCTAATCCAGATTTTATCCCGCCTGTATCATGACTATTACTGGTCCAGGTAAAATGGTTACAACTGAAACCTATGTCACTAAGATCATAATCACGAAGTATCTGAGAGATAATTCCATTGCTAGATGATGAAGTTTGACTTAGTCTGTCATCAGGACAAAGGGTTATTTTCAAATCTCCTATTGCAACCCATGGAACTTTAACACTAGCACTAAGAATTTTGATATAATTTCATTGTGATTCGTGTTCATCTTTATATGAAGTACCATATAAACAATATAAGAACAATTCTCCCTTAGAGGGATTATTTAAGACTAACGATCATGTTAGAGATGGAGTTTACAATATCAACTTTGAATCGGTCCTTCCAGGGAAGAATTAATCTAGCACCACCACCCATAGATAGTACATAGCAATACTTAGGGAATTATAAGCCTTTTGTAAGCTTAATTAGTCCATTATCATTGATTTTAGTCTCTGAAACAAAAATAATATCTGGATTATGGAGAGAATTGAGATTCTAAAAATGGTCCCTAATGACTTTAATTTGAGAAAAAGCCCTGACTATTCCATGACAGAATCTTCATGGATAGACTAATATAAAAACACAGTTAATGTAAGCAGTAACAAAACTAAACAAAATAGAACTTTATGCTATGAAAAACTTTAAAGGATTTTAATTAAATAACTGGAACTAAAAATGTAAGATTATTAAAAATAAGAAAACTAAGAGTTTGACAAAAGATTACCTGAGTCACAATTTTTCCATGAGATCCATGAGTGGTAGTTGTGTCTCCTGAACCTTAAGAACCCATCTTCATTGTACCAAAATTGTTCGATATAGAAGTTGAGTCAAGACTCAAGAGTTACACTAGTATGACAAGGAGGGAGAACATGTATATTGTGAGGATTATTTGAGGGTTCATTATTCCGAATAGAGTTTCTCACTCTTTTACTTTGCATGGATTCATATTCATTAGTAGTTTCTTCTTCTACCTCAATCATAATCGATTTCTCAGCATTATTATCTTTAAAATCTTCGGTATTCATACCACATTCTTATGGATGTTCTTTTTTATACTTAGCATACTTCTCAACAGTTAAATGATCTAAGAAGACTTGATAAGAAAAATACTCACAGTTTTCTTCAACACGATCTATAATAAAACATTTAGCACATATATTATGAGGTCGTATAACCCAGTAATAATGAATCCAAACCTGATTATTTCCTATGGTATTCTACCAACCAACTCGGATTAGGGGCTGTTGCAGATCAACTTCAATCCTAGATGTGATTGAATCTTCATATCTTGGCTGACATTTTTTCGGTTCAGATGGGATTTTCCGACCTATAAATTAAATTGCTTCATCAACCACTGCTACATTCATATGTTCCCTTTTAGTATTTTTGAGAAAGTAATTGTAATCTCTTGTACCAAAAATTGATGTTCCTCCGACTTAATCTCATTATTGTATTTTTGAATAGAAAAGAGCTCATCATTAATAATTCAAGGACCTCTCTTTATAACATCCTCTTGCTCAACCTCATTGTTTAGTTTAACCACAAAAAGATTATGACCCATCAACTTAGTTTCCTTATTCTTATATATCCACCACAAAGAGTTTTGATAGCAACCCTCACTTTCTTAATCTCAATTTTGTCTTTGACAAAAAACTTGCCCAGAATAATGTTTGACCATTCATCCGCCGCTTCATTGATTAGCCTGATAGAAGATATTGTTATTCTTTGGAATATGGATACTTATAAAGGTTGTTTGAAGTTGTTTACTATCTTTTGAGACCTGGCTTTGAGAACTAGAATCCATAGTTTCTGCAAGACAATGTTTGAGAAATGGAAGCCATTATTTTCAAAAAGTTTTTTTTTTTTTTTTTTTTTTTTGAACTATGATTTTCAAATTCATCTTTACTTCCATCTTCTCATCCAATTTTTTTTTTTAACATAATATGCATATGACTCGCACTCACAATAACCTAAATTTTTAGTACACCATGTAACGTGAAATCTCAAGGGAGAAAGAAGATAACCATCTCCTCTACAATGGAAATTAATTCTCCTGAATACAATACATTATTTGAAAGAAAGGCCCAAATCAATTAAATACATTTGAAAGTGTTTTATAACAATATAACAAAGTTTTGAACAACATGTCTCTCAAGTTAGAGAACCGAGTGTTTGTGAATGTCATATACTTTCTTCAATAATAGGCTAGTTTCATGTGTAAACATGAAACCAGAGGGAGTAGTTGGAAGGATTTTTAAAAGAAACTATGTAGCGAGTACAAACATGACTATATCATTACATATATATCTAAGAGTAAGATTTAACAATACTTGAAATAACGAGGATACCGAGTGCACCATAATCTTTTTGATATCAACCTATATAAAAAACCTTGTAAAACCGAACCTAAACAATAATGGCCAAACGATTATTTCAACAAGGTATACTTGGTAAATAGTCATCGAAAGGAACTAACTATGAGATTGTTACCAATTTGATTAGTGTACAAGTATGATTACTCAATTACAACTATGACAATAATCATAATGCATAAAGCAAAACAATCACACAATACAATAAGGTTTTGTTAACGAGGAAAATTGCATGGAATAAAACCCCCGGAACCTAGTCCAGTTGTGAATACTCTCGGAATTAAGCCGTTATAGAAATTGACTAGCGCAACTTCGTATATTTGAGACCAAGTAAACACTCATTCTTTACTCTGTTCCTTATGAATAGCCGTGCCTACAACCAATCTGGTCTATGCAGGTGAATCCCAAGAAAGAGTCCATTGTCTTGAGTAGCTTCACTGCTTTGAAGACATCCGCTCCCAACTTCTTTGGATCGTAACCTAAAACAACAAAGGACTACATATGTTTCATTTACCAACTCACTTATGGATCACCCAAATCAATCTTTTAATCAGTGATAAAGTAGAGTAAAAAACCTTACATTCATATTTATAAACCCCTTTGGTCAAAGATCAAACCAATACAGTGGTTATCAAAATAATCAATCTTAGTGAATAAGCTTTATCCAAACAACTCAATGCATCAAGATAGTTTATTCGATCTTTCTATAAGACTTATGTTTATCAAGATAAATAACTTGTGGATCTTAAAGAATCAAGTATGTAAGAAGTAACACAAAAATCATTTGTAAAAGGAAAAGTCTTTAATCCCAATCTCCCAAGTAACTGCTACAAACAACTTGATTCCGATATTGATCAACACATACAAAACGGAGTTTGTTAATGTTGATTGATCAAAAGTTTTACTAATAAATCTGGAATCGATTAGATCTGTTCTAGTCAATCCTCAAACAAACTGTAGTGACTTTGTATCAGAAGATAATGACCATATAATAAACAAGTTTGATCTATCAAGAATAACTATACGGTTAGTTCTTAATCAAATAAATAATTAACGAAAAACCAATTAGCACAATATCGAGAACAAGAAGTCCATGGATAAACTATACTTCATAACTCCGTATACTCAATTTGTATAAATAACTAGTTTATCATTCCTTAATGATACTTTGATCATAGTGTAATGACCAAGTCACCAATATTAAAGTCATTGTAGACAAACTCAACTTCATTTGTTATCTTTTTTAATGAATATAGACTTGAAAGAAAAAAAGATATAAATGGAACAAATTAAGTATGTAGTTACTAACATCAAACTTAAGGATGATGTATTCATCGTCTTCAGGTCTTCATGAGTAACCATAGCAAGTCTCAACATTTCTATGTTCTTAGTATAACCTAACTAAGTTTACTTTAGTGATCAAATCAAGAAACTTTGCGTTTTGAAACTAAACTTGACAACCGAACTTGACATACCAGCGCTTGGTGAGATCAACCGAGTAATGCTCTAATAATACTAATTAACTAAATGGGTAATTTCAAATTTGTAGCATCTTGGTAAGTATTAATTTTTTGAGTGACAAAAAGAAAAGAAAAAAGAAAAACATCAAGGAGCATTTATCTTCCCTTCCTAAAAAAGAAATTTGTGCTCACTAAATGATTTATGTTTTTTGAAGATATTTTGTCAAAACATTTTTTCAAAACGTTTTGTTGAGGGATCCCGTCCCAAATAAAAAAAATTAATTTTCTTATGGATTAATTTTCTTCTTGTATACTATATTCGCATTATAATTAAATGTATTTTATAACATATAGCCTTTCCATTTTGTTATTTGAAAATAATACTCCCTCTGTTTCAAAAAGACCGTCCTCTATTCCAATTCCGTCAGTTTCAAAATTGTGTCCAACTTATGTTTATAGGCGTATTTTTTAAATGAACTCTCTATTATAGTCTTTAATTTTTCATATTCATAAATGCATATTGATGGGACCTAATCTAAAATATTAAAGAAATTTGTACAATTAAGGAAACAAATATATCCTTCATTCCTTTTAAAAGAAAAAATATTTGGCTCTAAGAATTAAACTCCCTAAAGAATTTATACTCCATAAATTTGATATCTTTTAAATTTCCTTTTTTATTTCCTATTTACAATCTTCTTAACAATTTTAGGCAGTTTTTAATACTTGCATTTTTATTAACATAAAATAGGTAAATAATTAAGGGCAGTCAAGTAAAGTATTATGGTCTCCCTAATATTTTGACAAATTCAAAGAAGACTGTCTTTTTGAAACGGAGGGAGTAAATTTTAATTACAGATCAGTCGGGTTATCAACATGTAAGAAATTAGTCGGAAGCCTAGCAAAAAGCTGAGCTCCAACCCCCTTTTGAATAACTACACCTAAACGATGGAAAAGAAATTCCCCACACCAAACATTAGCATCATGGGTAGCAATAGAATTACGCAATCACTTCAGAAAGTTTGTAATGTCATCGCCTAGGTTTCCAAAAGTGGTGAAAGCAAGAGTCCCATAACCATAGACTTGTTCTGAGCACTTCTCTAAATACTTGGCATTCTTTCGAGCAACATCATTCATGATGGAAAGTCCCATAGTAAAAGTACGGACCCCTCCTCCAGTAAAAGGTGAAGCCCCAGTCACATCTAAGCACATATCACGCCAATTATCCCAGTTATATACAAATATATCAGTTGGTCTCAAAGCAGTGCCGTTATTCGAATGAAAACCCAAGTCAACCTCCTTCCTAGAAGGCACACCCGCTCGATAACACATGTCTGCTATAGTGTCACGCACCAAATCATGTCTAAATTTAAGACCCACCTCATTCACACAATGCAAGGCATGATCTCCAAAAGCATTCATATCTCTCTTGCAGAAGGGACATGTACCATCTACCTCAAATAAAGGAATCCCCAATCTGTACTGAAGAACAACACTGAATTTCCTGGATCCAATATGTTGATTAAGCCTCATAATCAGAATTGCCATTAGGAAATCCCAAACATGTTTTGTTTGGTTATATTGCCATAACACAGAATCTCGCTCCGACATAGCAAACTTGGTGGGTATGTTCTTCTTTACAACATCAAAGTAGATTATCGCCAGAGAGTTCATGGAATGGGTTAAAAAACTACTAAGATATAGAGGAATAACATCACCTAGTGAATTAAAGGATTCAATAGCTTGCTGGAGAGAATGACCTCTGCCACTGATACCAATACACCGCATGATGGTGGACTGTAATTCAAGGGTCTTCATGCAGGAAGAAAGGTAACAATAATGATTGGTGTCTTGCATAGTACAAACACCCAAACCCCCATGTTTGAATGGAAGGGTGGAAATACGCTGTTGAAGGAGGTCTTACCCAGGCCCGTTGTTAGAGCATAGCTCGGTTGAACCCACCAAGTGTTGGTATGTCAAGTTTGGTTCTCATATTTTAGTGAGCCAAAACTCATTTAATGAGTCGCTTGATTATGTACTAGAGTCAACTTCGTATAGGTTAGCTTGAAAGTATTAGGATATGAGACATTACAAGTATTTCAAAGACTTGAAGAAGCGAAGAAGTAAGGAGCTACAACGACAACATCATCCTTCCACTTGAGGTTAGTGATATTTGACTTGAACTGTTTCATTCCCTATCATATCTTTCAAGTCGTGCATATTGAAAACATAACTGTGAAGCATGAATGATTACACTCTAGTTAGACATAGTATAAGGAATACAATACGAGGTTTATTGCTTAACCATTAAACTTTGTATATAAGACATCGACATAATCGTTTGAATGTTATTGTGATTATGTATGGGTATAAGGTGAATATTTCATCCTATAGGAAACAATGTTTTACATTTGTTTAAAGGAAGTAAATTCATGAACTTGTTTTGTGAACCGAAAGGGAAATCGCAAGGATTTATTGGTATTGTTATTCATTGCATATTTTTTGAACTACCAATATGTGTGATTAGTATAACCGCTCATGACTTGTTTATGTTCTTGGTAAACTATTCATAAAGGCCTGACTTTTGTATTGGTATGACTTTTATTAGTAAAATCGATCTTAACTAATCACCTGAGATGGTATGATCGATTAAGTGTTATTGGTATGACCAACTCTAGGTGATGGGAAACCGATCCTAGTAAGAGGTGCAACCTATCACAAATGGGGAATTGATCCTTGTATGAGGTGCAGCAAGTTTTTAGTAAAAAGGGGAACCGATCCTATGGACATGTGCAACAAGTATAAGTTAGATACCACATATATGTGGGAACCGATCCTAGTACCTAGTCAACCGAATTTTTGGAAATCTAGTGTGACTAAATCCAGTACCCACATGGAGGTAGAACCGAAACTTTTTTTTTGGTAGAACTGTGAAACCCATGTTTGGTGATTGAGTGTTCTTGATCAATCACGTAGTTCTTGAAAGTCATATGAACCAATTCTAAACTTGTTTGGAAGTGTGGCAAATCGGTTTCAAGATTGTAAGTATGAAAAAGGACTTACAAAGTAAAGATGTCGACATACTTTGAACATGTGCAGTAACACTTATATTTATTATTCAAAGATATTCCTTAATAGCAAAAGGAAAAATCCCAGATCGAAAAATAAACTGAGAATCTTTTATTTAAGGTTGTTAATTTATTTTTGGAAAAATGAAAATTAGTAATGTACATTTACTAGTTGGAAATGTTCTAAGAGATTTTCAGTAAATATTTGGACAAAGCTTTTTCAGGAATTATGGAAACCGAATTTGGAATATATTGCATATCTTGAGAATATTTTGGGTTTTGGAAATTCCTTGGTGTCCAAACTTCCTTGTCTATAAATATCAAAGTTTGCATTTCGAGCAAACTAATCCTAAAGCCATCAAAACTACCTCAGTTGTGTTGTTACTAGTGGAGTCGTCTATTCGGAGAGGAAAGTAACCTAATTAGGCGAAATATCTTACGGCCGCTCAGTTTAAAGACTTCTTTGGGATTGAGAAGCTCTATTAGTACCGTTGGTGGGAAACTAGATAATTGCGGTTTATCTTTTGTTTTCGATTGATTTGATTGACTAATGGTGGTTGAACTTTGATTGCACCTAGTTTGTTTATGATTGAGAATCTTCTCTTCTGATATAAGATTCACTCAAACTAGATCGAAGTTTCGACGGGGATCTTTAGACTGTTTGTAGATCTAAAGATGTCTTGTGATAATCCATTGTTAACACACTCCGTTTTATGCGTGATTGATTACAAGAGATTCAAGTTGATTGTGTGCAGGTGCTGATTGAAGATTAAAGAAAATTTGAAGACAAAGAATACTTTGAATATTTCTGATTTGGGTTCATAATCTTTGGTGTGCACAATACTTGTTTACATAAAATAGGATCCAACGATAATCAATTTATCCTTGTAGTAGATTGGATTGATTAGTCGTGTAGATCGGTATCAATACAATTCTTTGTGATTAAAAGTATTGATTGCAAAATCTTAACAATAACTTTGGTAGTTGTTGATAAGATAGATCTAAGAACCTGACAAAGGAGTTTATTTAAAATAAACAGAAGAGCCTTTTGTCGAACTCACATCACTTGGTTGAAAAGAGTTGATACCAAACATATTTGTTGTTCCTTCACTGTTTGGAATACGAACCAAAGGAACTGTTCCAAGTACATGACTTATTACAAGTCGGAGGCGTGGGAATACAGACGGAACTAGGTGAACTATAGGTTTAGTTGCTTGGTCTCAACTATACGAAGTTGGTTTTGTTTTGTATAGCGGATTAATCCCGAGAGTATTCAATTCTGGACAAGGTCTCATGGTTTGTATGCATTTGCAGTTTCCTCGTTAACAAAATCTTCTTGTGTCTTTTACTTTTCTATTTCCGCAATTATAATTGTTCGTACTATAATTATAAGTAAAATACACAAACGTTAATTCCTATTTACTTGATAGTAATCCTATTGTGTTTGTTTAAGTCCCAACCATTTATCAAGTAAACATACTTCGTTTTTGTATTGTCTCGATCTTGTATCCATAGTCAATCACTCAAGTTATATTGTTGTCGTATTGTCTCGATCTCGTATCCATAGACGATCACACGAAGTGTGAACCGATTTTTTGTATTGTCTCGACTCAATCCATAAACAATCAGTTTCGGAGAAAGGACTTATGGGTGGAAAAGTTTTAAATTGAGGTACATTTGGGTACCCTCGTCTTTTCACCCGTCACTTGTAATGATGTGCCTAAGGAATTGAAACATCCGAGTGCCGGATAAGTCTTGAGCCTCTTGTACAAACCCCGTCCTAGTAATTCTCAGCGCAAAGTAAAGTCGTGACACACCCGTACAATTTCTAAACAAGAGCAGTTCGCATTGAGGGTCTTCTAGCTTCTCTACTGCGTCTATAAGATCAATAGTTTTGCGCACTCTACTGACAACCAAATTCTTATTGAATTGAGCATCAATACTGACCCCCCCCCCCATCCCAATAGTTTAATTCCCTTAGATGGCCTGCTAATATTAGGAGGAAAAACATCAGCTACCGAAGCTCTTGGGTCAGGAGAGGGCCAGAACAACTCAGTTTTCGCAATATTCAAATGCAACCCCCTATCAGATCCCTCATCCTGAATAATTTTCAACGCTTTTGCAACCATCAATGTATCACCAACCAAGGTACCATCATCAAGGTACCAAGCTTGCATTTCAAGCTCGCATTGCGCAATAATTTTCTTGATCAATGGATGAAGAGTAATAGAAAACAACATTGGCCCCAACGGATCACCTTGCTGCATACCCTGGGATGAGGATAAAACATGATCCATGTAATATAAACGCGTAGGTGAAGCGTAACAAAACTCTACCCAACGAGAAATCAATGGGAACATTTTACGTACTTCTAAAAGCATAGTTGTACGGTCAACGAGGTTAAACGAATTCGAAAATTGGAAATGAATATGTCAACATGTCTTCCCTTTTCATTTTATGAATAATATATTTTAGAGCATCTCCAAAAGTTCTAAATAGTCTTATTTATTTGTGTCAAATAAGATTTTTGACCTAAAATTTGAGAAATTACAAAATAGGAGTGATGACATGGACTAACTCGTGACGAGTCAGGAATTGACTCAAACCCAGATCGCGAGCTAGATGCAAACAAACATGTTGTAGGTTGAGAATGTACATAAAATCAGTGATTTGCATTACTTCTCCTAGAGATTTTTAATTAGCTTTTCTTCCAATCGTCAAGTATTCCATCCAATACTCGGTCACCCAAATAAAAATGGAATTACCCAAAAAATTGATGTTGTGTACCCTATTGGTGACTCAGCTAACTGAGTATTGGATGAAATACTTGACAGATACTGAGGAACTGCTAATTAAAAACCTCCAGAAGAGGTAATGCAAATTAGTTGGATCTCAATCTCAAAGGTGTTGTCCACGTTATAGGACAAGTCATCTTCAAACTGTCCACTGTGGAATATCAGATGACGTGCGCGGTAGTGCTGAATCTTATTCTCAGTTGACATCTTTGAAACTTGTTGTGTGTATAAATCTAACTGCTGAGAAACACAAGAGAAGAGAAGGGATGATCAAACAAAAACCCTAATCTCCATCTGTCACTCCCTCTATTGAATTACATCGTTCATTCTCTGTTCCTGTCTTTGAAAATGGCGGTTCCGATGGTTGGGTTTCCAATTGTATTACTGATACGGATAACGGGAGTTGTAGTTTCAGCTTTGGTTCTTACTTGGACTTTACATTACAGAGGAGGTTTAGCTCTCTTTTCTGATAACAAAGATCTTATCTTTAACGTAACCTCTCTCTCTTTTTCCACCTTATCTCAGCTCATTGTATTCAAATTTTGCTACGTACATGTAAATTGATTGACCTTCTGATTGGCTGAAATTTTAGATCTGGGTGATACAAAAATGGTAGAAATTTTGTAAATAGTTGTAGTTCGAAAATTTCTATTTTTGGGGCTTTTCAATTTTGGAAATTTTTGTTGCACCCATAGAGTCAAGGTTTCAATTTGTAATACCATCTTAATTAAGTACTGTAATTTGAATATTTAGTGATTTTTTTGTTTGTTATAGGTTCATCCAGTATTAATGCTGATGGGACTCATACTTATCAATGGTGAAGGTACAAGAACACTCTTGTAAGCTCATCTATGCTAGTTTTTATAAAAGATATCCGTTTATTATCAGTTGTAGTGGAAACCTGAGAACTTTCATTTGTATGCCTAGACAATTGAACATGTAGCGAGACAATGTATTGCTGCGATTCCAGCAATGTCTGTTAGGAAGCATTTTGTTGTGTCTTAATGATGAGAAGATATATAGTAATGGGGATTATATTGAGTTTATAACCTTATATTCTAGCAAAACCCGTTAGAGTAGTTGTGAAATTTGTTATGGGTAGAGAACAGGACAAAGTAAAACCTTCTTGTGAATTAGAACTGCAAACCATTTTGTATAACCTCAGCAATGCTAGGACTTAACTGCTTTAGAATTCCATCTTCTTAAGGTTGTTCATCATGGATTCTTTTCGTCAGAATGGTATTCTGAATACTATTTTTGTTTCTGCATTGAAATCCCATAGGACTCGTAAACAAACCTGTTATATGCTTTCTAATACTTGAAAGAAATTAAGGTGCAAGATATGCTTTAACTCACTTTTATTTCATTTCAGCCATGCTAGCATACAAGACAATGTCAGGGACTAAAAATTTCAGAAAATTAGTTCATCTTACACTGCAATTTCTAGCTCTCATGCTGAGTGTCATCGGTATTTTGGCTGCCTTGAAATTCCATATCGACAAGGGAATTGATAATTTCTATAGTCTGCACTCTTGGCTGGGTCTTGCCTGCATATTTCTATTTATGATTCAGGTAGGTTTTCATTACTTCTGTTTTTGATCTTGTTCTTGGAAAAATGAGTTGGTCACAAATTATTGTCTTGATATAGTTGGCAGCTGGATTTGTAACATTCTGGTATCCTGGTGGCGCGAGAAGCAGCAGAGCTGCCTTGATGCCATGGCATGTATTCTTTGGGATTTATATTTATGCCCTTGCTGTTGTGACTGCTGTTACTGGTATCTTAGAGAAGGTTACCTTTCTCCAAACCAACAACGTAATATCACGCTACTCCACTGAGGCCATGTTGGTGAACTCGTTAGGTATATTGATTGTTGCTCTTGGTGGTTTCGTTGTTCTTGCTGTTATTAGTCCAACTACAAATGGAAAAATAGATGCTTACAGAGCAATGGAGTAAGTTCGCACTCATGCAAGCACTTCAATCGTTCATTTAATCCTTCAAATTACTGTACTTCTCATTTATATGAATTGCAGATTTAGTTTGTTGTAAAACATATACAAATTTTACAATAAAATTGTTTCATTTGAAGTGATCTCTACTTCGTTTCAACTTTGTAAGTGAAGTTAGTGATCTTTACTCGTTTCAATCGTGTATGGTGCCGTTCTGCCGAATCCACATGCCAAGCTTCTGAATCCATGGAGATCGGTTTAACAGTACAGCTCATAGATGGGGTGAGTGGGAGGTCTTGGCTTCCCATAAGTTCTCTAGATATTGGCTTGCCTACAAGAAGATTGGGGTGGCGCAGGCTGGTGCTCAGACATGAGACTCAATGCATAGTTTTTTCATGGCATAGTGTGTATAGCCCGTCTCTCTTTTTCAAAGTCAAGTCTAGTTTTGCTCAATGGCTTAATACTGTTTCTGGCTCTCATTGCTGATCTTCAGGCTTAAAATGTCACCTGTGTAAATAACTGAGCTGTACTAGTTTGCTAATTCAGATGAACCACCACTTAGTTTTAGCTTCATAAACCCAACACTGTCCAGTAGCCTCTCGGTTCAGACTGAACTTCTCAGCCTAGCTATCATGGAACTGATATGCTCTCAGTAGAGAAAAGCTTTGCGTTGGGATCCAGAGTGCAACGATTCTCATTCACAGTCTCTCGTTTAACAGGTAGATCGCAAAAAAAAAAAAAGGGTGCAAGGAATGTCAGGTCACGTTATTGTCTTCCTAGTTCCTGGAGATGCAAACATCCATTCAAATGTTCATAGGTACATACCAAACTTTTAATACAGACAGGGACCACGGCGATCAATTGGACCTTTTTAACAGCTCAGTTTTTGATTGACCTCCACCTCCATTTTTAGTTTACAGGAGGTCAGGTTAAGGTTGATGTTAAAGTGGAACTTAGTTCAAGGAATAGAAAAGAAAAGTGTCAAATTTTAACTAATTTGATCAAATGAGCATCATTATTCCAAACCAGCTCAAAACGGAATAAAGCAAAAAAAGTTAGGGTCTCTTGTGTATAGATTATCCAATCCTTATACATATCCCAAGCATACATTGATAAATGGCTTGAAATATGAATGCCAGTATCAAAAATAGGACTTTCCTTTCCACTGATGAATGGAATCACACGCTCTCATTTATACCCACAAGTGTTCCCTACGGTACTCTCGCACAATGACAGGTACACTGGTGGGTGGAACCTGCAAAAAATAAGTGCAAGGAATGTCAACTCACAAGATTGGGCAAAACCCGCAAGGAGGATTTATTGGTCAAAGAAAACAGAAGAGGGGTGGGGGGAACAATAACACTCACCAAGCCATAATCTGTCACAATCAATGACACATAATCTGAAGGTGTTGCATCATACCTGTTAACACATCATAGGTAATTAAGACAATCAGTTTGAATAGTGGCAAGTGGAATAGCTAAGAATGATGTAAATTTAGTTTACTTACAGGAGGTTCAAAAGTTGCAAATTTTCATTATTTGCCCAGTTATCCAAATAATTTACGTCCTTCCTTCCAACAACCTTGGCAACAGAATCTGGATCACCTGCAAAAGAAACAAAAGGCTTCGATTTAACACATTCCAAAAGTCCATGAACTAATCAAAAGAAAGGCAATAATAATATAAATGAAATAATCCAATAAGCTTTTCAAGTAGTGAACATACCTAGTTCGTTAGAGCAAATTGAATCAAGCTGTACCCTCTCATGAAACTTATATGCTTCACAGCATACCAAGACAGGAACACGAAATGCATGAGCAACCATAGCAACACAAGCAGTTCCAACCCTCGAGTATACAGTTCCGTTAGATAACACTGAAGAAGCCCCAAGGAAAACCCTTGTGACTTCATGCATGATGTATGAAATAGCATTTATATGGGTGTATGTGCAGTTGAGCCCCTTCACCACCAACCTTCGCAGTAACGCTAGTCCTTCAAGTTTTGGACGTGAGTCCACCACTACTACACGAAACTGTTTCCCCAGTTCATGAGCCTTCAACAGTATCATTTCAACAACAGTGGGTGATCCATACGTCAATAGCACATCCCCATCTGTGATCTTTGACACAGCATGATCGACTATTGCTTTATCTGCAAGTATTATCTTATCCAGTATAAATCGATCAATGTCTGCCTGAAGAGCTATTTTTGCTTCAGACTCTGAAACACTCAAAGGTAATTTTGCGACACGGTTCTTCAAAAACTTAATTGCATTGCCCATGCTGATCGAAAGGGGCCTACACTCTATCAGAAAAGAAACATAGCTTCCAATTTTTGCAGTTAAATCTCTAACTAGAGCTTTTTCGGAAGGAGTAGTGTAATCAGTAATGGCATCTTTAAACGCTTGAAGCATTGCAATACAACGGGCATTACCACCAGATATATCTCCTGTTAAATACTGTAGCCCAACCTGGTCATATTTGACACATATTAGGTGGTGGTACTGTGTTAATAAAACTATTGCAAGTTGCATGACATGATAACTAATTGCTTGTACAGTTACATAAGTATGAATAAAAAAAATAGAAGTACGTTCAGGCGTAGATATTAGAACACAATAACTCACCTTATATAAGGAAGGATGCATTGGATCAAGTGAGAAAAATTTAGACTCGAGATCAGGAAGCTGTGTTCCATGTTCATACTGAGGCAAGTGTCTAAACAACTCAACCCTGTTTCTAGCTTCAGTTTGCTTGACAACAGCGCGCCTTTTAGCTTTTTCGACACTTTTTATATCGTCAAACTGCATGCGTGGATGAGGCACGTCTTTCTTCCTATCCTTTTCTGTAGGGCGATCACTTACTTTCTTCTCAGAAGTTGCAACTTGAGAAGCCTCCTTCTTTTGCTGAGGTTGCTTCACTGCTTTAGCTGGCTTTGAAGTTCCTGGAGCTGGACCTCCTGCCGCACCCTTGCTTCCTACGGCTGTAACCAACATCACAGAAGAGAGCAGTCAGAGGAAATCCTCTTTAATGGTACATGCAGCTACAACCAATACATGGTTCAACAGGGAAAAAAATGCATGATGATGGCAGATGCTGTAACTTCAGTGAACAAAGTAATCGCGGTTGATTTTGTGAAAAAAATAGGAGTCAGAGAAGACTTTGACAGAGAGAATAAAAGGTAAATCAAGACACTCTGCCTCTTATATAGGCCAGAAATATACAACTCCAACATGACGCATTACATTTTACACGTGGGAGCATAACGACAAACTGATATGTTAATTCAATCACAGAGAATTGCATTTGCATAATGTTAAAGTCATAATTTTACAACAGCAGAGAAATGCGGATTCATTCTGGATATCCGAGCAACAAGGACCCATGATGTGAAATCAATAACAGCTCAGCTAAAAACATAATTTGTATTTCAAACCCAAAAAGCAAGGTAGTGTTTCAGTAGCTAAGCTGTTACGATTACACCTTAGTAATCTTGTGATACAAGATGATGTTAAACTAGAGAAAAAAGAGAAATCCTGTGAATAACATTCAAAAAAAAAAAAAAAATCAACTTTCACATTTCCCAAAGAATCAATAATTACACCCTCAATATTTTTTTTTGCCAATTCCAATATTAAGTTAATAAAAAAAAACTGCTCGACTCATTATGCTCCTCTAGGAATAAGTAAGACATACCTTTGTTAGCAGCTTTTGCAGCTCGTTGGGCCTCCTGAAGGGCACGCCTTTCGGCTTTTGAGGTTTTCTCTTTTAGTGGCTTTGAAACTGGTGGTCTATCATTTTGCTTTTCCACCAGTCCGCCCTCCCCGATTTCTATAAGCAAGATTTCAATCAATAAATGTTGCAACAAAGGAGCTTCTAGACGGACATGCATATCCATACAAAAAAAAAAACTACTGGTGGACAGCATATAATACAACGAGGCAAATTACTATAGAAGGGACACTTATGAAAATGGATAAAACTGTTTGCTGCTATTTCTTGCAAGCTATCACAGAAATCTTACAGTAGTTACAGAGATCTTATACATGGCATAATGGGGAAAAAAGCTCCTCATAACTTAAACCCTCGTGTTAGTTAACAAGGAAGACCAAACAAGAAATTGTGTCCTTTTTGCCATCAAAAGAAACAACCCTGAGAATTTGATGAGGTTATGCCCCTGCATCAGAATTGCCAAAAAATAAAAGTGTGATAGAACAAGCTAAACGCTCCATCAGATTCCCAGGAGTTAAGGCTGGCAACCATGGTATTCATGTAAGACAATACGAGTCAGACACTCTACCTAAGAATGATGCATCTATTTCAGATACATACGAGTCAGACACTCTACCTAAGAATGATGCATCTATTTCAGATACTGAAAATGTCTAGTCTTCAGTTAACAAATCACTCAATTTTCAGTCGAAACCTCATCCCATATCCTAGTTTCCCACTTAGATTCATACAAATCCTATTCACAAAAGATAATCTTACCAACTGAACATAAACATGGTACAAATGAATAAAATCAACTCAAACCTAAATTCACCAATTCTGTGCTTACCAGGAGTCTTGACAACAGAAACAGTAGTCAAATTAGTAGTTGCAGGCAAAGTACTAGATCTAACAGCAGCAGCAGTAGTAGTAGTCATATCAAATCCACCACTAAAAGAAGAAGCAACTTTTCCTCCACCTCCCCCGCCTTTACGAGCCCAACCCGGTGATGATTCCTCAGAAAAATCTCCATCATCCATTCTACTACTGGAACCCAATTGTGTTGGTGATGACATTAAAGATTCAGATGGATTATAACTACCAGATATTATAATATTATGATTACCATCTCCAACATGAGGTCTTCGAAGAGGAGATAACGGAACTGGAACAGAAATGGGAACTGGAACAGGAACTGGACGGGAAGTTTGAAACCCTAATGAAGAAGTAATATTATCAGAAGCATGACGAGCAGGAGGAATCATAACTGGTGATAGAGAGTTCCCAGAAGGGGATAAGCTCGACACTCCTGGTGGTGATGTTGATTCAACTGGAAATGATTGTGAACGATCTGGTGGTGCACCTGGTGTGAAAAAACCTACTTGGCGTACTTTAGGATCGATCACCATTCTTTGTGATGCTCCTCTTCGTGCCTCCATATGGGAAATTGAATGAATTATTAGGGCTTTTTAGGCTTTAGAGGAAGATTTATGAGGTTATTTTCCATTAAAAATTAGGGTTTAATTTTGGGAGAGTAGAGGATTTAGTTGTTTTCTCTGCTGAATTGTGAAATTTTGGGAAATAGGGTTTTGAGGAATTTTGAGGGGGTTAAAGGGAGTGATCAATCATGTCAGTTCTTCACGAAAAATTTGGGGACCTTTTCCTTCTTTTGGTTCGGGATATAGTATTTCTTTTTCCTTCTTTTTGGGTTTGGGTTTGGGTTTGGTTTGTCCGGAGGTATTTTACTTGAGAGATTTGTTTATGTTTTTTAATAAAAAGAGGAACACCTCAGGTAATATATTGAATTTGACGGATATTTCCATAGCTGGAATTATCGATTGTCGTTACAATTTCATTCCACCTTCGAATGTTTAGATAAGATAATAAAGCCTTTAGACTATGATCCATCCAGGTATGTTTAATTTCATCAAGAATACAAAACAAAGCTAGGCTAAGTTTGCCTTTGTTAGTGGTGGTCAGGATTTTTCTGTGGGAAAGATAAATCAAAGGTTGTGGTTCTTTCTGCCACACCCTACAAGTCGCACACGTGGTGTTAATTCCAATATTATGAATGAAAAATGAATACTCAAGTCAAGATATGGAATTTCAAAAATCATAACGGGGATGTTCGAACTCATGACCTATTGTGTCATAAGAGTGGCCTCTAACCATTGTTCCACCTTGGTTGGAATTGATAAAAAAGATAAATCAAGAGTGGTGGTTTGTTCAACTTAAATACCATAATTGGTCTATTAATTAGTGTTTCACTAATTGCACATAATAAATAATTTATTCATTATAAAGTGTTTTATTAATTAGTGTTTCACTAATTGCTCATAATAAATGACTAATCATTTTTTAATTATAAATGTTTTCTTAATTAATTATAATATTTATTTCTATTAATAAGTAATTTTGATAAATAATATCAATAGACATTTTCTGCAACAATGAGTAGTAGAAGAGGTGGAGGCCGAAAGATTAGTGGTGGTTAAGGGCGGAGCCAAGCACAATTATATTTATTTTTTGTTCTTTTATCTAAAATGGGATACAAAGTCCATTTTTCACATGTTTCCAGCTTGCCAAGAATTTTTTTTCCCTCTCTCATCAAAATCCTGGCTATGCTCCTGGTTTGTGGTGGAAGAAGTAGTGACGGTGAATGTTGGTGAGTAATGATGGAAAATATTAATTTTATGTTGTCGTTACAACATCGATAACATCGTAGTGTGGAAGATGTGGTTGGTTGTTTTTGACTCTTTAAAAAAAGGAAGGTACCATATATTTCAGGGATGATATCATACAAGACAACATTTTCATGATCGCAGTTGGATCACCCAAATGGTACCCATGTTATTTTTGGTACTATATCGTATAAATCATGATTTTTTAATGTTAAAATATAATTGATTGCAATACAAAAAATATATACACGGAGAAAAATTAATGAAACTAATCAATTGACAAAATTTTGTTCAATCTAAACCTCATAATGGCATTTGTGATTGAAAATTAGAATCGCGTCCAACAACCTACATGGGATGGGCGGAAGTGCTGGTGACAGTGGTGGAGTCAAAAATTGACATTGAGGAGGCCTATTTTTTTAAAAAAAGAAACATGTAAAGTTTGGTAGACTAAACCATAAATATATATGGACAAAGTACTATTTATAAAATAAACTAAAAAATTTATGTAGTTATTAAAAATTTAAGGGGTTAGAGCCAGGTTAGTCAACCCTTGGCTCCGCCACTAGGTGGTGGTGGATAAAAAAAGTGGATTCATATGGTTTTATGGTAGTGGCGCGTATTGGTGAACAAAAACATATTATGCTAATTTCGTAACGCCACAAAATGTGTAACGTTATATTATAAAGTATAAAACGTGGTTGATCATTCTAATGTTAAAATAAACTCGAAAACACACATGTCCATTTTAAAAAATTGGTGCAATCAATTGCCATGTTATGTAATAACTAAACGAACGATACGAATCAAGATCAGAACATATGAAATTATTTATTATCGATTTGTTTATGTAAAGAGTGGTCAGGATTTGTCCTTGACAAAGATAAATTTCATTTGGGGTTTGTTCAACTTAACCATTTTTAAAGGTTTTATTAATTAGTGTCTCATTGATTGTTCATAATGATTAATTAAATTTCTATTATAAGTGTCCCTTTAATAATCTAACATAAATACATAATTTTACTAAAAACTATATTAATTCTAATGGTGGTAGTGGAATTAGGGTTAGTATAAGAGGTGGTGGGTGTTTGTGAATGGTAGAGGCGGTAACATTACTATTGGTGGAAGAAATAGTGGCGGTGGATGGTTTTTATGGTGGTGGGAGTTGGTAATTGTAGTGTATAATAATAGTTTTTGCTTTTTAGTGAGTTTTATTGACCAAGTAAAAAAATAATCTTCACAAAACATGCAACATTGTATTGTGAAAGATGTAATTGGTTGTTTTTAGCACGATTGATAAGGACAAAAACCAAATATTTCGTGGATGATATCGGAACGTATAAGACAATATGATCATGACTGTTCGATCTCCCGTATTATATAAAGGCAATTGGTGTACCCACGTAAGAGAACATTACCGCTCTCTCAAGTACTATTACATTCTTTTTCCTGAAAGACCATCAATGTCGAGTTGTTTCGCGATAACTACCTACAATGACAACAACTTTCACTCAATTCCCGATATAAAACCTTATTGACCGGGAAAATGTATTTGCATTCTAAAATATTTGTTTGAAAATTATCTTTGTTCATCAAAATCATCATAAAAAACTCTAAATCATAAATCTAAATTTCGCCTCCGATGTTTATAGAATATTTTTTATATTTCACATTCTCAAATCATGCGACCTCTTGATGACAAATCAACAATATCAAATTACGGATCAATATGTATAGGTTTTATTCACTGGGTTAGAAGGTAGAGTAGACACAGATGGGTAGATCACACAAAGCAGAACATGACTAAGAATACTTCAATAATTTGGTCAAGAGATAAGGTCAAAAATTTAAGATTAACTTTCTATAGGACTAATTAGATTGGCTTCGATATGAGCTGGCTAAAATATGGATTAATAATAATTTTCACGCAAGACAATTGCAAAACTTAGTTTGGCTAACTCTGCCCATGTAAAAAGTGGTCAAGATTTGTCCTTCCTCAATTGCTATGTTATGTGAGAAGAAGGTGATATCTAAGATTGAGATATAATTCAAATCTATTAGATTCATACCATTTACAACTGGATGCCTTGAAAAAAAATTGACGTGTTGTTATTATTATTACAGGCAAGGGATACATTGACCACACTTGCGCAAATAGCTCACTTCGCAAATGATTGGTGTTGCATGTACTGTCTAGAATGCAACGAGGAATTTGAGGAAACAAGGCACCAAAAGCAGTGTCCAGGGTATTTTGGTTATAGTAACTTAGACCCGATGTAATACTTATGTTCTTTTTTTTTTTAGTTTTTCCACAATCTATTTATTTAAGAAAAATGAACATTGCAAATACATAACATCAACAAAAATTAGACAGATTGGTTTGACAATAATGGCTACTGATGGTCCGGAAACGACAAAAGAAAGGAATTGTTGTAGAAGAATTGTTGGGATATACAACGGATTATTTAACACGAATGAAATAGGTATAACTATTTCGATTCTGAAATCACATAAAGTTCACAGTAGAAGATGGCATCAAGTTTAAAGTTAGTCAAAAACATAATATGGCTAACTAAAATGGTGGATCGACATCATCTACGTAGGTTAGTTAGTAGATTAGTTTGGTTTTTATTATGTTTTCAACTTATCTCCACCATTTTGGTGGTTTTATCTACTCCTTTGAGGTTTATCTTCGCATTAATGGCGATTCTTGGTTATTGGGTTGAGATTTAAGATCAACAGTGATGCTCTCCATGCTCCCCAACGACGAAATCTACATCAGAATCTTCATCATCAACTTATCCGGCGACAGAACCTCCATATGTGGTCTTTCTGGCGACGGAAGCTTCATCAAAAAAATATTATTCTCTGCCTATTTGGAGGATCGACAACATGACCATGATAGATGAGTCATCTGGAGTGAAATAGGAGCATGTGGAGACTTTTATGGACGATATTAATTAGTTGATTTCACTGAGATGAGCGTTGCTGACGACATATTTCCAAAAAATATTTAAACTTCCATGTTCATGTAGATCATTATCTTATTATAAGCAATGAACCTAAATAAAAAAGTGTCTGGAAGTTAACATGATATTTCTTTCGTTTGAACATATCTCCAGCGGTAAAATATTAAAGGAAAAAACAAAGAAAAAAAGAGAGGAAAATCCCAAATATTTTTATGACAAACACATATTAAATCATAAGGAATTGATAAGTATTCGGGACACAAATTATACGATATATTAAAAATGAACCAACATCATGGACCGTGCCGTTACGGCACGGGTTAAGGGCTAGTACTTATTAAAAAAAAAAAGATAGGTTTGCTGCCCATATTACATCAGTTCACAAAACCAAACTAAAGTTCTGAGCTAAGAAGTTGATGGAGAATTTTTTTAAAATTTCCAAAGTCTTCACTTATCAAGTAGCGTTGTCTTCGAGCTTCCGCGTACATTCCTACCAGCAACACAAGAGTTGGTTCTGAGTCACTTCTGAAGGATATTTTGTTCCCACTCCAAAATGTTGCCCATTGGAAAGCTGCTTCTGCTCCAGCTCTTTCTATCTCCTCTATTGTTGTATTGTCAGTAGAGAAACCTCTTGCTTCTCTGATTGTACCTGTGTGATCAATCAAAGTTAGACCGATTCCTGCTTTCGAATTAGAGTTCGTTACTGTCAGAGCAATATTAATTTTCAAAGCCATATTTCTTCCTGTCCCTTCTGCAGGGTATTTGTTAATCTGTAAAACAACATCATTTCTAGAATTATAATATAGATCTTCCATATATTATGATATTTGTTGTTCACTGTATTATAGCTATTAATGAACTTGATGATGTTGTTGGCAGTTATGATACTATTCTGATATTTATTTTTAAAAACTACATCGCACTTAACTTTCCAGATCATCCAAATTATAATACTACACAGAACATTGTCAGTCTATATTGTAATCTCCCCTGTTTGGGTTTTCGAAACAGTTTGTAAACCAATCATGAAAAGTTGTTGTGCCATTTCTAATGAAGTCCATATCGAAATTGAAGTGCATCCATACCTGAGTGGCATAATTACAATGCAGTAATAAGTGAGCAAGAGATTCTTGACCTTCGTTACAGAGTTTACATTTAGTATCAATGTCAGGTAGGATATCTTCCACTCGCATACTATTAGGAAGAATGGTGTGGGCTACCTTCCAAATAAAGATCTTAACAGCAGGAGTTGTATCCATGTTCCATATTCTACTCCATTTAGTTTTTGCAATATTATCAGTGTTTATATGCTTGTATAAAGATTTTATAGAGAACATACCTTGTTTATTTAGATTCCATCTAGGATTATCCATATTTTCTTCACATGGTATTCTAATTTTCTTTATTATTTCTATTGTTTTGTTATCAAAGCATCTGGCAAGTTTATCTTGGTCCCAGGTTTTGTTTTCTGTTATTAGCTCACTAACCTTACTAAGGCCCTTAGTATTGATAGTGTTTCTCTGGATTGGGGTTTTAGTCCCTGGAATCCAAAGGTCCTCCCAGATATCAATATTTCTACCATTTCCTAGTTCCCAAAAGCAGCACTTTTTAACTTGGTTGATCCCTGAGAGCAACCCTTTCCAGACCCAACTATCATTAGACTTAGGTTTATTGTTTATGTGTAGAATATCGCATTTCAGATAGTATTTAGCTTTTAAGATTTTAGCACAGACGGACTCAGGATTTTTATTCAGGTTCCATCCCGTCCTAGCTATCATAGCAATGTTAAACTTTTTAACATTTTTTATACCCAATCCCCCTTCTTCCAGACTTTTACAGATAGAAGTCCAGTTTTTTAGACACACTCCTTTTTTCCCATTCTCGTTCAAACCCTTTTCATTATATCCCCACCAGAAGTTCCTTTGCAATCTTGTTATCTGGTTACAGATTTTTACCGGAATTTTAAAACAGTTCATTTGATACACATAGACAGACGAAGTAACATATTTTATCATAATAGATTTCCCCGCATTGTTTAGATTAATTCCATCCCATCCCTTGATCCTAGTTCTCAGATTTTATAATAAAGGTTCAAAATAAGATATTTTAGATCTGTTAGTAAAAATAGGAGAGCCTAAGTACTTCTCGGTTAGGGGAATAGCAGTGACACCTATAATTTATGTTACCCTATGACGAACCCTTGTTTCAGTTTTTTTACTGAAAAAAACTCCCGATTTACTTAGATTAATAAGTTGGCCCGAGGCCAAACTAAAGTTTTTGAACAATTTAACCAGATTTTGACAAGTCTGTTCGCTTACCTTACAAAAAACTAGACAATCGTCAGCGAAAAGAAGATGACTTAAGGAGGGAGCTTGATGAGCCAATTTTATTCCTTTGATCTGTCCAGTATTCTCAGTACTTTGGATAGATCTAGAAAGCGCTTCTATACAAAAATGGAAAAGATAAGGGAAGACTGGGTCTCCCTGTCTCAATCACCTAGTCGGTTTTTTTTTTTTTGTAGGAGAACCATTTAGGAGGACTGATAAAGTGGTTATAGAAACGCACTGATGGACTAAGTTACACCATTTGTGGTTAAACCCCATTTTTGCCATAACACGGATTAGAAAGTCCCATTCGACCCTGTCGAAAGCTTTCGACATGTCGATTTTTAATCCCAAAAAACCTTTCTTAGATTTTGAGTTTTTCATCTTGTGTATAATTTCATGGGCCAAAGTTATGTTTTATGCTATCTGTCTACCTGGGATGAAGGCCGACTGAAAAGGCGATATTAGTTTACCTAGTAGGCCTTTCATACGGCCTTCCATAAGTTTAAAGATCACTTTATATCAAGTATTAGCTAGAGATATATGTCTGAATTCTACCGGAGTAGTAGGATTCAAAGTTTTAGGAATTAAAGAAATAAAAGAAGCATTCATATCCTTAGAGATATGGCTAGTTTCAAAAAAAGTTTGTACCATCTTAATTAGGTCAGTTCCAAGGATTTCCCAATTCTGTTGAAAGAAATTGGGAGAGAAACCATCCAGACCTGGGCTTTTGTCAGGTTCCATCGAAAAAAGAGTATTTTTTATTTCACTTTCTAGCGGCC
Organism: Papaver bracteatum; assembly: GCA_023529315.1. Lineage (NCBI taxonomy): Eukaryota > Viridiplantae > Streptophyta > Magnoliopsida > Ranunculales > Papaveraceae > Papaver > Papaver bracteatum. The sequence goes on from JAJJWX010001320.1 coordinate 491,926, forward strand.
TAGCACACAACATGTCATTATCAGCTTGGGTAATGTTAGTAGGTATTAGGTTTATGAGGTTCTGATCTATATCTGGTTTGACTGAGGTAGCTATTTTAAGCAAGTGTTGAGTTATACACTCCGAGAACTCCTCTTTAGAATTAAGCCAAACATTTTCTTCATTTCTTATCATATCTATTATGTTCCTTCGAAATCTTTGTTTGGCTTTAGTGTGGAAATATCTAATGTTACTATCACCTAAAGCTAAGTTCTGGTTCCAAAAAATTTCTTTGATAACATACCACTTTGCAAGATCATTTATTAGTTTGGCTAACTCATGTGACTTGTTTTCATAGTTTTCAGTCTTGTTTATTTGTTCTAGATTTTTCTTTATAGTTTCTATATTACTATTTATGTTCCCAAAGCTTTTTCTATTCCATAAACGAAGAATATGCTTAACATTTCCTAACTTTTTGTTTACCTTGTAAGCTGGTGACCCCTGAACAGCAGTGTTCCAACTCTCCTAATTAAGTGTCTTACAATCTTCATGCTTTATCCATTCTCCAAAGTATTTAAAGGGAGGAAGGCCATCATCCCAGTGGTTATGAATATTTAGTTTTATATGAACATGATCAGAGGCTAAGGGTCCTAGGTGGTTTATGCTAGAGTTAGGATAATTTCTATTCCATTTACCATTCACTGAGGCTCTGTCCAGTCTTTGTTCAATGTTTTCGTCACCTTGTCTATGGTTATTCCAAGTATACGTGTAACCTGTAAAACCTAAGTCCACTAGGTTGCATTTGTTTATAAAATTATTGACAAAATTTGCTTCATTTTTCTTGAAAGAGAATCTACTTTTCTTTTCCTCCTCATGAAGAACCACATTTAGGTCACCAATAATAATCCACGGTTTGTCATCCGTTTCAGACATCTGTTTTATAATGTGCCAAAATTTAATTTTAAGTTTTCTATAAGGGATGCCATAAAGACAAGTGAGAATCCAGCTACTGTTATCTATGGGGTAAAGGCATGATCATCTATTTTGATGTTAATATTACTCTTTCAAATTAGACACAAACCCCCAGCACTTCCTCTAGGAGGAACTAAGAAGAAGTTATGGACATTTACCATTCTCAAAAAAAAATTCATCTCGTTTGATTGTTGCTTAGTTTCCGAGAGAAATAGAATATCTGGTTTTTCCTTGTTTAAAGTATCAAGGAGGTTGTTTCTAGTCTCGAATTTACCTAGACCTTGAAAATTCCAAGCTATTAAACTTATGAACTGCCAGAAATACGAAACTTCAGGATATCTAAACATTCCTACCATTACACATTTAACAGTGATATAAGCAGTTCTCAAGCAATTCTCAAAGATTATAATGTGCAATAAGATTAATCCTCTGAGATATAAACAATTGTAATGATGGACAATGTAATTGCTAGATTGATTGCTAAAATTCCTTGAATTATTATAAAATAGAATGGGGGTTAGGCTTACCTCAATAAAGCATGCATGATAGGACTTTCAAGGCTTGAAATTGATTCAAATTACCATCCTGCTGAACATAAGAGAAGAATCTGTGTGCTGGATCTATTTCCTTCCCAGTGCTCAAAAGAATGATTTGAGTACTTCTTAGGATCCTTTATTTTTGCAATAGTTTCCTTTGTTTCCAGTTGTAGCAAGAGGTACTTGTAATTTGACTATGACGCATCAGTATTGACATTGATTCTAATTTTGCTTTGCAGAATTTAAACAACTTCATAAATATGCCAAGGAAAACTCAGTAAAGGAACAAAGGGAAAATCACAAATATGAGGAAAGAAACAGGGAAAGGAAATTTAACCAAATCAGTTAGGTAACAAACAAAAATAAAATTATTACAATAAAATATCGGATAAGGGATGTTTTTTTTTAAATAAATTAACAGGGGCAGGTTCAGAACAAACAATATTAAGGGGGGTTTTAAAAAGGATGAATTAGAATGAAGAAGATGAATCTAATTAAGCCTGATAGTAACTCATGGAGAAAAAACAAATTGAAGATCTGGAAAAAATATAGGGATAGAAAAGGAAAACCAATTAATTCTTTAGCATCAAAAGAGAAACAAATTAGAAATTTGATAACATAAAATGAAAGGGGCAAAGGTAAAGAGTGCAAATTTATTTTGAAACCAAACTAGCAGAAGATTTTGATTGAAGAAATCTTATGTATCTCATAAGCAAACGACAAAGAGGCAGAGAAATTGAGTCTTGGTATCACAACAACTTCAAATAGGTGTCTTTGGGTCTTGGTAACTAGAGAATCTTGGTGTCTTAGGAGCTTGAAAAAAATGGTGTCTTAGAACAAGGTATCTTAGCAAATTAATAGTAACATCGGTGTTTTAGAGGCTTGTAGTGATGGATCTGTAATGGGTTTGAGAACATAAGGAATTTAATGGTAGTTATCGATGATCATCACCATCAAAGATGGTGGTTACTGGCTAGTTCGCGGCGGTCAACGGTGGCTATGCGGCTAGAAGCTGGTGTTTTTAGGGTAGGCGATAAAATCTCATAAAACGAAGAGAGAAGAGGAGTTAATTTCAGTCCACCGGGAAAAGCGATAAAATTTCCTAAAGTTAGTTAGTCCAAAAACCCGGAATAGGTTTATCATGTAGTCCACCGGGAAAAACCGATTAATTTTTGTTTGTTAATTGCAGCTCATTGGGAAAAAGTTCATTCCTAAGTGTGGGATGTTGTGGTTAGTTAGGGTTAATATGCCCGACTGGTTTGCGGCTTACCACGTTTAGTCGAGGCCTACTGGTTTCTTTATCTGATCGGTAGAGAAGTATCAGGGATGTCTAAAATAGGTAAAACTATCTTGCATCTTCCAGTCATCCATCTTCGTTGGACTAAGTCATATGGGTTAGAATTGGCTGCTAGAGTAGACAAAAAACGTTGCATATTACACAAAAAACGTTGCTTATTCTTTAACAAGACTTCTCTTTTCAGATATATCTCGCACTCCAACTAGTAGCGAGATAGTTTCGCTGAATGGTTCAGCGCCAAGAAATTCAACTTTTCGTTGTTTAGTTTAACGCAGATTGTTTTATTTTTTGATCCGATGGCTGAGATAGTTGCATCGTTCCATTCATTGCAACATAATTTTACTTTTCGTTGTTCCATTCAGCGCAAATTGTTTTATTTTTTGATCTGACGGCTGAGATGGTTGCGCTGTTCCATTCAGCGAAACATAATTCTACTTTTCACTGTTCCATTCAACGCATCTACTTTTTGCTATTCCATTCAGCGCGTCTAGATGCTAAATTAAAATTTCCATAAGGCTTAGGAGGTTATTCTAGCTTCCAATCTAGATGCTAGATTAGAAGACCATAGGACTTAGTCTAATGGATGAACTAGAATCATTTCTCTATTAACAATCAAACATGATACTAACTACATCTATTAAATCAATTTATTCTCTCGCTTGATTTTAATTACTTTATTAAACTAAAATTCGTTGATTGCAGCAATACATCATGTAATTTTATTAACTAGTTCATCTTTATTAGGTTTTTGATTGATTAAATCATTAAAATTTTGGAAATTTAGGTTTAATGTAATTAACAAGAATCAGTTAATGTTTATGTCTACATTCTAGCATAATCGTCGATGATTATATACGCGTCGACCGATTTCAATTGGTATTCTTCGTGGTTGAATAACACAATTCAGAAGAGGTCGATGTGGAATCTCACATAAACCAATTATGGGTTTAAAAATATCTAAGTTTTTTATGTGTATTTTAGCCTACAATCGGCATATACGATTCCCAACATGTTCCGATCGTAAAAAGCTCAAATTCAAGATTTATTTATTTTTGTAAAAATGATGTCCAGAATTGGCATGCACGTTGCAACATATATGCCGATTCTAGTTTTTAGTTTCAAAATAAAGAGAAAAATTGAGATTGTGGATTCTAGTTTTGTTTTTCGTGATAGCCAATCAACCAATGTTAGACACATGCAAACTCCCTCACCTCTCATTTTTACTTGAATTAATGATAGAATACGTTCTTGTTTGTTTATCAAGTGACAAAGTAAGAATATAAACATCAACTAAGAGTTTATAAAAGACGGTCCACAACTGCCAAATAAAATGTCAGAATTGGTATATACGGTATACACTGATTATGGGTTTTTTTTCATCATATTTGGAGAACATCAATTACAACATTTATGGCACGACATATCTACTGATTTTGCGTAAAATAAAATTCAAAAATTCTTAATAAAAATCAAAAATTTCCATGTCTTAATAATCAGATGTTATGAATTTAAGTTTTCTCATATGATTTTCCATTGATTAATAAATTTTAGATGGTTCCATGATTTTCATATTTCCAAGAACTCTTGATGTTCTTCTTCAAAACCTAACACATACTCTCTATAGTTAAACCATTTTTGATCTTCTTCATCTAACTCATTAATTAACCAGGTAATATATATAATGTGTTAACAGTAATTAATTTGGGGAAATTTAGCCATTAAGAAAAATAGTTGGCTAAGTTTTTTTTTTTTTTAAATTACTATCATTTTTTGTCTTCCAGTGGTAGGCCTCAAATTAGCAAGATTTCTATGGGGTGAACAATCAAAGATTTATTTGCCCGACTATGAGATGAACAAACGTTCAAAATGGATACAACACTCTAGTTTTTTGTCTTCGAAAATTCCCTTAGGCATCTCACATATCATGTTAGAAACTTCTTTATGTTAGGAACTAATTTTAAGCATCTCTTATCCAATGCTAGAAACGTTAATATGTATGACTCCAAGCCGAAGAATTTTTTAAATTGAATGTGTTATCTTTTTTGATAAAAAAAAAGTGCAATGGACTACAAAATTTAGAAGAAAAAAAGTTATCATGGAAAAATATACACTACGCAATTAAAAAAATAAAAATTGGACAATTACACGCATTACATTCTTCAATTTAGTGTTTACACATAGACCTTTTTAAAATAAGTCTTTACCCACTTTTCTGGATAATATTGTAATTAAAATAAAATATGAGGGTATTTTAGATTTTTCTTGCATTTAATCTTCCATATTTAACCTTTTACACAAATCTACCCATTTTCTGATTTTCCTTTTTTTTCTTACGGCATATTTAATGTTGTCCTCTCTTGTAGGAAATGTGGTTAACAAACTGCCGAGTATAATGGGTAAAGATCAAACTAACAACCAAACAAATATCAAATCTTATCTACTAGCATATATTTAGGGCACATACTAGCATAGATGTTTTTACACGTACCTATTAGAGACTTTTTATTCACTTGCTTGTAAAAGTCTTAATACAAGGTTAGGTAAATCTGCAGACTTTTTTTATAACTAAATCTGCATACTAATATTTGTATCATTAGCCAACATTGCAAATGAATTTTTGGATTAATTAGGCATTTGTTTGTACAAAATTATTGGAATTTATATACGCAACCTGTCAAATGTCATGCGCTTGTTGCGGAGCTAGCTTGCATATGACTACTACACTCATCTACTCAAGAATTCATAGACTCGTTGATGAACTGCATATATAGGGAGAGTGATAATACAACTGCTGACAATCACATGAAAAAATTGTTCTTTTTCTTTTTAAAAGAAAATTTGACTAGAAGAAAAATATAGTATGAGATAATGTAAAAGAGATTACAAAATTAAAGCACATAGCAGGTGATTAGTAAAAACTGATGTGGTGATCTTACACACAGACTTGAAGTGGACATCAGTTTAAGTTGAACAACAAAAACTTCTACCTTTTTTTGTTAATTAGCAAAGACACTTGTGTATACATAGTATTAGATGTTACAGATGAAAGCCCCAATTTTCTTCAACATATGTGCACAGGTATGAGGCATGAGTAACATGGGTTTGATTAATTGATTTTATTGTTCTCATAGGTTTGTTTATAAGCACTGGACGTGGAGTATTATTGTTGTTGTCAGAGTTTTCGTTATAGTACATGTTTGGCTCCTTTTTATAGCTCCGTCTTCCATGAGAATTCTAGATTCATACAAGCTCAATGTTCCTGATCATACCCAAATTTTAAAATAACTAAAATCTTAACTATTCATTGAGCATCACCTATTCCTTGCAAAGATACCACTTCTCAACTATTCTCCGCCTGATTCTTGAGTCCCAATCCAATCCGAATCTATGAAAATGCAGAAACCAATATTAACACCTGCATAAACAAAAATGAAACGCAGATCAGTTAAAACATAATTTCATTTATTGGTATATATAAATGGATTAATTTTATTGATAAGATAACCTATTCTTACCTAGTAGTACCTGTTAGAAAAAATGGGTTTGTTTTTTCTTTTGAATTGATAAAAGCAGAAATTATTTTTGGATATAGCAAAAGCTGCCTGGTTAAAAACAAAAGATGTTTTCCGATTAAAGCAAAAGCTGCTTTTCTGAAAAGCTGTTTTCTTATTAAAGAAAAAGCATGCACTATTTTCACTAGACATAACCATTAAATGTGAGAATCTTCTCAGAATTTTTGTGTCATACACATGGGTTTCTCTCCTCTTGTTTATAACATTTTGAACATTTATAAAAGAAAGAGTAGAATGACAACAAGTAGAAGAACTCTTATGTTTTCAGTTGAGAAAGTGAAAAAAAAAGAAAAAGTCTTCATCTGTTTTCCTCCTTTTATTTGCTTTGGTTTTCCTTTTTTTTGAGTGAGAAACAACTCAATATTAATTTCTCTATCTTTAGTGAAAATGAGAGTAGGAGAGTAAAAGAGAAAACAAGTTTTGTTCTTCAATTTTTCTCTATGTTTCTGTGTGGAACAAGGTGGTTTCACTGAGTCGTTTTTCACTGCCAAGTTCTTAGGGTGTTCTCTTGTATGCTACAAGAAGGAATGCTAACGATAGTTGTATCCTGGAGGCAACTTGCCAATGAAGCTATATCATCTCTCTGTTTAGAGGAGTTTCAGGCGGTATTGTCTTTAGGACAGCGTATTATATACGTGCCTCTATCAATTTTTTCTCCGCAAGCTACTCGACGTGATGCATCCACCAAGTTGCTGCAAATCAAGCTAAGTATCACTTGTGCTTATTCAATTTATTTTCATTATTGTTGTTACTAACCCAACAATCTAAAGACAATATGCTACTCTATATTTTATAACAATAATAAAGTAAAAATATTGTTGAGCAATCAGATTACTAAGTTTAGTGGAAAGAGTCATAAATCATTTGGCTTCAACAATATAATGGTGGGTTTGGATATAAAATTTTAAAGGTGTAATTTATGGGTCCAGGGGATTTGGTAGAATTATGTTTCCCTCTGTATGTTTGGTTGCCTGAATCCTTGGAATCACGTTTCCTACGGGATTCAGTTTTCCAGCAAATCCTCCATATGGAGTCCGACCCCTCCCCCCTAAGATTTTCTGGGAAACTTATCAAGGGATTTATGGACCCACTTTTTTTAAATTCTAAATCCCATATATATGCAATTTTAAGATTTGTGGGTAATGCCAAACGGTACAAAGACTTTAATACAAGAAAACTCTATAAATCCTAGGAATAGGAATTTTAATTGAGTTACCAAACACACACGGAATTTACATGAATTCCAGAATTAGTAATCCCATGGGATTATGAATTCCTGGAAACAATGAATTCTTCAAACAAACCCACCATAAGTTGATTTGTTTGTTTATAGTTGGTGTTTGACTAACTTTGGAAAACTAAAAATGTTCCTCTTTTTAGTGGAAAAAAATAAAAATGATTAAAAGTTGGTTGAGCTGAAGAGTTTTTAGTTTATCTCTTAACTCATAAGGAATTTTGTCAAATCCTTTCACAAAGTTGTATCATACATATGGATTGATACCTTCACCAAATTTCGTAATTTTTGGAACTGTAAAAGTAATTTTTTAATATTTTAAAAAATAAATGAAATAACAAAAGTTAAAGTTATATTGATCTATAGAGTTTTTGATTTTATCTCTCAAATCATGAGGAGTTTTGTTGAATCATTTTAACATGAAGTAGTGGACATCTTTGTTGTTACTTCTACCAAGTTTTGTAATTTTTGGAATTTTAAAGGTATTTTTTAAATATTTTATAAAAACCGTGAAATAACAAAATTTAAAATCTTGATGAGCTGTAGAGTTTTGGGTTTATCTCTTAACCTAGGACTAACTTTGCTGAATTCTTTTATCAAAATCTTATATACATGTTTATTGTTAAACCCACCAAATTTAATGATTTTTGGAGTTGTAAAAGTAATTTTTATATATTTTACAAAACTATTATACGTTTCTGGAAATTTCTGACTGGCACAGAAAACAAAAATTCTGCTGAAAAATTATTTTTTCTGGCATAACCATGAGTTTTTGGAAATGTTGATCTAAATAAGATATTTAGTTCAGGATCTTATCTTTGAACCCTTTTTTGATTTATCTAATTTGGATATGCGGTTTGAGAGATAAGGCATTTGGAAAATTGTTGTGCATGTCTGTCCAGAAAATGTGAAATGTATGTAATCTCTTGATTATGTCTAGCAACATTTGATTGGTGATGTGATATCACGTTGGGCATATCATGGGAACCTGTAGTAGTGATTACTTAGAGGATATTTAGTTGAAATTTAATTCTCATGATAATGATAACTAAAGCATGTAGCTAGCAATCTATTCCTATGACATGAGCAATAATCTTTTTCAGAGGTAAATTTGTATTAGCTTTGTCAAGGAATAATATGATTTTGATCAGTTGTGTATCAACTTTGTGTGTGTTAAAAATCAATTGGATTATATATGTTTGTGTAACATCAATTTTCTTAAATCACATGTTTGGTTAACAATTATGGTGCAACAAGAAGTTTGTGTGCTTAAATTGATTTGTGAATACAAAAAGCATATGGTTTAATTACCAATATTTTGTGACCTACTAATGATTGCTCGGATCTAATGTTGAGGTACAATTACTTGATCCAACTAGAAGGTTGGTTTGTTGGGAGTGCTAGAATGCGTGCTCCAGAAGAAGTGTGCGAGTCTTCTACCAAAAGGACCAAGGTATGAAAGCATTTCTTTCAGAAACTTAACTATCAAAACAGTGGAAGGAAAATAGGTAAAATGATTTCAGGTATGGAAACTATCGTTCTCCACATGTGCGGTGTACTTTAAATATAATTTCCAATTGTTATCTACCTTATTATGAGATATGATATTGGGAAATTAGTTCATATAGTGCTTTGAACTGTTAGCATAAGATAACATGAGGAATTAATAGATAAAGTGAAACTTGTATGCTATTAATTGATAATGAATACATGAACATGTTAAATCATAATTTGATTATGCAGCGTGTCTTAAATGACACAATATCACAGCATGTTGAGAAATCCTGATAATTGTGGGGGTGTAAAATAAAAATATTTATTATAATCTCTTAAGAAGATTTTGCAAGGTGCAAAACCTATTTTTGTGTTCTTGATCCGTATACATAAAAATGTGGGGATGTATTCACTAGTGCATAAAGGTTAATGGGAATAAGAATTTGACATTGGTAAAAAATAATATGAACACTGTAGCAGAATCTAGAGATGCTTTTATTTTTTAAACATATAATTCCTTTGAGGATTGGACCTCGAAAAGGGTCCATGACAGTCTCTTAGATGTTCCTTCGACTAATCAACCCCGTCTCAATATGTTGAAACCGAACCTAGTAAAAGTAAGAAAGTTAGAACATAGACAAATTTGTAGCCTCGTCTTTTGTTACTCTTATGGTAGAGTCTGAACACCGAACCTATAAGGAAGATATGTGTTCTCCTAAATAGTTTTCAAAAGGAAACCTTGGTACAGATGAAACTGTAGAGAAATGCCTAGTATGGTTATGGGTTATAACCAAAAATCAAGGAATAAATTTCTTTGACACTTTTTCACCTGTCACTAGAATCACTTCTGTTAGGATGATGATTATTATTGCTTTTATTCATGATTTGAATATGTACATCAGATGGATGTTAAGACTGCAATTTTAAATGGTGAATTGAATGTAGAAATTTATATGTACCAACCTAAAGGTTTTTGTTGTGAGAACAAAGCGTGCAAATTGATTAAATTTTTGTATGGTTTTGAAACAAACACCTAAACAGAGGCATGAAAATTTGATCATGTGATAATATCTAGTGGTTTAAGATTAATAAATCTGATTAATGTGTTTACATTAAATATGAGGATGATGCTTATGTTACTATATGCATGTATGTTGATGATAAGATCATATTATACAGTAATATTGTTTTTATTAATACCACTAAAAGCATGTTGAATGAGAACTTTGACATAAAAGACTTAGACCCTATTGATGTAATCTTAGGGATAAAAGTCAGAGACACGTCTGATGAATATAGTCTTAGTCAATTTCATCTTGATGAAACCATACTAAAGAAATTTAATCACGATGAGGCTGAACCTGCTTCTACTCCTTGTGAACCCACTTTTAACTTGATAAAGAACAAGGGTGACGGTGTTTCTCAATTTTTTGGGTATTCTTGCATAATTATCAGTCTTATGTAATTTATTAATTATATAAGACTTGGTATTGCTTACGTTGTGAGTAGTTTGAGCAGGTATACTTGCAACCCAGAGTAGGATCACATGAATTCTCTCAACAGAGTTTTGCGCTACTTGAGAGGCACTTCAGACTTTTGCTTACGTTTTGGGAAGAATCCTGCTGCGACAAAAGGGTGATGTGATGCCAACTGGATGTAGGACTCAGATGAGTCAAAATCCACTAGTGGGTACATCTTCACACTTGGAGGTGCGTCTATGTCATGGAAGATATACATACAGACAAGTATAGCTCGATCAACTATGGAGTCAGAGTCTATAGATTCAGAGAAAGCACGAGATAGTAAAGCAACTACTTTCTACTGGTATTATCTATCTTGACTTTGTAAGGTCCATGGATAATATTTCAGTTCCTTTGACGAAAGGTTTATAAAGAAAGGTAGTTATCTCTACATTCAAGGGGATGGGACTTAAGCTCATAAAAATAAATCACCATGAAGGATACTCAACCTTGTGAATAGAGCACCAAGATCAAGGTTCAATGAGACAACTAATTTATGGTGATATCCAGAAAGCACTATCTTTGTCCCTCCCAATGGTGTAACCGTGTGATAGTGTTGCCTGCATAATTTAGGATGATTTGTTGAGATCTTCATGGGTTCCATGGCTTTGTTTAAAGCGGGGTGTGTCAAGACACTCTTAATGGACTCACCTATGTGAATGTTGGAAGTCGGGGCCGCTTCCCATGAGAATTTGAGATGATTCTCTAGAGACATTCATTATGTCCGGGATTTAGCCCACGGCCAAGAGCTTGGAAGATTTCGGTGGAGACATCAAGTGTGGTTGTTATTTCTGAATTGCATTCACTGTTGGCAGTTCAAGATATTGTGTTCACCGTTATAACAAGCATTTCTGGTAACCTCTCACTAATTTAAAGTTCAATCTTTAAGACACCTTAGACTAATTTTGATGCCTTCTGTTTTCTCGCATTTTATCGATATGTTTTATCATTCATGGGGGGGATTGTTAGAAAAAACGGGTTTTTTTTTCTTTTGAATTGATAAAAGCAGAAGTTGTTTTTGGATAAAGCAAAAGCTGACTGGTTAAAAACAAAAGATATTTTCTGATTAAAGCAAAAGTTGCTTTTCTGAAAAGTTGTTTTCTGATTAAAGAAAAAGCATGCACTATTTTTACTAGACATAACCAGTAAATGTGAGAATCTTCTCAGAATTTTTGTGTCATACACATGGGTTCTCTCCTCTTATTTCTAACGTTTTGAACACTTATAAAAGAGAGAGTAGAATGACAACAAGTAGAAGAACTCTTATGTTTTTAGTATAGAAGGTGAAAAACAAAGAAAAAGTCTTCATCTTGTTTTCCTCCTTTTATTTGCTTCGGTTTTCCTGTTTTTTGAGTGAGAAACAACTCAATATTAATTGCTCTATCTTTAGTGAAAAAGAGAGTAGGAGAGTAAAAGAGAAAACAAGTTTTGTTCTTCAATTTTTCTCTATGTTTCTGTGTGGAACAAGGTGGTTTCACTGAGTCATTTTTCACTGCCAAGTTCTTAGGGCGTTCTCTTGTATGCTACAAGAACGAATGCTAACGATAGTTGTATCCTGGAGGCAACTCGCCAATGAAGATATAGCATCTCTCTATTTAGAGGAGTAACAGGCAATATTGTCTTTAGGATAGTGTATTATATACGTGCCTCTATCAATTTTTGCTACGCAATCTACTCGACGTGATGCATCCACCAAGTTGCTGCAAATCAAGCTAAGTATCACTTGTGCTTATTAAATTTATTTTCATTATTGTTGTTACTAACCCAACAGTACCAACACAGTAATGTTCTTTTGTGAAAAAAAGAAAAAGAAATCAATGTTCTACAAAGACAAAAACATTTTTGTGAAAGAAAGGAAGTTTGATCGATATACTATTCAGATACTTGGGTAACCAAACGACGGACACATAAATTATTTCCCCTCCAAGTTCCAACAATAGATTTTAGATTGATCTTCGATTCCTGATCACAAAAGTGGAAGTGAAAGCACATTATCATATGTCTATGCAAAAACCAAATCCAAAAAACAAAAACGGATTCGTTTTTGCTAGATAAGGAGAAATTGTATAGTAGTAAATCAAATGAATAAGAAAAATGATTGCAAAAAGATCTAGCCTCATTCATTTATATCAGACCAATATTTTCCAAACCTCCCTTAATAATCTCGGTCAAACAAAACACAAAAACGAATCCGTTTTTGCTAGATATGGAGATTCTGCATAGTAGTAAATCAAATGAACAAGAAAAATGATTGCAACAAGATCTAGCCTCATTCTCAGTCCACTTTCTTTCTAACCTCCCTAAATAATCTCGGTCAAATTATATTCACTGAAACTAATCATCCTACAAATTAGCTTGCAAAAGATAATATTCACCATTTAATTTTCATATTCAGTGTTCAACTAAATGGCAAAAATTGTAAATTGGTAAACAATTAGGGATCTTTGAATATTCAAATTTGTAAAACGGAATGAAAATTTCAAAATGTGGGTAAACTCGTATTTTAAAAATATTATTGTGTAAACACTATTTTGAAGAATGTTATTTGTGTAAATACCTATTACCTCTTAAAAAAACCAAATAAAATTAGAAGAAGCATATCAAAAAGATATTTAGGGATGCAATAAGACATGTGAAGAAGCACCACCAAAACTTTTGTACCTGTTTACATGCCTGGGAAAGGAAGTGGTTGGATAGCGAAAGTGAAACCATCAGGTAGCATGATGAGGGGTTCTTCGTCGCAAATCCCTCTAACATCAAGGGACAAAGAGTAACCCAATGCTTTGGGGACTGGGATTGCCACCACATTTCCAACTTGAGTGTACCTGAAAATGACAAAACACATCTGTAAGAACAAAGGTTCATTGTAACTGCAAGACAAAGGATTACGAAGGTGTGAAGCTGCTTCTCATTAGGGACAGGGAAGCACTGCAATCTAGTAGATTAGGGAACTACAATGTGCCTCTAAGTCGGCGTGGAATACTCGTCAGGTCTAAAGGGTCATTTATTTTAGTTTTGCTAGCAAACTTCACATCTTATTAATTTATTCATACGTAGTAAGAGAAAATTGCAAGAATGCAAACTCTTCTATCAATGAACAAAATAAAACAAAAAATGCCAAAACAAATAAACTAAGAAGAGAGAGATTGGAGAATCACTGAAGTATCCTGTAATGACCCGTCCCTCCACCGATATTGTCCCCACTTAACCACTGCGGATAACCGCAGTGGCTAAGTGGGGACAGTATCGGTTGAGGGACGGGTCATTACAAATGGTATCAGAGCCGACGACGGGTCACCTACCGAGGGTGGGAAGGTACGCTGGACGGGGTTGGTCCAGGTGCTTCTCATGAGGGGCAGGGAACGTCGGAGATCTGGGCTTGCGAATATATTCTGGAGCCGAGGACGGCTCCAATTTAAGGTGGTGGTATTGTAATACCACGATATTCGGAAGTGGTTGGACGAATGGAATATAAGTAATGATTTGTCCTTCCCTAACACCGAGGCCTTTTCAGCATAATTGGCTCCAGAGTTGGAAGAAAACTCTGCAGTTAAGCATGCTCAGGCGGGAGTAATCCAGGGATGGGTGACCATCCGGGAAGTTTCTGCTGGATTACCGCAGCAATGCCCGTTAAAAACCCCACACTGCCGGATAACCGCAGTGGCTAAGTGGGGACAGTATCGATAGAGGGACGGGTCATTACACATCCAATTTATGTATTCATAGTAGAACAATGAATCAGAGAATGAATAATATTATGAGTGATCATCTCCATCAAATTACTAAAACTTTCTTCCTTAGAAAAAAAAAGGGCTTTTTGATAAAGTACCCCTACGTTTAACATTACACTAAAAAAAATGCCCCCATTTTTTAAGAATTTGTTAAAATACCCTTGCATTGACCTTTATATTCAAAAAACGGTAAATGTCAGTTAGCAACTGTTAACGCTTAGGTGGCAGTGTTAAAAATTCCAGAAAACCCTTCTTACTGAATCCACTTGAATCGCCTAGTCAACAAAAAACACAGTCTGAGTGGTATGTTCCACTGAGTTGAATCGAACCAATTAGTCTGTACTAGGATGGTCATCCTACTTTACGACGTCCAAGTTCTGTCTGTTTCTCAGCATTTGACGGCCAGATAAAGGCCTTATTTTGGTCTTCTTGCTGTAAATGTGTCCTCACATTCATCTATGCTTCATTCACACCCATTCTCCACCTAGTTCATCTTAAAAATCATCCACAACTCGAAACAGATTCTCCCCTGTCGAACCTATCTCTTCCTTGATTAAAGCACCATCAACCTTCATCACTATCACTAAATCTGTTTAACAACCCATTTTTCTCAATCTTCCCAATCTTTCTTAATCAACCATACCACAGCTACATCTCCGCAAGCTCATATCAGTCACAACAACACGGTTTAGATGAATTGAATGCCAAGAAATCTTGTACTAAACTCGTACAAACTAGTGTCTTTATCTTCTTTTCCCTGTCAGTGCCGAAATCATCTACCAGCAACTTCCAATAAGCCTCATATATAACCACAAGAGCCATGGTTAACCGGCGGCAAGACTTGGTTCAAGACTGATAGTTGAGGCCTTCTGTCAAACACTTGATGTGCGTGTAGCAAACTGGTCATGGTTGGGTACTTGTTGGATATTGGAGATTGTACAAAATAAATCCTTCCCTGCAGAATTCAATTACACAACAGCCCACATTTCTTGTTCATTCAGATTATATAACACACATTAATCTCTTCCGTTAACCACCAAATTATTCGGCAACACAACATCATCTCTTAAAATGATTTTCCAGCCAAGCATGAATGTCTCTAACTGCAAATCACTCTATTAACCTCCTCCATTCATCACAATGGTAGAACTTCTATCTTCCCTGTCTTTTTGGTATCAAGTAAACCCAAAACTTGCCATAATGTCCGTCTCTATTGCCTTCCACTCATATGTTCACAGCGACTGAGACCTAGATTAGCCGGAAGTGAACCTGGTGCAAGGGTCTTTGATGCTCTGTAACTTCATGTCCATACGGTAAACCCTAATCATTCATCTAACATTTCAATCTTCCCTAACAATTCAATTCAGCTTCAATCAACACTTAATACCCACCAATTGTTCTCAACAAACCCTAATTCACAATTTCTCAATAACTCCCCTTCTTTGTAACTAAAATTCAAAATAAAACTTTAACCTTCTTGTTCACATCCTGTTCTTCAAAATACATCCTCTAATTTCCTATAAATTACTCAATCACCAAGAACCCTAAATCTCTTTCAAATCCTTACTAAATCTTAAAATCAACTAGTAATCCCTCTTTATCATCTTCATCACTGAAAACCCATATTCTTCTCTTCAGTAACATGGTTAATTTCACATAAAATCAAAAGATAAAACACAAACCCTAAATGTTTTACCTGATTTACTTTTCCTGAGTTCGAAGAACGGGGAGAAAACAAATAAGAAGAAATATAAGAGGAGTGGGTCGGTTGAACTTTCTCCCACTCGTTTAATTATAAGTGCAGGGGTTTATGGTAATTTTGCCCATTTTTTTGACTTGGTAAACGACGGTGGACTCATTTTGTGGGCCCAAGACGTGAAAATTGACTGTAAGACCTATTCCTATGGGTATGCCAAACTCATGTATTTGGCATATATGCACCCACTATGGGTATGCCAAACTGCCAAACTCATATTCCAATATGTTATTTCTGGCATATTGGCATACACGACAGAGTTTACAGCGAGCGATAGAGTCTTGATCGCTCGATGGTCATCACATCGCTCGATGGTCTTAGGGTCGCCAGCGATAGTAAAACTATCGCTCGCTAGTTAGATGCTCGCTTATCAGCTCTTCATCTAACGGCTACGATTCCAACCCAACTTCAACTTCATAATTTATAATTTAAAAAATTGATAATTGGATCTTTTAAAGATAGTTTCCATTAATTTAAAAAAACAAAATTATATTTCAACTATAAGAAAACATTTTAACTACTCATTTCCTTATCCATTTAAAAGAAAAAAAAACAAAATTAACTACTCATTTTAACATTTTAACTACTCCTTTCCTTGTCTGTTTCCTTGTTCATTTTCTCCCGGACCAAAGATCCAATTGCCTGCATTTTTTGGATCCATGTTAAACAAACTAGTTAAAGTGCCGGTTTGAGACTCACTTGGTGGTTGAGTCTCATCAGAATCACCATAACATTGATAAGCAATGGGAGTACGGGAGTTTCTGGGAACATTATACAAATCTTGGAATGGGTGTGGTTGATAGTGTTGCTGGAATGGTTGAAATTTTGATGAGGTTGAGGCAATTGGGGTATACAGATTCAGCTGCCTAACTACTTCCATGTTCACACCACCACCTGGAGTCAGTATGTTAGGCTGCAAATGACTAAACATGCGTGTTGGAGTTGTATCCATGCCAATGTTTTCTTTAACACCATGTACTGCTTGACTTTCTAACACCATGTTTGGGGTTGAACTTTCTGGTACCTCCTCCATATGACGACGTCTTAATATTTCACTTCTTTCACCGCTTTGCTGACTGCGACGACTTTGGTGACTTCGACTACTTTGCTGACTTCGACCACTTTGCTGACTTCCACTTGGACTCGTTCCTCTACCATCTCCAACACCGGGACTCAATCCTCTACCAGCTCCAACTCCAGGACTCAATCCTCTACCAGCTCCAACACTAGGACTCATGTCAAACATCATGCTGTCCCTCAAACTTTGCATATCTTCTAAGTGCATTTTCTGAATTCCCCGAACAAGCGCATCATAATCGTTGCATCGGTTCTGATACTCCAACTCTGTAGCATTGACCCCGAGGTATGGATAACTCCGAGTAAGTGCACTAGAAACAATTGGATATGTAACAATCTCTCCATATGTGGTGGATATAGTCTTTACTTCCCAAGAAAATGGAGGCATGTATGACGATGAACTTTGAGAAGGATATGTACCCGTCTCTGGTGGAGGTTGGGAAGGAAGAAATTCATTGTCAAGTGGCAACCTACCTAAAGCTGGGAAATCCATCCGACCAAAACTTTGCGGTTGCATGGAAATATTTGCCTTGAAAATAGTTTTAAACCAAGATAGGTACTCATTTCTGTCAATTGGCTCATGGATTAATTCATCAGCTTCTTGCCAACAATGTCCTTTCCTTATCAATTTGAAGTAATCGTCTGCTGAAACATCTGAACTGGGATAAGGGTTGACATTTATCACTGATCTCCCTTGCAATAGAAGAAGCTGTCTTTCACCATAATACCAAACACCCTTCTCAGAAATAGGGTTGTATAACACCATCCTTCTAAGGCTTAACTCTACCATTGTCTGACCTAGTTCTTCTTGGAACTCAGGTACTGCTTCATATGGCCGTGAGATAAGGTTATGGCTTGTTCTACTCAACTGCTGAATCTTATGAATAATAGCAACATGTTGACCATCTTCAATCTGTGAAGCTTCCCAATTCTCAGAATCATACTTCCGTATGATCGGGAAAAAATTCGTATAATTCTTAAGACAAGGTTCCGAAACACGGAAATATGTATACCACCAATACTGAAAATAATAATATTCAGGAGGTTAATAACTTCTCCATATGAATATGACAAATAAATACATAATGTGAAAAATATTGGTTCTTACCTCCAGAACTCCCCAAAAAGCATTAAAACTATCTTTTTCACACGTCGAGTTATCACTTAGGGAAATGTAAATCTCTGATAAAATCGGAGTCCCCCAATCATATGTTGGTGCTTGCTCTAAATCTTCTAATGCTTCGAGAAACCCAATTAACACTACTAAGCTAGCATTTGGAAACAAACATTGGCCCAATGTCCACAATACAAACAGACGTTCTAGCTCCTCAAAATGTTCAGGGATCAAATATTGATTATCAGCTACCCTGTTTTGACGCATTTTTACATCATAACGCTGGAAAAAACTTTTCAACCCATACACCTGCAACCCATTTGCTTTTATTTGTCTATGTGTAGGATTTCCTTCTAATACATTTGAGTATAAAGGAAGTAATTCTTTCCATCTTTCTTCTGATAACCACTTTAGTCTATTAAATGGAAGTAAGTTCCCTTGGCATGGAATTCCGGTTAACATGTATAAATTTATCGGTGTAACTCCTATTAACAATAATTATTCATAATTATAATTTGTTGATTTTTATGAAACAAAAAACATAATCTAAAAATTAAATTACTAGAAAAGACCTACTTACCGCATTCAAAGTCCTTGAAAAAGAACGTGTTTGTAGTCTTCCACCATCGTTCTAATATAACTTGAACACCTTGAGTCCTGTGGTTTCTAGGTTTTATTAGATATAGATGTCGCCAAGGATATATTCTCACTCTCTCTTGAACAGCAGGAGGAAGTAATTGAAAAATTGTACGTAACTCACTCCATCCACCTCTTAGATGTATAGCGTTACATCGCCCTTCATTAGCAGAAAGGTGATTAGAGAATACACCTTCACCGACTACTAGTCTAACATTATTAAACTCATAATTTGTATCCACAACAAAATTTGCTCCAGTGCCTGAGGTACTACTAGATACTTTCCCTTTTTTGTTTCTTCTTCTTCTCTCCATATCTGTTGAAGATAATCGTTTTAGAACAAAAGTTTAAAGAAACTCAATGGCTTTTCAGAAGGTTTTCAGAAGAAGAATTGAGAAGGTGGGAGTAGAGATGCGGTATTTATAGGCGTCAGAAACTTGAACAGTGACGATATTGATTATATCGGTAGCGATATATAGTCAATATCGAGCGATATATAGTCAATATCGAGCGATATATAGTCAATATCGAGCGATATTCACTTTATCTCCAGCGATAATGACTTTATCGCTGGAGATAAAGTGAATATCGCTCGATAGTAATTAGATCGCTTAGCGATTTCCCCATAGTAGCACAAATGGTTTGGCATGCCAAACACCATTTTTTTGGCATATGCATAGGAATAGGCCTAAGGACATTTTAACAAATTTTAAAAAAACGGGGGCATTTTTTTTGTAGCTATTTTTGTACGAGGGTACTTTATCAAAATTCCCAAAAAAAAATCCCATAAAGAATGAGTAACTTTCCAAATCTTTCGTGATTGATAATAATTTCCCAAACCCTTGTTCTTTGACTTTCAGAGTCCGTAAACAATTCAGTCAATACAAACCCACTTGTAAAATTAATCCAAACTTTACAAATAAACAACACCATAAAGGGAGTGCATCTATGTGCACCCCCGTTAACCCGGGGTGCACGTTCCTCCCTTTTTGATTGGATGTAGGTTTAACTCTAGTCGTTTACTTTTTGTTAATTAAAATTGAACAAAAACCCAAGATAAACACTAAATATGATTAAAATCGAAAAACGGAGTAAACAAAAGGTCCTCACAAAACCCAAGTTGCTCTCTTCACCTCTATTTCCTCTGTTAAAAACGAAGTGGTGGAGATGAAGATATCAAATCTAAAATCTTTACTTGTTTAGAAACCATTTTTTGGATCTGGTCTTAATTTTTTACGGACCATAAGAAAAAAATCAAATCACTACTACCAGTTCTTGTTCTCAATTTTAGTCAGTCTGGTCGATTTATCTACAGATTTAATTAACTAAATAAAACGGTGATTTCGTCGAAATCATATTCTCCCATTTGGTATGATGTTCATGTAGTTCAATTCTGATGTTGTAGTTTTGATATTTAGATCAATTATGAAACAGTGAACAAAATTGGAAGGGCGACACACTATTGACACCAAAGAAGGATAACTTAGGTGGGGGAAGATCATCATCAAATTAACATTAGGAAGGGAAACAGTGGGAGAAGAAGAATTTTGGATGCCGTTACAAGGGGTCTTACTGCTCTTGTTCAGGTGTTGATGAAACTAAGAACAAAAGTAATGATGGCAGCAGCATCAGAATGTTGGTCATGTAAGAATAGTGTACAGATGAATATATGGTAGAAAAACATGTTTTTATGAAAACCCATGATAGATCAGAAGGTAATTTACAAAATGTCTTCAACTTTTACTAATGAAAAAATTGATCTTTCTACAGAAAAAGTTACAGATCGAGAAGATCAGAAGAGATGTATCAGAAGCTATCACAAATCAATCTTTAAACTCATTGAATCTTGATTTAATCAGTGATTTGCCTAAGGTTAAATTCAAAGTAGTAGGAAACTTATGTGGGATTGTTCGGTGTATGAGCATGGTTCTTCTAGCAATTACATACCGACAAATAATTTGTTAATCTCATTTTATGATAAGTTATGAACTTTAAAATAGAGAAAGGAGAGAAGTTTCGTTCTACTTCCAAATTTGTAAATTAAAAAATATAGTAACCATGGTCAACTTCACAACCAATAATAAAAGGAGGAATGTGCACCCCTGGTTTAGTGGGGGTGCACATAGACACACTCCCATAAAGGTGCACAGAGATGAAGTGGACTAATAAACGACATGAAGAATCATCAAAACTAGCCTGGAAAAACGAGAGTTCAAAATTGAATAAGTAACAAAATCGACCCAAACCTTACATACAAACACCATGAAGGTACAGGGAGATGAAAAGTGATTGATAAACGACATGGAGAGCCATCAAAATTAACATGGAAATGCAAAAATTATGAGTAAAAGAGATAATCTAAGAAAAATTAAACCTAGCCCTTAATAGACTGTAATTGTAGGTTTTCCTACAACACACCCCTTATCATATCTTGATAACAATTTCTAGATCTAAATATAAAAATGGTGATAAAAATACTAAAATTATAAATAGACACCAAGATTTTTTACGTGGTTCGATCAATGTGATCTACATCCACGGTTCTTCACTATGATAATTTGTAGCTACATCAATTTACATTTACAATCTCCATTAATGGAGTTCTTGGAAGAATTCTAGATCTAGTTTTGGGGAAGAAGATGATAAAGAAAATACATTTTATCTCTCTAAAAATCTCTCTCTGCAAAATATCTTTCTCTCTCTTCCTAAAATTCTCTTCCCCTTTCTCTCTCCTACTCTCTTCTTTATATAGGTAATTACACAGCTCATTTACAGCTAAGCTTTCCCTTAATTTCGGATCTGAGTTATGCGGTAATATCTTTCGAAAGCTTTCTTCATTTCTCTCAAGCTTCTGTTACATTTCCCTCAAGTCTCTCCATGTCTCGCAGGATTCTTCCTTCTTGCTACATTTCTTGCGAACTATCACCTTATTCTTGCGAGTAATGATAAAATCTTCACATATTTCGTCATTTCTTATAATTATTTGCGACACTTGCCATGTGTGGCAGAAATCCATGCAAGAGCGTTGTTGTTGCGAGATTCTGCTCCTACATAGACAATAAAAAGGAGGAAATGATTTTTTAGTCTTTATACCTATATATATATGATGTGATACATTTTTTCTCATTATTAAAATGTATGTTTGGTCTTTGATGGACAAGATGAACTTTTTTCCCTTTAATATATTAATTGGGCCGACCGAGCGAAGCGAGAGAGGACCTTATATATGGTGACTTTGTGTCAATGTGAAGCGTGACATTTTTTTTCAATTGGACAAAAAAAATTGGATTTGGTGTAACCAAAAAGGACGTAGGTGTATTTTTTTTAAAGAAGGGGAACTATATATAAAAGCCAAATCAACAACCTAAAAACTCAATACCATCCCTCACTCCAGAATAAAAGTAGCACTGGTGGAGCTTACCCTCTCTCCTATTGGTTGGTGAGCGTAACCTCGCGCTCTCATTGGCTAATTGAGAAACTATTCGTATTCGTCAGATGAAATTTCGTTACATATGGTGCGTTGATCTGACAATGTGTGGTGTAGATTGGGTGGATTGTTGGGACACACGCGACGAACGACCCTCATTATTTAGAAAATTGCTATATTAAGTTCGTGCATTTATTGTGAAAATCCAGATTATAAAGAAAACTACTTTATTAATTTTGGACATTTATGATTAAAATAAGAAAAAATCAATTCAACATATTTATGGAACAAAACAAAATAATTTATATTCTTTGAATCTTTTATAATTTCATGTATTTATTATAGAAAACCCAGAAAATAAAAAAAATACTATATTAATTCTTACATTTATGAATAAAAAAAATCAATTCAACGTATTTATAGATAAATTAATGATACTTGTATTTTTAAAATCTTTTATAAGGAAAAAAAAAGAAGAAAAAAATATAGAAATGACAAAAAGATTACTATATTAATCTTTTATAATTTCATGTATTATTTTTGCTTTAAGAGAGAACATAAGCCTTGGTGGGTAGCCTGGCAACAAGCTGGGCTCCAACACCTTTTTGAATAGCAACCCCTAGTCTATGAAAAATAAAACTACCAAAACCACTACTAGCATCATTACTAACTAAATTTTTTTTTCAGACGCTTAAAAAAACACAAAGTATCTTCACCGAGTTCTCCCAAAGTAGAGAAGGCTAAAACACCCAGACCATAACCATGTGAAACACATTTGTCCAAGTATTTAGTGTGTTTACGCGAAACAGCACTCGAAATAGCTTTTCATGGAACGAAGGAACGAATTCCTTCACCGGTAAACGGCGAAACACCCGTAACATCCATACAAACATCCTTTCCATCTTCCCAGTTTGGAACAAGAATGTCAGCAGGGCGTAAATCCTTACCATTATTATTTAAAACCCCAGAGAAAACTCCTTAAACACATGCACACCAGCCTTGTAACAAATATCAACGATTATATCACGTACAAGATCATGTCGAAACTTAATTCCAACATCTTTAGCACAATGAAGCGCATGGTCCCCAAAGATATCCATAGATCTGTTACAACTTGAGCACAAACCATTCTCAACAAACAAAGGGATGCCAAGCCGATAACAAAGAACAGCTCTGAACTGTCTTGGCGCAAGGCATTGGTTAAGCCCGCTAATTGGCACAACTAATAAATAGTCTTGTGCATGTTTAACCTGATTACACTGCCACAAAATGGAATCTCTTGCAGACATAGAGAATTGGATGGGGATTTGCTTCTTGACTGCGTCAAAATACGTAACTGCCAGGGAGTGCATAGACGGGGGGGCAGTAGCATTGACACAAAAACTAGAAGGCAATCCACATACCTGGATAAAGTTCTGAAGAGCCAACTGATAAGCAGAACCTTTGATTGTTGAGAATAAGTCACCAAGGATCATCTTTTGTACCGAAAAAGCTGTCGACTCGAGAAGCGAGATAAATGTAGAATGCGAGTGTCTGCCATGGTATAAATACCAAGGCCACCATCCTTGATAGGCAAAGTAGCTAATCTCTGTTGTAAAGGTCCAAAGCCTGCACCATCACCAGTGACTAAAAGCCTCAAGTACTTGAACAAATGGTCATCAAAAAGATCAGTGTCCTGTTGTAGGGCTGCAGGATTGGTAGTACGCATTGCGAAATATAATCTGGACACACCGGTGCAATTGCGAAGTAATAGCATCTCACTTTGAGGATCCTTGAGCTTTTTAATAGCGGACATAAGTTGAAAGGTCTTGTTTACCCTACTCAACATCATATCACCAATAAAGTTCAAATCCAAACTCACAGGCCCCCCCAAAAGCTTAACACCATTAGTGGGTCTACCAATATCAGAAGGGAATACACCATCATCAATACTTCTCGGATCGACAGAAGGCCAAAAAAACCTCAGTTTTCTTTATATTGAGATGTAAACCCATACCTGGCCCTTCGATTTCTATTATGCTCAAGGCCTTGGAAACCTCAAGTGTATCGCCAATAATTGTACCATCATCCAAGTACCAGGCATGCAAGTAAAGCTTGCAGTGGGAAGCAATAGACTTTACCAAGGGATGAAGTGTCAAAGCAAACAATAAGGGACCGAGAGGATCACCTTGTTGGACACCGAGAGCAGAAGATAAAACAAAATGGTCATAGTAAAGTCTGGCAGGTCGCATATAACAAAATTCTACCCAGCGAGAAATACCTGGACAATGAAGTCGAACCTCCTTGATGAGCTGAGATCTACTCACCATATTGAACGCGTTAGAAAAGTCAATAAGCAACATTGACATCTTGTCCGAGTGACCATTCAGCTCCAATAGACCATTTACAGCATGTAAAATACTCTTACCCCCGGCTGGCACTCCAACACCGAATTGGTAATCACCTAAATACGATGTCATTTCCTTGCTAACGGAGAAAGCAGCCACTTTAGAGACCAATCTACGCCAAACTGTACCGACCGCAATGGGCCTAATGCCACCACCGGGTTTAAGTAACGGCGTTAAGGGCGCACTAGCTAAGAACTCTCCCAAACCGTTGGGGCACTTTCCTGCCAACCAAAGGTTGACAACTCCCGTAATTGAGGAAAGTAGATCATCCGCCACTGCCGCTGCTGCCCCACTCAACACATCGACCAAATGTTGTGCACGTAACCCGTCTCGGCCACACGATGTGCCTTTCGGGAAACTCTTGATAGCCCCACGAACTGCCCGAGAATCAACAACAATTGAGTCGACCGTGACAGCCTCACAAGGGAATGAGGGTGGAGGCGCAGCTGGGTGTTTTGCCAGTAATTCAGCGTAAGTATATTCATTACAAGGAGCAACCCCACTTGAAGAGAGTACTCGTATTGCTGCGGTAAAGTGCCCGCAGCTCAGTTTCTTCTGGTAGGCGATTAAATTAGCTAATCCATGTTTCTTCTCATCGTCTTTCTTACTCCCATTGCGAATAGGAAGCTGCAACAATCTGTTAACCAAAACAAAACAGCCATTGGGCTCTTTCCAGGTCGCTAAAGCTTCATTAATGGCTGCAACTTGCAGTTGTTTTCTATTGCCAGAACGTGCTTCAGCTGAGCTTTTTGGTTTGTACAAGGACAACGTGCAGATGGGAAGAAGGATAAGCTGTAGCCATGCGGTCAAATTGGCTGGATTAATGAGAACTTTATCAAGACATACCTTCAAAGTCCTAGAGAAACTGAGCCTGCATTTGTGGGGAATACATGTTACAGTAGTGAATTGCCTTTGGAGCACAGCATCGAGCAAATCCGTAGAAAGGAAACCCCAAGGCATCCCTACAAAAGCATCGCAAACATCATCACCCACTACTTCCTCTCTTGAAGTGCTCCCAACGTCACCCACATCAGTTGGTTTAACCAAACCGTGGATGAGAAAGTCCGCAGCTGCACTAGGACCTCCAATAACAACATGTAAAGTTCCCCCTGCCCTTTACACGACGATCTCCAAGCATGAAGATGCATGAAGCTTCCACACAGCCACATCCGCAACTGAAATAGAACACTCTCCCAAGCAAGGTAAATGTGTAAGTCATTAGAAATCAAATCCCTGCAAATGGTTTTGTTGTCGTCGGAGTAGAGGTGCTTTTCTTGCAGATGTTTCAAAAAAGAACCTTTAACATACCCTCTACCATTAACACCATCCAAGCAACTATCAAAGTTTTTGAAAGGACAGTGATAATGACCACCAACAGGCGCTGCTTCTTCAGAAGTGGGAGGTGTATCTTGATGCACCTGGGAAGACAACTGACTACGGGTGAATAAAGCCCTAGCTGCTCTCGACATGGAAACTGTACATGAACCCTAAAAAAAAAAAAACTTGAGCCCTAAAATAAGAAAACACGGACTAAAGAAAAGCAAATTAAAAGGGGTTTTGAAAAACAGAAAGAAGAAAATCAAACGAAAAACAGCGAGAAGAGGAAAAGGGGAAAAATCTGGTGAAGAACATCGTGATTCTGACAAGGGAGACTGGTTTTCAGTCGCCAGTTCGGTCGCCAGAAGAAACATGGTCCTAAAATAAAAAAATCCAGAAAATAATAAAAAATACTATGTTAATTTCGTACATTTATGACCGAAATAAAAAAAATCAACTCAACATATTTATGGAATAAAATAATAAATTTTAAATTTGTAAAATCTTTTGTAAGGAAAAAAAAAATTCTGGAAACGGTAAAGAAAACTAATATATTAATTTTGGCATTTATGATTAAAATAAAAAAAAATAATTCAACATATTTGTGGAATAAAATAATAATATTTGTATTTTTTGAATCTTTTATAAGGACAAAAATCTAGAAATAACTATATTAATTTTTAATATTAATGATTAACATCTAAAAAAAATTACTAACAACATCTAAAAATTACTATATTAGTTGATATTTAAATTAATATTATGTTTAAAGTATCTAAAAAAAAATTTATTTACCTGAACACAATCTTACGAGTTCCATTAATACAGTTAATTTACTAATATAAACAAAGCCAATGTTTTGATATTTATGCTTAAAGTATCTGAAAAAATCTAATTATTTACATGAACACAATCTTACGGGTTCCATTAATACAGTTAATTTATTAATATAAACAAAGACAATGGTTAATATGGTAAAGTTTGTACCATTGTTCAAGTCACATTAATTAAAACCATATTTATATGTTATATTTATTTGTATTGCCATATAACATGAATTAATTCCATAGCAGTTGTAAAGGTTTTATTTAGATCCAAAAGGTATGGAAAAAATAATCATATTACAAATATACGAAAAAAATTCCAATTATATAATAGTTCTATATTTATTGAAGAAATTACTTTTTATGTTGTAAATATTTAACTGATTTTGGAAGTCCTGGATATCTTTTCTTTTTTAATTGTCTTATATAATCAAATATTCTCAAATTATAATAAACTATATAAATTTTAAGATATCGATTGATATTATTACCAAAACCAAATATTTACTAAAGTTTAATGACACTTTATATAAGAAACTATAGAAAAAACCACATTTGTTTACGTACTGTTTTCTTTTTCCTTCATAGCAGTTTGTTTTTTTTCGTTGTTTTTTTTCTATTGTTTCTTGAAATTAAGATTTTTGATGGCTAATCTATTTTCGTTATTTGATTTGTAGGTACAATCAATACTTCCAAAAGAAGTTGCGGCAAAGGGAGCGCTCATGAATACTGATATTGGAGGTGAATAAATTGATTTAATACGGCTTCTATGGGTTTTAAGATTTTTTTTTCGGATTTCGTTTGAATTTTTTGTTGATGTTTAATTGGTGTTTATATTTTCCGTCTAGACTACATACGAGGAGAAGCATATGAGGTACGAAGCTTAATAGTAACTCTATTTTCTTGATCAAATGCTTATATATGAGAGCAGAATTTAGAAAAACCTACTCTCTTTTTTTTTTTAAAATAAAACATCAGCGTTATTGGTTGTTCCATCAAATTTGTTTTGTGAATGGTGCTATTTCATCATTTTATGGATTAATAATTTTTTGACGGCCTCCGTAATAACGTGATCATGCAAGTATTACTCACGTTTTCATACTCATGTATTATTGAATTACTTATTCCATCCATTTTTTTTCATACTTATTGTATTATTGAAATTACTTATTCCATCCATTTGCATGTCCAGATTTCAAATGGGATCATATATTTCAACCAGGTGGCTATGATCTGATGGGACCTAATGTAACCTATATTTATTCATTGTTATATTAAAGGTGACAAAAATATGTGTATATATATGTACAAATTTAAAATACCCACGTTTATGTGTGCTTTTATATGAATCCAAAGAATCTACATTTATTCCATGTATTAAGAAAATTTAAACTATTTTTAGGCGACACAAATGTGATATTTATAGAATTATATATATATTGTGTGTGTGTGTGTGTCTGAATATACTAAATGCAGGTATCTATCTTAAAAAGTAAAAGAATAGATTTTGTTGGATATTTATTCCAAAACTTTTTTCTTTTTGTAGTTTTATTAATTCTTACATATATATATATATATATATATATATAAATGGTTGGAGCAAAGGCAAACAGATTGTCTGCACGCGTGGCTTCTTTTGCAAACTGATTTGCGTTTGTTGGTTGTTTAGCAGGTGTGCTTGAAGGTTTTCTGTTGTATTTGGAACATATTGCCGCAAGGAAAGATATTTTGATAGCATGTAGCGTTCGGTAAATCTCTGTCTCTTTTAAACCTTTTAAGTCTTTACATATGCATATGTGCAAGAATAAAATATTTAGGTATATTGCATCGCGTTTATAATCGGATTTGTAGCAGTGAAATCCTTTTTTTCTTTGTGCTCCTAAGATTCTTCTTTGCTTTGTACTTTTGTTCTGCAGTCACTGGTATTATGAACAAAAAAACATAAACGTGGTTACGTGGCAATAAAATCATTCCTTTTACTTTATTTTTTCAATGGTTCCTCTTTGATTTTAGTTAACCCATGATGATTTTCCTACCAACTGAAATAGCAATCGGCTTTCTTGGCCAAGCCAAATCTGCTGGACAAGGTTTATATTTAAACTATACTTATCATGTTCCAAATGTGGATATACAAATCTTCCAACGTTATCACATACTCGGCATATCATTAGCATTCTCTCCGTAAAATATAATTTAGTTGATAGTAAATTTTGTTTAACATCAATAGCCGTAGTTTTTTATTTTTTTCACCGCAAATTATTAGCATTTACAATATTCTTTCGAAAATATCCTAACAAAGGTATTTCGTGTAATTTTTCCTAACTTTTCCATTTCATATATGTAGAAGATATATGGATGTGGAACATACAACACAATTTAGCATAAGTGTTTGCTTTGTCTAAATGAGTGGATGGGGATTGTAAAATTTTGTTTATGCTGGTAGTAAGCCCGTTAATTTGTTATGGATCAAATAAGAAAAATGAAATTGCATGTCCTTTTTGTTAGTTTTTATTGCTAATAATCATGTAAGATGTAGCTTTCTACTTTTTTTTTGAACATACGTAACTTTGTACTTCACAAATGCAATAATGTTCCAAAAGTGGTGGTAGTGGCAGTTGTCGTCCCCATAATAAATAAAAATGCTCCAGAAGTGGTGGTACTAGAATTTGTCGTCACCATAATAAACAAAGCACTCTTGCAAACTGTAAGTTTTAGCAGATTCGAGATCGATATCGAACTACACAAAGAAAAAAGTGGCTAGATATTTTTTGGCATTTGGTAAGTTACAGAATTTCCATACATAAGTAATGCAACACACCACTGGTAGAAATGTACCTACCAAGAAACCAAATATAGAGTCTACGACTTTTAGAAGAGATCAAGAATATTAAACTCTCTATAGTTGTTTTTCTTTCGAACTCTTTATTCAAGTGAATGTCCTCTTGGGGATTTTATGGCTCTTATTGTTGATCCTAATCACTCCAATTATCATATCATAAAAGTCAAATAGTAAAATAATAAAATTAACCAGTTTCCTGCTATTTAACTTTATAAGAGGTCCCTGATGTGTAATTATACCAGGTTCCTGCAGTGCCTAAATTTATAATCCAATGATTCCATAAATCAAGATGTCAGCTCAAAGTTGAGCTCATTTACATGTCTTAATTTTTCCTGTATAATGCTATGAAAGAAATTATAAAACAACCATATTTGGTATTCCGATCAAGTTATGAGTTCAAGATCGAACTCATTTACATGTCCTAATCTCCGGTTTGTAAGGATCTGAAAGAAATTGAAAAAAAATAAAAAAAAAAATTATCTTTGGAAAATTTTGTTATTTATTTTGCATTAGCAGTACTCTTTCATTTCAGGATATTGCAGGAGGTAAAACATGCGGATGGAAACTTGATATGGTTGGAATATAGACAATTAGAAGAATTGATATCGATAAATATGACTTAGTATATTGGCGTCGATCAGTTATACAAAGGGAAGCTCTCCTTGGAGATACCAGTCGGTAACCCATCTCACTTTTCCTTTTTACCAGCATATATAAATACATTTTCTTTTGTTGTTATCGATGAATTCCTCTAAATTGCACAATTTCATTTGACCATTGTAGTTACTAACATTTACGTTCTTTTGTAACACCCAATGATTATAATTAATCATTCCTTATGTTTCCAGTTGATAATTTTCGTTAAATCAACATGATTATTCCCTTTATTTCAACAACAAACAATATTATCACTTTATTTTCACAATCAATAATATCTATCTTACACAAACTTGGGTAGTGCATATGGTCTAATAGACATTGTTGGCTGTTTTTCCACTACTCCATTGAAAATTAATTATACTTTCAATGAAATGTCTTTTCAATTTATTGTCTACTTAGATCATTCACTCATTTAGGCTATATTTTGGAGCTTTTTATCCACAATCAAGCAAAAGAAGAAAGAGTAAGCTAGAAATCAAAAAGTTCCTCAGTTTTTTTACTGATTTCCTTTTTTATTATTATTATTTTGATTTTGATTTTGTGGATAGTGGATAGTGGTACTCAATTTAGACAAAATAGAGATTGGGGTTTGAGTTCTCATCACATTATGAGTTAGTCGGTTCGACGGTTGTCAGTTCGTTCCCGATGGGAATTAGGGTATGACTTCTTCTTCTATTTATTTTGATCGGCTTTTGCATTTATTTTTTTGTTTTTTGTATATTTCACTACATTACTCGCATTAGTTTAGGTTGTCCCTTACAGTGAGTAACTCAATAAAGGCCTCACACTAGCAGTTAATATGCTCTGTTTATGAAGAATTAGTGCATTTATTTGACGGGAAGCACTTCGTATGCTTAGCACTATTTATAGCATGACAACCTATTTTATATTTGTATCGTGTATTTTTTTAGTCTCTCTAATATCAGATATTGATACAACTATATAGTGAGTGTGATTTTTCATTTAAATAAAGGTTATTGGAACCTGGATGAGCAGTTGAGTTGGCCATTTGATACAAGTATATAATTTCTGAATAAAGATATATTGGTGCATCTCATTGATTACATCTTCTTTGACGGAAAACACTTCATATGCTTATCACTATTTAGAGATGGCAATCTATTTTATATCTACATCGTATGTTTTTTTAGTGTCTCTAATATCAAATATTGGTATAACTATATAGTGAGTGTGATTTTTCATTTAAATACAAGTTGTTGGAGCCTGGGAGAGCAGATGAGTTGGCCGCTTGATTTTTAACGCAAGTATATAAAGATATATTGGTGCATCTCATTGATTACATCTTCTTTTACGGGGAGCACTTCATATGCTTCGCACTATTTAGAGTTAGCAGTCTATTTTATATATCGTGTGTGTTTTTAGTGTCTCTAATATTAGATATCGATACAACTATATAGTGAGCGTGATTTTTCATTTAAATACAGGTTGTTGGAGCCCGAAAGAGAAGTTATTTCAGCCACTTGATTTTTAACACAAGTATATAATTTCTGAAGAAATATATATTTTTAACCTGAAGAAAGATATTTCTTCAGGTTGTTGGAGCATGAAGAAATTCAAACGCTTTGCACTATTTACAGTTGACACTCTATTTTATATTCATATGGTTTTTCTTTTTTCTTTTTTTTTTGGGTCTTTAATGTCATATGTCAATACAACTATATAATGTTTGCGATTTTTCATTAATCTACAAGAAAATGTAGTCTGGAAGAGCGGTTGAGTTGGCCGCTTGATTTTTAATGCAAGTATATGATTTTTGAAGAAAGATATATTTGTGTATTTCCTTGATAACATCTTCTTTGACGGGAAGCACTTCATATGCTCTGCACTATTTAGAATTGACGACTATTTTAGATTAATATAGTATTTTTTTAGTGTCTCTAGCTATTATCATATATCGATACCTATATAGTAAATGTGATTTTTCATTTAACTGCAAGAAGTTGGATTCTGTAAGAGCAGTTAAATTAGTCGCTTGATTCTTATTTCAAATATATATATATAATTTCTAAAGAAAGATATATCAGTGCATTTCCTAAATTACATCTTCTTTGACGGGAAGCACTTCATATGTTTTGCACCATTTAGAGTTGGCAATTTATTTTATATTAATATCGTGTTTCTTTTAGTGTCTCTAATTTCATATATCTACACAATTATAAAGCGAGTGTGATTTTTCATCATATAACTACCGATTTCTTTTGTTTTATATACATGAACTACTTACTGATTTCAAAGGTTGGTATTTCAAATGTAATTTCTTAAAGACGACTTCTTAATCTCGAACAATTTATACAATGCGTAATAGGTGAATTTGGTTTCATAAGTTAATCTACTATATATATAATAATGGGTGTTCTCATTATACACTGCAATTGTTAATTGGGACCCTTCTGGGATGGGCCCGTCTCACCAAATGAGGATCAATTCCCCTGGTACCAGATATGTAGCATAGGTTAAATACTAAAATAAATAAATCTTATTACACTTTTGTATTTATAGTTTAAACTATTTTACTTTTGAGATTATTTAACCTATTTATTTTAGTTTATTTATAAAATTTTAAAATTTATTATTGTTTCATTAGATTGCTTGAAATTAGTTTTCAAAACCATGTGAGATCTTTAGATAATAATAGTAGTATTACATATTTGATAATTACAAAATTTTAATTACATAGTTTTAATTATTAGTTGTTAATCTGTTGGATAGTAATTCTATCGTTGCTTATTAGGGTTTTCATAGGGACGGGTGCGGGGCGAAGCCCCGCTTCAGTGGACATGGACCAAAAAGGTAAAATATTCCAGCAATCCCGGTGCGTAGCACGGGTTTCAAACTAGTTTTATTATAATTCCTTATTCTTTAAGGGTATAATTGGTAACCAAACTTTAAAATAATATATCTAAAAATCCGTGCCTTGGAATTTTACAAATTTTATCTCGTTGGAAAGCTAATAAAAAAACCAATCCAACGAGCACAAACAACAATATCAAATTTAGAGTTTTTATGAAAAAATCGGAGGGATTTATCATTTTAGGCACAATTTTGAAAATAAATGTATATCCTTTATGCACAAAGGATACATAATACTTTATGTAACCATATTTTGGTTTATTCATCAACTAATTTTCCTTTGCAACTAATAAAACGATGTACTCTTCCCGTTTCAAGAAAGTGATACTTTCACTTTATGCACAAATTTTCTTTTACAGTCCAATTGCAGCAGTGTTTCTTTTTTTCTTCGGTCGGCCCTCCCCACCGTGACAACGGTCATCTAGTATTTAAACACATATATACACGCAAGTCTGCTATAGCCTGTGAGATTTGAATTAAAAATGCAACTATTACAAATGTACACTCCATGTATCCATCAATTCCAAAGAAATCTTGTTGGAAATCGATCCCAAAAATACTACAATTCTAGTATTATCTCCGTCATTTCATTACAATATTGTAACAATGGTCTTCTTCTAGTATTATGACTCCCGTAATACCTGGTTATCAAAACGGAAAAAAAAAAAAGAGAAGAGGAATATAGAAAGAGATGATCAATCTAAACAAACTTGCCTGGGTGCATTGAGGCGAATTATCTCTTTACTTAATGTTGTTACAATGTATGGCATATGTCTCCAGTATTCAACAATATGTTTTTTTTTTTGACAAAGAAAAGGGCAAATTGATTAAAAAAGTGAAAGTCACCAGAAGTGACAAATACAAAACACACTAAGGAGAGCTAGATGTTAAACATCACCAATCATTGCCTCCCAGTTACAAATAAAAGTGCTTAAAGAGTACCCATCAAACAATTTAGTGTTCAAAGCCCAGTTAAAAATGGTACATTTTATAGCAATAATAAGCTGATTAAAATTTCTTCTTCTTCCGCCATATAATCTACCATTTCTTTCTTGCCAAATTATCCACCAAACTGCAAAGGGAAGGTAACCCCAAAGTTTCTTCTTCATATTTCTACCTTTTTTGTTCGGCCATTCCCAAAGAGTAGCTTTTACACTTTCAGCAAAAACCCAATCATTTCCAAAAGATGATAAGAAGTAGTTCCAAATCTTTGTAGTTTCCGAACAATGAAGAAAGAGATGCATATTTGTCTCTCGCGTCACATTACAAAACAAACAAATATATGAATCCGTTTCAACAATATGTTCTACGCATCACTTCGAGGATCACCAAACATCGAACGTGAAACACATGAATGTATGCTCGAAGGAGAGATATTAGATGTACCAAATTCAATAGAAAGTGAGTGGGGTTTATATAGATGCGAGGAGACTCTTGGAGAAATCTTTTCGTGAAGTGTCGTATCCTTTCGTGGAAAGACACATCCCATAAAAGGATTTATATGAGTAGACACAACCTTTCACAATTTGGTTGTAACTAACTTAATTTGTATTTAAATTTCCAAAAAACCTTCAATTTTCATGATGTTTTTCTAGATTAATCCAAAAGATTAATGGATGATGAGTTATTAGATGATCCAATAAGAACACCAAACATCGAACGTGAAACACATGAAAGAAGGAGAGATATTAGATGTACCAAATTCAATAGAAAAGTAGATATTGGAGAAATTTTTATTGGAAAGACACATCCCATAAAAGGATTGGTTGTAACTAACTTAATTTGTATTTAAATTTTCAATTTTCATGATGTTTTTCTAGATTCAATAAGAAAGAAATTAATTTCAATTGGTCATTTTACTACGGATCTATTAATTTCATTATTAAAAATATATATTCGGTCTTGAATGAACTGAGTGAATACCTTTCTTTTCGCTTTTCAAATATATCAAGTTTTGAAACACATGAATGTATGCTCGAAGGAGAGATCTTAGATGTAACAAATTCTTATATAAAAAAAATTTCTGAAAATATTTTATAAGGATTACCCCTGAGCTGGGTTGCACAGACGCGGACACGACACGACGCGGACACTACAAAATTCTCAAAAAACTAGGCCCGGACACGTATATACATATTTTATTTATATATATAATTATGTATTTATACAACAAAGTCAAGTGTTTCGATCCTAAAAATTAGAAAATAATGCTACATGTGTATAAATTTCAAAAGAAAATGAAAGATCGTTTGTTTATACACGCCGAAGGTCAAGCAATCAATCACTATTAAACATATGGCACAATCAAATTGCATTCTTAGAACAACACATGCCCAACCAAGGGTATATGTGATATATTTCCAATTACAAAACCCTAATAAAGACTTAAATGATTGATCTAAATGTTTTTCTTTCTTCATTTAGTTAATAATAGTAAAAATAAAGGAAGAAGTTTAAATGAAAATAGAAAAAAAAATGCTTCAAACCCGAGTCATCGGTGCGTCCAAACAAAACGCGCGCGGGACGCGCATATTGGTGTGTCAGACACGCGTCCTACGTCCGACGTGAGTCGGACGCGGACACGACTCCTAAAACGGAGCGTCCCTGCAACCCAGCCCCTGAGTTGTGGATATTTGAAAATTCGTACGTTAAGAGTCCCCAAAAACGGACGCAGACACGACTTCTAATAATTGTGTTTAATTTTATATCTAGGCTACGCAACAAGATCTAAAAATAAAAACATTAGCATGTTATTTGACCAATTATTACCTAGCATTTTCAGGGGCGACCCCAAAAAAATTAGGGGCGACAGAAAATGACAAAATAGGTTGAAAATACTTACATGTCCCTTCATAATCGGTAGTTTAGTTTTTTTTTTGTATCTACCGATTGCAAAATTTTATTTTTGGGGCTACTCTATATTCGGAAATTATATGAACTATTTTGACTACCGAATATGGTTGGATATTTGCAAAGAGAGCCAGGATAATTTGAAGTCATGATAACTCTTCCTTTCTTACCGATTATAGGCTCAACCAAAATAAAATAAAAAGGATTTTTGCAAAATCTGATTTTGGGGCTACTCTATATTCGATAGTTATATGAACTATCTTGACTACCGATAATGGTAAGATGTCGGCGAAGAGGTCTACTGTATAATCGGAAGTCATGATAACTTCATTTACTACCGATTATAGGCTCAACCAAAATTCAAAAAAAAATAAAAATAGGATTTTTGCAAAATTTGATTTTGGGGCTACCTTATATTCGGTAGTTATATGAACTATCTTGACTACCGATATGGTAGCATTTTAGCCAATGGTCTACTTTAATCGGGAGTCAAGATAACTTTATTTACTACCGATTATAGGATATTCAAAATTCAAAAGATAGAGGATTTTTGCAAAATTTGATTTTGGGGCTATTTTATATTCGGTAGTTATATGAACTATCTTAACTACCGATTATGGTAGCATTTTAGCCAAAGGTATACTTTAATCGGGAGTCAAGATAACTTTATTTACTACCGATTATAGGATAATCAAAATTCAAAAGATAGAGGATTTTATTTTGGGGATACTTTACATTCGGAAGTTATATAAACTAAATTGACTCCCGATTGTGGATTAACTTCCGATTGTAAAGTTATCTACTGATTGTAAAGGGTAGTTTGGCCATTAAAAAAAAGTGGGATTGTAAAGTTATCTACCGATTGTGGATTAACCTCCCGATTATGACCTTTTTTGTCTTTTTGTGTCGCCCCTAATTCTTTTGGGGTCGTCCTAAAAAATGCTAGGATTTGTATCTATAAACATCACAACCAACTTTTAAATATATAATTTTAATTATCGTGACACATGTTAAACCTTTGATAAACAAAAAAAATTGTTCGAATTAGACTAACTAGACTGATTATATGACCATAATTGAGCAGCTGCCAAGAATTTTTTTCTTCCATTAATTATCCTTTGAAAAATACAAATGGCATTGGTAGGTTGAATTATTGCTCGAGCAATGGGCGAGGAAAATTTCATTACATATATGTATATGGGGTATAGCATTCACCGAGACATTTTAACATTGTTTTTTTGTAGAGCCCAAATAAAAATAAACTGGAAGCTAATTATTTTTGATAAAATGTTCACTGTGGGCATTTCATCATTGTAATCTTATAATCTACTTGTTTAAATTTCGATCGTTAGTAGCTAAAAAAATAATCTGGATTTCATAACATATGCAATGACATTTTAAGATTGTTATGCAATTTGACAATGTGGTTGTCCCTAAAGGTTAGTACCGATATTTTTAACAATTATAATCATTGGGCCGACCGATCGGAGGGCCCGTAGGGAGGGAGTCCCTTTTATGACCACTTTTTTGTTAAATGAAGAGTAACGTAAATGTTCAATTTCATAAAAAGATTGAGAAAGAATATTCCTTGCAGATTCCCGTCACATTTTCACTAGACAAGATTATCCCTCTCTTTTAGTCCAATTACTATAACTCTTGGTGTATCCTACTTTTCAGGGGTATAATTGGAAAGCCAACTTTAATATAACATATATAAAAATCCGTGCCTTAGAATTTTACAAATTTTATCTCGATGGAAAGGTTGTAAAAAAATCTACGCAACGAGCACAAACAACAATATCAAATTTAAACTCCATCTTCAGATTCTTTTTCGGTCGGCCGTTCCACCGTGACAATGGTTATACTAGTATAAATATTTTGGAGTTATACTGAAACTAATTTCATATGTCAATTGAGGCCTCAAACCAAGTGCGTTGACATTTTTTGTAGGCTTGCACTCAAAGACCACGTTAACTGGGAAAAAGGATCGTCTAACATACGATGAATATTTATCATCTTAGATCTTTTTATAGTCTTTTTTTTTTTTAATACTAAAACGAAAATGATTAATTGCTTCGAATCATTACATAATCTTGTTCTATCCAGCAGGTAATATCAGGAGGATAGTTCAAAAAATAAGAAAAGTTTTGAGCATCAACTCTAGCCTTTCTTGCCAGAGCATGAGCCACACCATTTCTTAACCTATTGACTGTTTTACAATACCAACAGTTTCCACTCCGAAATTTATTCTTAATTGATAAAATCAAGTGGAGATTGAACCAGTGCACAGATGAGTCATCTCTGCAAATTGAGTTAACCACATTCTCACAATCCATCTCAAATATCACTTTATGAAATTCATATTCTTCCATCCACTCCACTGCCTTGATTAGAGCTTTACATTCAAAATGTTCAGGTAAAACTTGATCTTCCACCTCTTCCTCCAAGTTCCATCATTTAACTCCTAGAGCTTTTCCTGCAAAATCACGAGCAATTAGCCCAATGATACCTCTCTTTGTATCAAACATATAAGAAGCATCAATATTTATTTTAATGAATCCTTCTTCCGGTGGAAGCCATTTCTTCAAACATAAAATATTGTTCCTGTTTACAATGACTGAACTAGTAGTAAAGGTACATTGCTGCACCAGATTGCGAACTCTGATCACTGTACTTTGAACTTTAGGTGTAATATCTTTGAAAATTAGGTTACACCTGTCTTTCCAAATGTACCAAATGGTACACATAAACCTGATTTGATTTAAATTAGATGTAAGATTCCTTTGATGATCACTATTGTCGCCTGTAAAAAACCAGGTTATTACCCATTCTTGAAAAGACGCAAAGTTAATAGATATTTCAGAAACATTAATATTCAAACCATTCCATATTTCCTTAGAGTAAGGACAATCAATGAGCAGATGACCAATTGTTTCATTATCATGGTTGCATAAAACACAGTGAGGCTCAACATCAGATTTATACCTCGAAATTTTATCCCTGACAGGGACAATGTCTTTTAAACATTTCCAAGTAAAGAGTTGCACTCTGTGAGGGACTCTAGTTTTCCATAAATTCTTCCAAACTTCTTTTGGAATAGGATCATTACTAACATACTCATTAACCTTCCTAGCACAAAGAGAATGGTAGGCACTTTTAACAGAAAACTTACCTTTTCTATCTGGTTTCCAAATAAGGTAATCTTCGCCTGTAGTAGGTACATTCATATTAAGGATGGCAATCGCAGATTCATGTTTAAAAATAGATTGTATTAATTGGCCATTCCAAGTTCTAGTGCTGGGGAGAAAAAGATCACACACAAAAGTAAGGTTAACAATGCTAGAAAGTCCTATAATTGGGACAGGTGGACTATTAATTCCAATAATCCAATAATCTAGCTTTATTTTTGTTCCACATTGCACTATCCACATTGAATGTTGTTGAACAATTTCGATCCCAGAATAAATACCTCTCCAAAGCCAAGAACTATCATCCTTCAGTTTGTCTAAATGACGAAGACTACTGTTTTTGCCATATTTAGCCCTCATAATATGCATACAAAGGGAGTTATCCTCACTACAAGCTTTCTAAGCAATTTTAGTTAATAAAGAAGAATTGAGATTCTCCAGATTTCTAAAGCCAAGACCACCTAAAGCCTTTGGTATGCTTAGTTTATTCCACCCTATAGGACAAAAACCTTTATTATTACTATGGCCCCACCAAAATTGTTTTTGAATAGATTCCATCTGATCAATCAAAGTTTTAGGAACTCTAAAACTACTCATCTTATAAGTTGGCATAGCATTTAAGACATGTTTTACCATAGTGGTTCTAGCAGATTGGTTCATGGTTTTCCCTTTCCAAGTTTTCAGTCTACAACCAAAAGATTGCATAACAGGTCTAAAAGCTTTTGTTTTGTTTCTTCCTATTAAAAAGTTTATACCTAGATATTTATTAGTATCTTTCATTTCAGTCATTTTGAGTTCCTTAGCTAGAAGATTTCTAGTACTGGGCCTAATATTGTGACTAAAATAAACACTTGATTTATCCAGGTTAAGAACTTGACCAGAGACTCTACCAAAGAAATCCAGAACTTCCACAATACCATGAATATTATGCATATCTGCCTTTGAAAATATAAGAATATCATCAGCAAATATCAGATGGGTAATACCTGGAGCATTCCTGGCCGCTTTGACCCCTGAAATAAGATGATTAGCCTCCGCATTGATTAAGAGTCTAGATAAATATTCCATACATAAAATGAAAAGATAGGGTGACAGTGGATCACCTTGTCTAACACCTCTCGAAGGAGTATAAGCATGAGTAGGAGAGCCATTCAACAAAACAAATATATTAGT
Source organism: Papaver bracteatum (assembly GCA_023529315.1). NCBI lineage: Eukaryota > Viridiplantae > Streptophyta > Magnoliopsida > Ranunculales > Papaveraceae > Papaver > Papaver bracteatum. Next base: position 532,378 of record JAJJWX010001320.1, read on the forward strand.
AGTTGATATGCATTGATCAATATAGTGACAGAATTTATTATCAAAACCAAATTCTCTAAGAACTCCTAGAAGAAAAGTCCATTCAATTCTATCAAAGGCCTTTGAGAGATCAAGTTTTAAAGCCATTGTTCCACTATAACCTTCTTTATGTTTCATAGTATGGATCATCTCATGAGCAATAATAATATTGTCATGAATGTCCCTCCCTGGTACAAAAGCAGCTTGGTAAGGAGAAATCAGATGTTTTAAATGAGGTTTAATTCTATCATCAATTATCTTAGAGATCACCTTATAGATAGTATTGCATAGTCTTATAGGTCTAAAGTCTATAGGTCTAATAGCATTATCACATTTAGGAATCAAACTAAGATATGTTTTATTGTATTCAGAAGGCATGAAACAAAATTCAAAAAAACCTTGAACTTCATGAGTAACATCTTTACCAACAATGTCCCAATTGTAATGATAGAAACCATCTTGAAATCCATCTGGTCCAGGAGAACTCTAAAGAGACATATGCTTGATAGTCTGAAAAATTTCTTCACTAGTTGGGATTCTAGTAAGCTGAATGTTGTCCTGTGCATTAATTATAGAAGGGATGATATCAAAAGTATTTTCTTCAAAAATAGGGTTTGAAGTTTTACTAACATGAGCAAAATGATTAACAAGCATATTAGCAATATCTTTATTATCATTGAACCAAACACCATTTGTATCACATAAGCAATCAATATTTTTTCTAAACATCCTTCTATTTGCTAAAGTGTGAAAGAAATTAGTATTATGATCCATTTCATTTATAAAAGTGTCACCTGACTTTTGTTTATAAAATTCAGCTTTAATGTTGAACCAATCATCCAGATTTTTGGTAAGAGCAACAATATTATCATGTTGAGAAGAAGAAAACTGCTCATTTTGAATTGCCTCAAATTGGGTCTGAAGATTATTGATATTTCTATCAATATATCCAAATTCAAATTTATTCCAATGTGAAAGTCTCTTCCTAGTAATGTGATGTTTACTAGTAAGTTTAAAAGCAGCAGAGCCAGATACATCAGACTTCCAAGCAATATTAAGTTGATTTTTGAAAGCAACATGTTTCATCCACACAACAAAGAATTTGAAGGGCTTCCAAGTATTTCAATCTATTTCAGTTGGCACTAATAGGATTGGGCAGTGATCAGAACCTGCTTGAACCAAATGAGAAAGTTTAGCTTTAGGATAACAGTTACACCAATGACTATTACCTAACGCCATATCTATTCTGGATTTCCTACTGCCGATACCAAACATGTTACTTGACCAAGTGAAATTCTTACCATTGTAACCAAGATCCATAAGACCACAAGCATTCATTTTTTCCTGGACATATCTATCCTCAGTAGAAAAACTAGATGGTGCATATGATTCATGAAGGTGAAAATTAAGATCTCCTATTACTAACCACGGTTGTGAAATATTTTCACTAATTTGCATCAAGAACTCCCATTGCTCTTTCTTCTTATCATAATAAGTAGAGCCATACATAAAAGTAATAAGAACAAGAGGTTGAGTAGGATGTATTTTAGTGATAACATGAATCATATTGTTAGATATATTTTGGACTTCACAGTGAATACCATCCTTCCACATTAGGAGAATCCCTCCAGCAAGACCTACACTGTCTATTTGACATGATTGCAATAACTAAGAGAGTTAGCTAGAGAGAGCATACTAGAACTATCAACCTTAGTTTCAGTGAGAAAAAGAAAATCAGGAGATTGCTTTTTAACTAAGACAAAAAGTTGGTATTCAGTGATTTTTTTTTCTAAACCTTGCACATTCCAAGCCAAAAATTTCATGATTGCAGTATGAAACTTTAGAAAAAAAGAAGGTGAATATAAATGCACTGAAACGGAATTTAAGATTTTTACCCCAGAGGCAGTAGCTTCCTTCATTTCATGAGGATACTCCTTTGCAATTGGTTCTCCTTTCTCAGCCAATTCATGCTCCAACCCATCAAAAGAATCCGTATTATCAGTACCTCCAGTATTAAGACCAATGATGTTCTTTTGAATATCATGAGAGTGAATGACATGACTAAAAGTAGGACCAAAAACAATGTCTTTGTCTTGTTCTTTACTTGTAGACCTCTTAGTTCTCCCTGCTGCTTCTTGTGCCTCATCTTTATCTTGTTCTTCCATCACAATAATTGAATGATTTCAGAAGGATATTTTGAAACTGAACATTCCATTCCTATTGAGTAAAATCATGCTCTTGTATTGCAATACTGTAGTCATACTTGACTAGATTCATATGACATTTCCGAATCTTCCAAGGTCTTTTCTCAAGGACTGCTTCCATTATTTCATTAGAGGAAAAATTTAACCGAATGATGTTTCTATCCATTACACGATTTTCTTTCATTTTATATTGTTCCCATATGAACTTTATTTGTTGTTTCATCACCTCAGTCACCACAGGATCTTTTGAATACAATTTTCCTAGAAGAGTGATACTCCATTCTGCTGTGACGATTGCAATAGCTCTAGTAGAACCTACTGCACATCTTATATGTTTAGAACTGAAATCTCGAGTCTTAGATTTCTGCCTTTTAGAATAATTTGAAGAAGAAGACATAGCACACCTCCTTGAAGATTGAGAAATCCTCAAATGTTGATACTGTTGTCCCAGAATCGACCGATTTGACTCGGTGTTAACCAATCCACTACCATCTGATATAAATTGATGAAATCACGGCTATTATTGTGATCATATACATGATCTAAACTATCATACTAGGAGATACTGATAAATACCACATTTTGGTTGATGGGTTGCAATACTGATGTCGAAGATGAATTCAATATTGTCCTTGGATGCAACAATATTGTTGACAGAAGGAGATGAAACCAAGCAAAAAACCAATACTGGATGTCCGCCATGAATGAAAGGAAGATCCTGCAAGAAAACTTAGAAAACCAATAGGAAGGTTAATCAGACAAAAACGTAGAAATAAGAAGAATGAAAAAATTAGGTTAACATAAGATTTGAAGAAAAATTTGACCCAATAACTAAAAGAAATTCAAAAATTGGCTAAAAATTGAATCACAATCCTCTAATAGATTCCGCTATGAATCATTTTCCCCCAGAGAAGATTTGTCCATGAATTGATCGTAACGAAAATGGTATTGTAGAAAACTTTTTTTTTTACTGTAGCATCGATCGCATCCTCTGGCCAAAAAGCCGGCGACTTAGAAGTTCCAATTCTCCATTAGATTGGTAATCCAAACTTATCCAATATCTTACACCATATTTGTTTTATGATGACTCATGATTTGAATTTGACTCGGTTAAAATCACATCATGTCATATCGTTTGTTTATTAATTTTTTCCCAGGGATATGTTTCAAAGATATCTAAATCATGTATATTTTTGTACTTGATTCGTTGAGGTATATATGACTCGATTCAAGTTTTTTTTTAAATAAACAAAACTTTATTAAAGAAAAAGAGAGTTAAAGTTACAACAAAATGAAAAAAAACTAAACAAAAAAAGAGCAAAACAGGAAAAAAAAAACTAAAAAAACTAAAAACTAAATTAAGCAAATCTGTAATAAGGTAGCTCTGGGGATTCAATTCTTAGCAAGTTGCTTGGCCTTTCCAAATCTTAAGATCTTCCCCTTCTGCAAATGAGAACCCTTCTTAGCAAAGTGATTAGCAGAGAAATTGATTTCTCTGTAGGCATGCCTGAAGTTGATTGAGTGAATGCTGGCCACAATTATTTGCCATCTAGCCAAAAAAAACAATGGGATCTTGTTTTTCTGCAAGGCTTTAACACACATACTGGAATCAGACTGCAGAGTTAGCTGGAAATAATGATGCTCAACTTCCCATTCTAAAGCCTTGATACAAGAAAAGAATTCTGCAACATAGTTAGTAGTTATCCCCAAACCACCAGATTCTGCAAAAATGAAATCTCCAACATGATTTCTGATCACAAAACCATAGCCTGCATTACCTGGATTCCCTCTTGCAGCGCCATCACAACATAGCAAAAGCTCATTCTCATTTGGCAGGTAAAAAAATATTTCAATAATCCTAGGTCTTCTCATTTTCCTGATTTGGATGTTAAATAATTGTAAAATAGAATTCTCCATATTAGTTCCCCACATAACACCTTTCAATCTAACTTCACATTCATGAACTTTTCTAACAATTCTTAACTGCAGTTTAGTTACCACATGCCTCTCATCATCATAACATATAGTATTCCTCAGGAACCACAATTCAACCATAGCAGTATAAGAGCTAATAATCCACAATTCTTTAACCACAAGACTAGAATTCTTATGCATTTTCAAAATATCCTCAAAAGATTTTGGTTTAGGATATACGAAGATACCTGAAAGCCAATTACACAAGCTGGAGCTGAAATCACATTTCCATAATATATGCTCTATACTATCTTCTCCATTGTGACATTTATAACATCTAGAAGCAAACTGGAAACCCCTTTTTCTAAGATTTTCTTCTATTGCACAAACATTTCTTACAATCTTCCAAACATTAGCAGAAGTTGAAGGAAGCACTGCAAAGTTCCATATTTTACTGTACCAGTGCAATTTAGGTTGGTGAGTTCTAATTTTATGGATTGCATCAGAAACAGTGAATATCCCAGAATGGTTGTTGCACCAGATAAGTAAATTTTCCCCTTCTTTCCTTACAGGTAGTTGGTCAATATTAAAGAATTGAAGAAAATATTCATGAAAGCACCACTGGTTATCAACAATTAGATCTTGCACTTTCAAATAAGGATGCATATCAATATATGGATGATTAGGAAACAATTTGCATATAGGATCATCAAAAATCCATTTATCATACTACAAGGATACTTTTTCACCGGTACCTATTATCCATCTAGTATTATCAAAGAAATCAGGAAGGACCCATTTAATACCATGCCACATTGAGGATTTTATGTAATATGTGATCCAATTGCCATTTTTGTCCCTATATTTGGCAAGAAAGAATTTGGCCCACTCATCATGATTGTTAAGAATCCTCCACAGTAATTTCATTAAAAGAGCCTTATTCACATCTTCTAGATTCATGATGCCAAGACCTCCTTCATCTTTAGAAGTACAAACATAGTCCCACTTTAAAGTAATACATTTTCTATCCTCAGCATTGCCAGACCAAAGATAATTTCTAATGATTTTTTCACGAGCTTCTAGAACTTTTCTAGGCCATTTTTAAATAGATAAATTGTAAATAGGGATACTGCTCAGCACATGATTTACCAAAGTGAGTCTAGCTTGAAAATTTAGTAAGTTGCCACTCCAGGAAGCTAGTCTAAGATGCATATAATCAACCAAATACCATATATGTATATATTTCATTTTACCTTGAGCAAGGAAGACTCCCAGGTACTTGTCAGGAAAAAAGGAAAGATCTATTTGGAAATAATCTGCAATCTGTCTTTTCCTTGTATCAGAAGTACCATCTACAAAGCACTTACATTTTGTAGAACTAAAAATTTGACTAGAAGCAGCTTGGTAATCCAGAAGAAGAGATTTCAAATTTTCAATACTCTTTTTCCCTCCATTGGAAAATAAGAAAATGTCATCAGCAAACATTAGATGTGTAGGATGAATGCCATTTCTTATCACCATAGGAAGAATTTTCCTTTCCATCACTAATTGTTGAATTTTCCTACCAAGAACATCTTGAGCAAGAATAAATAGTATTAGAGAAAGGGGGTAACCTTGTTTAAGCCCTATACCAACACCAAAAAATCCAATATGACCTCCATTGAGCATAATAGATTGTTTGGTAGAATGGAGAAGAACCATAATCCAGTTACAAAAATTAGCTGAAAGACCATACTTTTTTAAAGCTCTGTATATGAATTCCCATCTCATAGTATCATAAGCTTGTGAAATATCTAGTTTGAGGCCCACATTACCCCATCTTCTAGCAGTTGACATCTCATTCACTAATTCAGAAGCTAATAATATTTGCTCATGAATATTTCTATTTTTAACAAAAGCATATTGTTGTTGAGATATAAAATTTGGAAAATAATTCTCTCAGTGATAATCTTGAAACAGAAATTACTAAGGCCAGTTGGTCTAAAGCTCTTAGCAGTTTTAGCCCCTTTAACTTTAGGAATCAAAACAAGAAAGTTGGAATTCATACCACTTGGAATAATGTTGTTTCTCTAGCAGAATTGAACAGCATCAATTAAGTTATTTTTGATGATCCCCCAAGCTGCTCTATAAAAAATTCCAGTGAATCCATCAGGACCTGGAGCACTATTAGCATTCAAGTTAAAAACAACTTTCTTTATTTCCTCTTCATTTGGACATTCTTCCGAGAAAAGATTATCAGCATCAGAAATAAGATGAGGAACAACATCAAATATTGAATCATTAATCTGGATTGATTGATATTCAAATTTCTTCTTAAAATAATCAATTAGAACTTCAGAAATACCCTGCTGAGTGGTTATAATATCACCTGAATCATCCTCCAATTCAGAAATAGTATTCTGAGCTTGTCTCATTTTGATACTAGTATAAAGAACTTGGAATTCACATCACCATCTTTAATCCAATTCATTATGGCTTTATCTCTCAAAAATGTATTGTAATTATTAGCATCTACTTCATTCTGTCCTCTAGCAGTAACCAAATTATTCAATAAAGATATATTGGCAGGATCAACATCAGATTTGATGGTTTCTTCCATAACCTTATCCTCATCTTTTTTAAGATTTTCTTGAACATTTCCAAATATTTCCCAATTCCAAGCTTTGAGGATTTTTTTTAGTCTTTTTAGTTTGTTCATGAAAATAAAAATAGGATTGCCAACTAGATCTTCATTCCAACAGTCAATGACCACTTGTAAGAAGGAAGGATGAGTAAGCCACATATGTTGGAACCTGAAGGGTGTATTTAGAGCTCTTTCAATAATAGTGTCAGAACCAATAAGGGGACTATGATCAGAGATACCTCTTGTAGCTACATGATAATGCCATTCACTAAAAGTGTCAAGCCATTTCAAATTAAAGAAAGATTTATCCAAGTTACATAGAATTCTTTTATTCCCTGCTCTGCCATTACTTCAAGAAAATTCTATACCATTTTTAGGAGCCTGAATTAGACCTCAAGAATCAACACAATCCTTAAAATCAGTCATTGTAGAATTTAAAGGACTCTTACCTCCCTTTTTTTCATCAACATGTAGATCAGTGTTAAAATCACCAATTAGAAGCCAAGATTTATCAAGCAAACTTACTTCATATAAATCCTTCCACAGTTCTCTTATATTCACAATATAAGAGTTGGCATGAATTCCAGTAACCAAAACACCACCAACCTCTACATTTATACATTGACTAAAGGATTGAATCACATTAGGTATTTGAATAGAACAATTCCAAAACAACCAAATATTTCCTTTATTGATGTCTTTTGAATTATAAGTAATTTTATGATGCATACCAGGTAGCTTTATTCCACATTTTTTAACTTTAATTTTTGGTTCCACAACCCAAACCAGAGTTGGATTATTAGTTTTAACTAAAGAATATAATTTATCCTTGGCCTTTTGTCTCTTAAGGCCTCTAATATTCCAAAAAAATAACTTTCATTTAAAGGGAGGTTGAGGAAGAGGAGGTGAACTCCCTTTATCAACCAAATTCTTCATACTTTTTTTTACTAGCCTTTCTTGTAACTACTAAAGGTTTTTTAGGAGGTTTTTTCTTCCCATTAATTTTATTATTGTCATTATTTTTAGGGGCACACTGAGATATGACCTTTTCTTGTTGCAAAATAGTAACTGGTTGTGATATTGAACCAAATTCTAATAGGCTTGAAGAAGATAAAAGTTATATCAAACAAGGTAATTGGGAAGTTTTAGATCTTTAAACTCCAGTATCACAACCAGTTATCAGTTGACATTTGATCTTTAAACTCCATTGATTTCTCTGTAAAGTAGATGCATCTGGAAATTTGATACAAAGAAAATCTAGCATCCCAATCAAAGAGTACTTCCAAGAATCATATTTATCATTATCTTGATCATAAATCAAATTAATAGCAGGATGAATTTCAGGGGTTTTTGATAAATCAACAATCGATGGATGAACCTAGGATACATCATCGTTAACCTCAAAATTCATCTTGAAAAGAAAAAATTAAAAATTAAATCTGAAAAATAAGCACGGATCAAGAGAAAGAGTGGATTGCAACACCAATCATTTGAATCCTACTAAAATTCACCTGAAATAAGTGTAGATCGAAGAAAATCCGGAAGAGCGTTGAAAAAAGAAGAGCTGAGTCAGTCGCCCGATCCTCAGAGCTTAACTCGGCTAGTTTTGATTCAAGAATTTTTTATAAGTCCACTATTTAGTAGTTTCTAAATCAGATTCCCGAAAGAAAAAACCGTCATATGAGCTTTTTTATTCCGGCTAGTTTGAGGCATACCACTAAAAGACAAAATATGCTCATTTTAAAACGACAAATCCCTTATATCCAATTATTTTATTAATAACTAATTTATCCCTGATTAATTAGTGATAGTTCGGTCGATTAATAAATCTTTAAACTTGTTAACTGTGAAATTGACTAATGTTAATTGATAATCAAAATATGATAGAAGATTTTATTTATTTTTTGTAAAACCATCAACTAAGAATTGGTGGATGTTCATGCCCAAGTTAAGATAAGATGTTATTCGATCAAGAAAAACACTATGAATATATGGATACGGATACCAATGTTAACCAATTATAATATACAGATTCCGCACTCATTTAGATAACGCATATGAGACCATAAGAGATTTACTATGATCCCATACTCGGTTTGAGAACGGTTATGGAATCATACGTGTTCTCGGGTCGAATATGATTTCAATTTTCTCGAGAATCATATATACTAATCATCAACAAATATAAAGTCTCATACCAGTTGATTATGAAAATGAGTTCTTCATTCTTTTAAATCATAACAAGAATCATTACATATGTGTGTCTCTTAATAACTGATTATGGAAACAATCGGCGAATAGGATACACCCATAATGTAATAGGAATGGTTTCATGCAAAAACTTATTCATAAAAGGGATCACTTTTAAAACCCTCGAGAAACATATTCTTTTTTCCCAAATATTTTTATCATCCAAAATAATGAATTCTACCTTTTTCATTTTCATAGAATTTTCTGGAAGATCATTCCTCTTGACACTCAATGCAACATTGATGTTCTTTGGTACTTTATAAAGAGAATTGTATTTAATATTCTTTTGCAAGTTAATTAGTCTTTCTCCAATTGGGACCATTGGATCTTGTCTTCGCCTTTACAAAGTTTTGCTTTTTATGATCATGATGATTATATGAAAAAAATTCATATGACGTTTATAGGCAAAGCTAGGATTATCATAACACTGATTACTTTGCATAAAGGTTCGATGTTTACAACCCATAATATCAAGGGGATTAACCTTAATATATGATCCAGGTTTTATCACTTCTTATTGATGCCCAAACACGAACATCATGATGTTTCTCATTTCTTGTGCAAAAATGACATCCCATTTGCATGTGACCTTTATTTCCACAATAACAACGAACATATATAAGGAATGTTCTTACTTGGATACGTGTGTGTACGCTGTCTTTGGAGCTTGATAAACTTTTCTCTTTCGAACATTAACTAATGGTAAATATATTTCACCTTTACCATCAGTAGAAACCTTTGATTGAGAAGAATCACTAGTTTTGACATTTTTACTTCATTGCTAGTACTTGGAGCATCTATTTCTTTATAGCCCAATCCTCGTGTATCACGATAATTTTTATTTACTCTTAACATTGAGGTTAATTTTTTTTGAACTAGTATTAAACTTTTTTAAGTCCTCCTCCAATGTCTTGATTTTTTCAAGAGCAACAGCTAGATCAGCCTGAAATGATTTTTTTTTCCGAGAGAGACAAGTACTTTCTCTGTCTTCAAAACTCATTCGTTGAAAGTTAATCTTTGATTCAGTTTCAGAAAGTTTCTCTTTCAACTTCTAGAGAATTTGATGAAGATTAGTTATCACATTTAAGTGAATTTTTACTGAGGTCTTCCTCACGATCTTTGATGATCGATTCGTTAGTGTGATTCTAAGAATCAAAACCTTTGTAAACCCTTCTAAAGTTCTTGTTTTCTCGATAGAGAAGAGTCAGAAAAGGAGTGAGACAAGAAGTCGTCAACTTTTTCTCAACCAAAAGTTTCAATATCTCGACATACCCTCATCTACATCTCTATCAATATTTGAGTCACATTCATCAAAAAGTTTATCCAACAGTTCTTTCCTAGATATATTTCCCAATTATCAATAATTTATATATCATTAACAAGATGAACTTGTATAGTAGATATATTTGAGGTTATTTTTGATGAGATAGTTCCTTCGATCAGGTGTTAAATACAAGCTTTCAACAAAATCATATCTTATGTGTTCAACATTCGATTTTTCTGTCTATAGGTAAGATCGCTACAAACACATACTTATTAGGTCTTTACAGTGTTTGCCTGCTCTGATACCAATTGAAAATGACAGGGTACTAGGTACACCATCAACTTTTTCACTCAGTCATATAAGACAAAACTTAATACTATTAACAAGTAGACCTTCAAAAAAGATCCTTGTATATGATTGTACATACTGTTTATCTTTCTTGTAAATCAGTAGCTTATATCAAAGATCCATGAACCTAATTGTATACAAGAACTCTTGGATGATCTCAAAAATCAATATCCAAGATTAACATAATATGTACTTGAACTGTACGCGAACCACTTTCCAACAATAACAAGCCCTGTAATCTATATTTTAAGATACGAATTCACAAGAACAAATCTTGTATGTTCTACACGGTATTAGATAAAAAATATCTAGGTTGATTATCGAATCACTTTCTATCACTTTAACACAAATATAAAGCGGAAGTAAAAAGTAAAGCAAGACATGGAGAAATTTTGTTAACGAGGAAAACTACGCTTGCAAAGAATCTTGGGACCTCTTCCAACTCTGAGACCCAAATTGTATTAAGCCGCTACAGACACTAGCCTACTATTAGACTTTTGAGTGGAATGTAGTTGAGACTGAATTAATGTTTTAAGCAATTTAGATGCAGTCGTGCTCCTTACATCTCTTGAACCTCGCAAGGCTCTACCCAATTGATTCCCTTAGCCGACTCCTTTACATCCTAATAGTGTACTTGTTTCATGGGTATGAAATCGTATTCCTGGGAATATGATTCCATACCCTTGTTTGGTATATGTGTAATAACTGCATGAGTTCTATTCCTTTACTTTTAGATTTGTAACACCCCGAGTTCCGAACCTGGATCATACCCGTATGGAGATCCGAACTCGAAGCGTTATGGGTCGGAAAGAGACTTATACATTTCTTTTTTTGTTTTGTTGTTGCTAATTTACTTTTACACAAAACATAGTTAAAACTTTATATAACATGAACTGAAGCATATAAATCCACCAATTATCTTTAACAACATTTTCAACCAAACATATTATTTCAAACTACATTTCAAGCAATACAATAAAACAATTTAATCACTAAGCTACTAATTCCTAGCTTTCGATGCGCTACTCTGATAAATCTGCAAGGATGTCAATTGGGGTGAGATGATAGCTCAATAGGATGCACCCCTATTCTCTAAAGATACAGAAACAAAATCATTTTATCAAGGAATAAAATACGATAAGAAATACAGAGAAACTTCAACGAATATAATCAACCAAAAACATTACCTCACAAATATTATTTTTACTAAATCATCTAATTCATTTGTTCAACCATGAATTCAAAATACCACTATTGTTTCTAACAAATTATTTAATTAAGATTTCAAAAAACACTTCACAATAATACATCAACAAATCATCCAATTTATTTGTTCAATCAAGAGTTCACAATACCAATATTATTGCCAACAAATCATGATTCAACACACCAATTAACATCATCAATAATGTTTCCAACAACCCATCCTTTTAAGTTTCAAAACATGAGTTACATATCAATATTGTCACCAACAAACCATGAGTTTACAATACCAAAATAATTGTCAACAAGTCATTCATCAATGATTCAACACATCTATTCACGTATTGATATCGTCACAAAGAAATCATGAGTTTACAATACCAAAATACTTTTCAACAAGTCATTCATCAATGATTCAACACATCTATTCACGGATTGATATCGTCACAAAGAAACCATGAGTCCAAAATACCATTATTATTGTCAACTAATCATCCATTTGGGATTTAACAGATCAATTCACAATTCATCCATATAAGTTCACACTTGAGTTCAACAATTCATTGAATTAGATTTTGCACATGAATTCATAACACCAATTATGTTTTCCAATAAACCATATAATCTATATTTCAACACATAATTCACAAATTAATATTTTCATCACAACAAGTAACCATGAGTTCACGGTACGAAAAGCTTGGTTCGTACACCCACCTATCGTTTATCGGCACAGACAACCTTCATCGATGGTCAGGAACAAAAGTTCCTATGGGGATCATACCCATATGCTCTCGGGGATGATTACCCGTTTCACTCATGGTACGAAAACCTTGGTTCGTACATCCACATATCGTTTAGCGGCACGGACAGCCGCCATCGATGGTCAGGAAACACAAGTTCCCATGGGGATCATTACCCATATAACTCTCGAGGATCATTACTTGCCGTTAGCATGAAACCATATTTCATCTAACGGTAAAACATGAACTCATTTAAATTTTGGAAATCATTTTTTCAAACAATACAAGCAACCATGGCTTAACAACATACTACAAACATTATGCATTTCTCTCAAGCATTTAATCAACACACTAACTGTATACATTTTACATCATGTGTTTCAGGTGATAACTTTGTCCGATCTACCTCAACAATTTGGTGAACATTCCTGACACCATCATGTATAACATATACAAATTTCACATTAAATTAATGGCTCAATCAAAATTTATTGATTTTACAAACGCATCACAAAATCTAGCAAATAACATCATTTTACCAAACTATTAAGCAAATCCAAATCACAATGAAAGACAAGATATATATCTACAACTTTTGTTAGGACCCCTAATCATTTTAACATAATTAAGGCTGCCTAAGTACATCAAAACCACAACAACAAAAAACTGTCCAAAATTTCAGAAACTATTATCCAATTTACAAGATATATTCAACGATGAATTTACGGTGGATTATTGTCAAATTTTAACCAGTAAAACCAAATCATATTATCCATCACAAGAACCAACCTGGTCATCAATCCAGTGTACATAGTTATGCAAATAAATTTCTGAAAAAACTAACAATACAAAATCATACAAGAAAACACATGAAGAAAAACACCAAAAGAGAAAAGGGTCTAGCATTCTACCTCTCAATTGCTACAAAATCCTCTTCGTTTTTCTTAATCCTTCTCCTCTAAAAATGCTCCATCTCTTTCTTCATCTCCCTAGCCTTTTGTTTTCTACCTTGTAATTTTTTTCTTCTAAACTTTTATTTATCTTTTTCATTTTACCTTAATTTTATTTATTTATTAAAATAAATTAGGTGACTCTATTTCCACCCTGGTTAGTAGCTTTTTTAGTCCAAACGACCCAGCTAGACTAAGGCAAAGAAACCAACCTAAATAATAAATTAAGGAGGGTATAACCCGGCCCGAAACGGTAAATAAAAATGTCGGGTATTACAAGATTTCCCAAATATGGGGGAATAGAAAACCCACCTAAAATGTGGGTTTAGGATTCCCTCGGTTGGGAATCGATTTTATTTCAATATTTTTTTTATTTTGGTAACTATCCATTTACTTTTTGATCCTAATCTTGACTAAACAAAACAAGATTAAATGAATCATATTCCTGGATTCATATTCCCAGATATCGCATTCCCTTCCCGTCAACCAAACACGCCCTAAGAGTTGCTTCAACCTAAGTGAAGACTTTTTGATATTTTTCTTTTACAAATACCTATTTTATTTCCCTTTAGATGTAAATCAAGATTTTGGAAATCTTGTGTATGTTTTAAACAACTACTATGTAAAAAGTAGATATCAAAACAAACTTGTAGAATTAGGGTTTATACTTTTCAAAACTTGTAGAGATACCTAATCTATTAAGGAATTCGTGAAACACCTTATACGAAGTTTTATTTCTATTCTAGATTCGACCAACTAGTGTCGGTACACGATCATAAAATTAAAATCTATCAAATCTAGGGTTTATGATCAGCAATCCTTGAATGACCTTATATCAGAAGATAAGGACCTTAAAATAGTTACGTAACTATCTAAGAAGATTATTACCAACTTGTGCTTGGCGATCCCCAAGCAAAGTCTTTTTCTTGAAGAACAAAAGTAGTGTAAAACAACCTTATGAAGCATACATAAATGTTTCTAGGGATGAATTGTGTTGCTTACATGAACCTTTATTTATAGTGAATGGTCGCTTGAATCCTAAGTAAGTTCTTGAGCTATTTTCATTTTGCAAGACTCTCCTTATTTTGAAAGTCTTTCCTAAGTTACAAATCTAGCATAAATATACAGACCTATGGTCGCTGAAAAGGTGTTATTCCCCGTAGGATCAGCTGTAAGGTATATTTAAGTTTTTGAGATATTTTCAGTCACTATGATCGTTGAAAAGGTGGTTTTGTTGTCAATAATCCCCGGCAGCAACGCCAAAAACTTGGTAGGCTTAAAAACCTCCAATTATAAACCGCAAGCGTACGGTGTCTATAACGCAGATAATGATAAATATGGGTCGATCCTACGGGGAGTTGGATTGGTGACACTAAAATTTTAAGTTCTACGAGTATTAATTTAGATACAGATGGGTATCAATACAACTGTCATATGATTGATTATACTAAATAAACAAGTGTAAAACCAATACAAAGATAAACTAGGACTTCGAATCCACCTCTTAAACGCATAGAAATACCTAATTTGATATGCTAGTTCCACTTTTAATCAAGGATTTGTAGAGATTCTAGCCTCAAGCACCCTTGAAAATGTGATAAATCACTAACAAATATGAATGAATTAATCTTAGTTAATATGTCAATCCTTAGCATTACTTGTCTTTCTAAGGCACAAATAATCACATATTGAACTAAAATCAGTTTACATGGGCTTGAATATTGACAAAGAATTAATCGAACTACCTAGGATGCTCGACATACAAGGTGAAAGCAATTTGTCAAAATTAAGAAATTAAGACATGTTTATCAATAAAATTCCATGAAGAAGAACAAGCAAAATCAAATAAGCGAAATTCTAATTATTAAAGGGGGGTTTCATATTTGGTGTTTATCTTTTACTATATGTAGTTAGATATTTAGGTTGTTGGTGTAGTTATTCATTCTCATTAAAAAAAAAGGAAAGAAACCTTGATTAGCATACAGTAGAACTCCCTGTCTTCAACTTCATCTTCTAGAACAATGTTTTTGGATCACTTACAAGCTTGAGACACATTCTAATATGTTTATGATACCCCCCTCTAGACTTGAGACACATTCACAAATATAAGGGTAGAGAAAGCGATGAGATCTGAGTAGTCGGCCTCCGTCGGGGCTGGCATCTAAGGCCGGCGCTCCTAAGCAGAGTTAGGATTAATGTTATAGGTGATGAAGATGGTGGGGCTTGCTTGGTTTGTTTTTTGGGTTTTTCTTTCAAGTGATAAAGGTCATTTATGGATTCATGTTGTTATCTTTCCTAAACAAAAATTTCGTTTTTATTCATAGCTAGATCTCTGATACATATTATTTCTTTCAATTTCTCTTTTTAATTAGCTAAATTATCTGCACCCTTCAATTCTATTTTTCAATTAGGTCATTTTTGTTAGTTTATCCTAATCTATTTCCTTGGTCCGGTTTGATTATGTGTTAATTTTTTCCTCTTTCTTGTTTGTAGCATCTTGTGTTTATTTTCCCTGTCGGTTTCATCCGTTAATTAATCCTTATTCTCATCTCTTTGATTTGTTGATTTGCTATAATAGTTGTATCTTTTGGAGATTATTCTTGGAATTCCTCTGTGTGTTCATTGGATTAGAAATTAGAAATTACGTAGATCTATAGGATGGTTTGGATGTCGTCGTTATTGTCCCCGGCATGGGTTCTGGTAACTCTGTAGGTTTTGTTGATTAATTTTCCTCTAATTTGCTCGTAATTGTTTATGTTGGCTGCTTTGTTCCTGTTTTTGAGTTGTGGCATCATGTGATTACTCTTTGCCCTGTTACAAAATCTGTGATGTTTTTTTGCTAAATTATACTCCATGAAAGTTTGTTTTTCTTGGAATTCCACTGTATTTTTTTGGAATTGAGTGATTAAGTCGATGTAGAACAATACGAAAGTTTCGTCGTCGTTGTTCTATCCCCAACCTATTTTCCGATAACACTGTTGCTTGCTGTGTCTGCAAGTTTAGAATTTTTTATATTAAAAAAAAAAAAAAACTTGATAACATTGTTGGTTGCTGATTCTGCAAGTTTATAATTTTTGATTTAAAATTAAAATACAAAATTAGAAAAAGGAAAAAGAAAAGAAAAAGAAGTGGAAACAGATTGGAGAAGGTGAGATTGGCGGTGACGTGCTCTGTAGATTAGGAGGTTTGTCAAAATATCCCCTTTTTAAGCACAATGTGAGTAGCGTCAGGGGATCTGTCTGTTCTTTTTATGAGTTTGCTAAGTTTAATTTGTCGGTGGCATTGGGATTTGTTTGTTCGGCTCATGTGATTTCTGTTCTTATTTTAATTTTCTTCCTTCTTCTCTCGGCCGGGTGTTCTCTTCATTTTAGTTAATATAAGTAGTCATGGTTTTCTTAGTGTGTCAATTTAAACTTTAAATCCTATCATTTTATGAGTCCCCATAAGTCGACTTTTGTTGGTCTTTTTTAACCCCATTCCCACCATCCTAAACCACATGTTAATTTTGACGATGGTACAAGAGCGCAGGATAAGATTTCCATCCCAGGTAAGTAATTAAAATCAAAACCTCAAAAACCTTATTTCCTCATATTAGTCTAGATAATTATAGTTTTAATCTATTTTAGTAACTCATTCCTCATTATCAGCCCCAACTCAGCTATCCACCCTCAAATTTCACTTCATTCCTCCTTCACTTACGATGAATATCCTGGCATGGGAATCAACCAACCTACTACAATACAACACCTCAGAAATATGATATATCTGTATAAACCCAATATCTTGTTTCTCTCTGAAACTCTAGCAAACGGAAATCATATGATGGGTCTTGCACAAACACTATAATTCCAACACCACTATACCGTTCCTAAAATCGGCAGAAGAGGAGGATTATGCCTAATGTGGAATAACAACATTAACGTTCAAGTAATTCTACACACCCATAGTTACATACACGCGATTATCACTCCACCAACACCTGATCAACCTTGGATATTCTCTGGCATTTATGGTCTGCCACACCCGGCATCAAGATCAGATTTCTGGCAGAATTTCCCATCGATATTCCCGAACATAACCCCGCCTACCCCATTGATTTTAATGGGATATTTCAACGACATTGTGGATTAATCAGAAAAAAAGGAGGCAGAGAAGTAACCTACGCTCAAACCCAACCTTTTCTCACAATGATAGACTAGATGGGATTTATCGACCTGGGATTTCGAGGCGACCCATACACCTGGACCAACAATCATATGGGGCAAGATAACATTTTGGAGCACCTAGATAGAGCCTTACAACTCAACACTGGCGAACTGCTAACCCTCATGCTGGAGTTACTCACCTACCACGAATTGCCTCAGATCATGCGCCAATTTTGCTGCAAACAAAATCAATGGACTGGCAGGGTACAAAAAACTATAAATTTGAGCATCTATGGCTAACTCACCCTCAACTCAGAAAAGTGGTAGAAGCCGCATGGATCCAACAACATGATACAGAAACTTCTCTTGACCTTCAACTAAAGCTTATCACAACCGGTCAAACTCTTTTGGATTGGAATAAGCAAACATTTGGTTACCTCCCCATAATGATAAAAAAATCAACAACACAAATAAAATCTGTGCAACACCAATGCGCAATTACTCAGGGAAATGAGCTTGAATACTGGTTGCAATAAGAAAATCAACTCAGGAATCACCATACAACCCTTCTCCAACGTCATGCAACTTATTGGCATCAAAGATCCAGAATTCAATGGTTACAATCAGGAGACAACAACACAACTTTCTTCCACACCAAAGCAACCATTCATCGGAGTCACAACAACATCCAACAATTACAAGACTCACAAGATAACTGGATTAAAAACAAAGATGATGTGGTACAACTCATGCTAAACCACTACACCGACCTATATATAGCTCCCAACATAATTATTGATGATGACCTCTTTGCGGAAATCAATCCCAGACTGACAACTAGGCAATGCAATTCTCTCACTGCAGAAGTAACTGAAGCGGAAATCAAACAAGCACTCTTCTCTATAAATTCGGAAAGTTCCCCTGGACCTGATGGTTATACTAGTAAGTTCTTCAAAACCTTTTGGGATACTACACATACATAATTGATTGCTATGGCCCGCAACTTTTTCAACTCACTCAACATTCACCCTCTCATGAACCATACCAATATTACTTTAATCCCCAAAATAGAACATCCTACAAAAACATCACAATTCAGACCTATCGGACTTTGTAACGTCACATATAAGATCATTGCCAAAATTTTAGTCAATCGAATTCGACCGTTGCTCCCTGTTTTGATAAGCCCCTTTCAGAGTGCTTTTGTTCCCCAAAGATCGATACACAATAAAATTGCAATAGCAGGAGAATTATTTCACCATATCAGAACCTCCACCCGCACAAAGGATCCAAAAATTACACTAAAATTAGATATTCCGAAGTCTTATGATAGCTTAGACTGGGGCTTCATCAAAACGGCGCTCACCAAGCTCGGATTCCCAAAAATATTTGTGGAGTACATAATGTTATGTGTCACTACAGTCACATACTCAATCAATATCAACGACACACCCTACGTATATATTTCTCCGACAAGAGGCATTAGACAGGGAGACCCACTCTCATCCTATGTTTTCACAATTTGTGCGGAAATTCTCTCCACCAACCTGGGGAACCTAGAAATCCGCAAAAACATTGTGGCAGGGGGGGGGGTACACATATCTCAAAAGGCTCCGCCAATTCTGCATCTGATGTATGCAGACGACCTCCTCATTACGTTTAAAGCTTCTGTGGAAAGATGCAATCATCTAAAGAGTCTGCTACAATCCTACAATTCATCAGCAGAACAGGTGATTAATACCTCAAAATCAATAATTATTCATCATCCAAGATTGGAGCAACATAAAATAGACAATCTTCAACAACTTTTCGGAATGCCAACCACATCGGAACCCCCTATTTATCTGGGAGTCCAATTCAAGATGGGAAGAAATTCTCGTCACATCTTTGACCCCCTCCTCCAACGGCTAGCACGAAAAGTGAAATGATGGATGACCAAATGCCTAACACCTGCCGGAAGGTTAGTTCTCATCAAAACTTCTCTCACACCAACCGCAAACCATCTTATGAAAACCCATCTTTTCCCTGCACATGTGCACCAACAAATAGACCGGATCAACAAAAACTTCTTTTGGGGGCATGACTCCTCAATTAGAAAACTTCATACTTTGGGTAGTGACAAATTAACCAAACCAATAAGAGAGGGAGGGTTGGGCATTAAGAAAAGTAGTGACCACAATAAAGCTCAACTCATGAGGAGGATATGGAGTTTACATAACCAGAAAGATTCCATATACACAAGCCTATGTAATGAGAAATAACTCAATAATCAGCCAATTCTTCAGGGAACCATCACCATTGCACCTTCAGCCAGCCCAATTGGAAACAACTAGCATCCCTCATGCCGACTTTCCGGAAACATGCTTTCCACCAAATAGGAAACGGTTTGACAACCCATATTGAGGCTACCTGGATCCCACAATTCACAAACCTAGATCCAACACAATGCTACCCCATCCAACTGGTGGCAGATATCATTGATCTCATCTCTCATAATTGGAACCATGACAAGTTAAACAACTTACCCCCCCCCCCCCCTTGCTTCACAAAGAATTAGAAACATCCACCTCCCTCTTGGCGACACGGAGGATGGGATCATCTGGCCGCACTCTAAATCTGGGAAATACACTACTGCCTCTGGTTACAAATGCTTAATCCAAGAAACACAACCTCAGCAGACCCCCCTACCCGCAACCAAATTTCTTTGGACCTTACCATGACCACCAAAAATTCAGATTTTCTTTTGGAAAGCAATCAATGAAGGCCTACCAACCTTCACTATCTTAAACCGGATCAATCTCGTCAAATCCAATAAATGCCCTCGTTGTAATTCTGATACATAATCAGCGGATCACTTACTTTTACGTTGCCCGGTAGCGATTACAACATGGGACACTCTACTCAATCAACTCACCAACACCCTAAATACCCCCATTATCATCCCAAATGCAATAACACCTCAAACAACCATATCCCAACTCCTACAACAACAGGTCCCTCCCACAGTACTCTCTTCTTTTTGTTATCTTTTTTGGTCACTCTGGTTGACTAGAAATGAATTTGTCTACCGTCAGAAACAGGCAACATCAAATGACATTTTATTTTCAACCCTAAAGCAACAACAGGAATACATATGGGCTCAAAATTCAGTCCCCCTACTCTTCCATGTGACTTACCAACCTTCACTTCACCAAGAGGAAACAGAACGACGACAACTATATTGGTAGGATGGTCCTATCCCAGCTCAGATTGGATAAAAATAAACACAGAAGGAGCTGCCAGAGGACACCCCGGATTGGCAGGGGCTGGCTTCATCTGTAGAGACTCGGAAACAAAAGTCATCATGGCTCTCGCGCAACCTCTAGGAATTACTACTGCTTTAATGGCAGAAACCTGGTCGTTGCTGCTGGCTACAAGAACTGCGACAGATATACAATGGATGAAAATTCTTTTCGAGACAGATTCTGAAACTCTTCTGCACTTTGTCACATCCCCTACAACACTACCTTGGTATTTAAAGAGAATGATAAAGGAAATAAAACACCATTTTAATCAGATACCACACAGAGCCATCCAACACAACTACAGAGAAGGAAATCAAGCGGCGGACGGCCTTGCTAATCATGCAGCAGATGGAAGCCAAACGGGGAATCATGGAACCAAAATTTGGGAACATACATTCCCAAATTTCATTAGTCAAATAGTACTCAGCGACTCCATGGGTACTAGATACCCTAGTGTAATTTCCTCCTAGTTTTGTTATTAATTACATGCTTCAAAAAAAAAAAAAAATCTTTGCCCAAGAAAAGATTTTTAGAACATAACAAACATTCAAATAAACCCTAAACTAATACTACAGCTTGCACCGGCTGGTCCGGGCTTGCCTTTCCAAATACAACAGCCTCTATATTTATACAAGATTTTTCCCAATTGCAATCCCTATTTTCAATACAATACAAACAAAAAATTAGGGTATGAACACACAACTCACCAACTCCAATAATAAATTCATCTGACCAAGATTTTTCCCAATTGCAATCCCTATTTTCAATACAATACAAACAAAAAATTAGGGTATGAACACACAACTCACCAACTCCAATAATAAATTCATCTGACCATCTCCCCTTCTATGGTATGCTTCCATCAATTGTTGACAGACAAACAAATATTTTTAGACTTCCCTTCAATTTTGTGTTAAATTTTAGTCACCCTAGCTATTGGTAGCTTACTGTGAAGAAAGCAGTCGAAAGAGTGAATGAGATGGAAGGACGGTGGTGACAGTATTGATTGAGACGGGGGAGAGAATGGGTTTTGGAGTGTAAACGAGGAAAACAAGAAATCTCACGGTGAAGGTATGGGTTTGCCAGTTCGAAAGAGGACACAAGCACAGAGAGAGACTTTGTTTCTCGTGAAGGAGATGGTACTTCGGAAAGGTAATAAAAATGTTTATCTTGGTTTGTAAACAAGAATGGAAGCTTGGGCTTGATTTCCTTTCCATGTAACTATCCAAACGTGAATAGTGTTTGAGTTCCGAATTTTTGACCATGAAAATAGTTCGAGCTTTCTTTCACTTATTTTCCTCCACTTGTTTTGTTCCAAAACTCACAAAATAGCTGACTTTGTTCTCCCTTTTCTCATGCAGTTGAAGCAATACTTCCAACCTTGTCGTGTCCATGACCATCACACACTCCTACATACAAACTTAACCAAATTAAGCAAATTGGTTCATGGACATGTAAATACATTATTTGGTATAAAGATAAAGATGTAGAATTAATGCATTTGTGATACAGTAAATGCCCGGGAAATAATACTAAATTATGCAATATTAGACACTGACCATAGCTTACGTGAACCTTTATTTACAGTAAATGGTCGCTTGAATCCTAAGTAAGTTCTTGAGATATTTTCCTTTTTCAAGACTCCTTATTTTGAGAGTCTTTCCTAAATTACAACTCTAGCATAAATAAATAATTATTTTTATAATTGTTTCTTATATAATTATATAATATAATATAAGACTTAGGAAGGAGTATAAAACATCACACACACTTTAATATCCTGGTTAATTGGGGACCATTCAAATTAAATGGGGGACAGGCACTAGAGGACAAAAAGGGTCACCCAAACATAATTTGAGCCACCCCTTATCAAAATACTTTCTAAATGGCTAAAATGCCCCTAAATGATTAGACTTAATATTTGATTAAAGTTAATTGCATTTAAGTGAGGTTAGATTAAAATCAGATTTATGGATAAGAAATTTGGGTTTTTTTTTTTTTTTTTTTTTTTTTTAGTTTTTTAGTTTTTAGAAGAAGAAGAGAAGTTTTGAGAGAAAAACTAGGGTTCTTTGAAATGGGTGATTCAAGTGGAGGAATTGATGTTGGTGAAGATTCAAATAACAACAATGATTGTGTTGATGGTAAGATTGTGTCAACTAATGATATGGATTGGATGTTTGATGAAGATGAAGAGATGTTAATTGAGGAAGCCATGAATAATGGTGCAAGTGAAGATCCTATTGCTCCAAATGAAGGAACCAACACTCAAAATGAATAACCCGAAGCTCAAAACAATCAGGTAAACCTCATATACTCTTTAAATCGTGTGAAAGGTGCTCCAAGTGGTCGATTCATGGTCACCATTGAAAAACCCAGTGTGAGGGTCGTTAGTGGCGGTTTTTTTATTCACTAACGATCCTAAAGAGTCGTCAGTCTGTTTACACCAAACCTGACGACTCAAACCTGCAACTTTTCCAGGTTATGAAAAATCGTCAACTTGGTGTGCTAAAAACTGACGACTCTCTTTGGTACTTCAACAAGAGTCATTTGTTTGCTTTGTTTACACTGCAACGACGCTTAAACACAATGTCTCTGGCCAATTTTTTTTTTTTTTGGGGTTTATGGTCGTCACACCTTTATTCATCTTAACTGACGACTCTTTCTTTTTAGGTAGAGTCGTTTGGTGGATACCAACAGGGTCGTTAACGTACAAGAACCATCGTTAGGAAAGGGTCGTCGTCTTCATACTAATACCCAAACGACTCTAATCTAGGTCACCAAAATTGCAGTTTCAGAAAAACGGTTGTCATCTTCAACCTAACAACCTAACGATTTTTTCATACGTTTTACATGCAACTACATGGTCGTTAGGGTTTTAACATTACGAATCTGCCGACCCTAACACTGTAACTTCCAGTTTTCGGTTATCAGACTCGATTTCACAATCAAAACACACCAAAATATGGAATACAAGTTGGGTTTTAGTTCACACGATTACACGATGAATCAGATGAAGAAATCGATTTCTTCGAGGGTCGTTAATGGTGGTAGTGGAGAAGATGAAGAGGAGGAGAGGAAGAAGATGAAAAGAGAAGAAGTGAAATTGATTTTAGAATTTAGGTTTTGTTTAGGGTATAAATTAGGGGCCTTGATTAGGGTAGTTAATTAGCCTTTAACTGATTTTTAAGACTAAGGGTAAAATAGTATTTTCATAGGAAGATTAATACACCCCTAAAAATAATTGGGTGCAAAAAAAAAGTCATGGACCCCAATTAAACCAGGTTTAATATGGAAATCAATTATTTGTGGAAGAATAGCCATCTTCCCTAAATGAGGAAACATCAAAACTTGACTAAAAAAGGCATCTAGTCACGTCTTTGCGATTTAGTTCGCGAACCGTTGCTAAAAGTTCGTGGACTATTTCCCATTCACAAACTGCCTTAGCAACACATAATAAGTGATGCTTTAATAAATCACTCATAACTTCTTATTTATAACTCGGAATTGAACGATTCTTGGCTCGTTGAATTCGTATTGTCATTCACTACAGTATGAGGATCTTTCCAGAGTTAAATTTCATTCTTACTGAAGCCTTGGGCTCGAGTATATACCTAAATGTATATTTACCCTCATAAAAATTGTTCCATAGAGAGAGCACTTGTTCTGATAGATTAGAAAGGTGTAATTGAACAGGAGTTCCGAAAGAAATCAGTATTCACATACCTTTGTTGATGAAGTCCTCGTTTCAATCTTCGTTTGTTCTCCAGTCTTCAATCTTCGAGGGTTATTCAGTAATGTCTGATACTCAACTACCATACTCCAATCTTAGTTTGAGACTTGACTTTAATAGACTAGAAATCAAGGTATAGTTTTATGCAACTAACTATATTGAAAAAAAGTTTGAGATATAAAAAATTACGAGTTCAACCGAGTAGTATTCTAATAATAAAAATAATTTAGGAATCATGAAACACAAAAAGAGTTTAACTGATTATAAGAAGAAGAAAAAAATCCTCAAAATATTTTCCAAACCCTACACTAATGAAGATGCAGAAGAAAGAATTAGTTAAAAATTAGAATTATGGACTAAACTTGCTCTAGAAAAATATCCTAACTCCTACTGCCTACAATAATAATAAAATAATAAAATAACAACAAATGTATATATATAAACAAACAAAAACAGATTTTACCTCATGCTTAAAAAGATAAAAAATTGAAAAGAAAAAAAACAAAGATTTTACTTTATCTTTGAGCGACCCATCGGCATTTCAGTAACTAGGAATTACTGGTTAATCCTATATATCCAGAACCGGTTACTGTATAGTCCACCACTAGAATAAAATTATCCGCTGGTCCAAAAACATGTTTTTGGACCAGATTCTTTACTCAATAATCCACCGCACGTGCGCAACTTATCATGTAATTCTTATCAATTCCCAGAATACCCTTATGTATATCATTATTATTCTAAGTAATTATAGTAATTCATTTTCTCTTCAGTTTCTATTCGACATCAGAGCTCTGCTATCCATGGAGATGAGGTTTTACAGAATCACAAAATAACAATCAATGATGGACTATTCTTGCTGTTTGAAAATCTAAGTCTTATTATAATTCTTCTAATTTTTATTTTAAACATCTTTTAGTTATTGTTTAAAAGGGAAAAATATTTTTTAGGGTTTTCAAAGATCATCTTTTGATTCTTTTTTTATAGGTGATAGAAGCTTGTTTTTCCTGAGTTGATGAATTTGGATTATATTAGGTACGAGCTTCATGTTTAATTTTGATTTAGACTAATTTTGAACTTTTATTTGAGAGATCGACTAGTTTATACGGATTGATTTGATTTTTGGAGCGTTTTCAGATTTTTTTTTTATAGTGATTAGCTTAAACGTTTTTGATTTATTGGATTGCACCTGATGATATGTGTTCAAATCCATTTGATATTAGCTTAAAAAAATGAATTCATGTTTGTATGTACTGATTTTTCACAGTACATATTTTCCTGTAGTGCTTTCACATTACATATGTTCATGTACTGATTTTTCATTTGCATACTTATCCTATGTGTTAACAGTTCAGACGGGCGGGAATGGGTGATAGTGGTGGCAAAGGATAAAATGTTAAGTACATAAGTTGCCTGAAAGGAAGACAATGCTAGATAAGGTGTCAACACAAGGAAAAGGTGGTGTGGTTAGCCCTTGAACATCAATTTAAAGGTAAAAACTAGAAAAGGTGGCGAAAAGGTGTCAGCACAAGGAAAAGGTGGCGAAAAAAAATCATTTTTGTTGTTTTCTTTTGCGTTCTATATTGTGCATGAGTTTAGACTTTTCATTTTGTATTTGGGTCAATAAGTTGATAGAAGGTCTTACAGGGCATATACAGGTGGGGATATCGATTGCTTGTAGTGAAAAATTACAGGTATAGGACAAGGGGGAATAAATTCAGGTTTTTTTACTTTTGATTTTTTTTCAGTTCATTTATTTCGCATTACATATTTGCTTGTAGTGATTTTGCAGTACATTTTTTTGCCTATTGTGATTTCACAATACATATTTGCCAATAGTGATTTCGCATTAAATATTTTTCTTGCAGTTGATATTTTGGTTCCTGAAAAAGTTCTTATATAAATAATTAAAAAAACTAATTGTCGATACTAGGAATGTATGTATTTTGGTTTCTGAAGCGTTGTTCTTATTAGTTCTTGTCGATACTAGGAGTAACATAGAAGTTGAATGAAGTTCAACTCCAATTTTATAATATTAACTTGTATTGCACAACTGTTATTTGGAGTACATATTTTACTCGATACTTAACAATATCTACTAATTTTTTACAGTATATTTTGTGTATGTACTGTGATTTTCATTTTGAGTCTCAATTATTTATTTGTTTGCAGTTTGTGTAGTGTAGATTAAGACTTTGTCAACCAGTGTTTCCCTAATCTGTACAAGTAAAATGTCCAGTACATATTTTCCCGGCATTACATATGTAAAGAGATGTGTACTAAGTTCCTCAAGGGCATTGACTCTTCTGAATATGATGTAACAAGCAATACATAATTTCTAGTAGATATTTTTATTTTGAAACTAATACCCAAGTACATATCAATACGTACATCTTGATACATGTGATGCTTTAGTGCCAACATTGTGGTTGAATATTGATTTTGTTATGCTTGAAAATGTATCAAAACAAGAGTACATATTGATATATATTGGGTTAAAATAAACAGTACATATCAATATGTATTGCGTGAAAACATAGTTTATTTCTTACATACTTGTCAGTACATATTTTTTTGTTGGGATACAGTTCCCTGATATCTACTCTGAAAGGAAATACTACAACATATCATCATGTACTACCTTGCAAAAGGAAAAAATGAAAACGTTCTTGTGCTTCGTTATAACTTAGTACTGATGAATATGTTTTTGAAATTACATATCCAATAATACATATTTATATGTACTGACGAAGAAGTCGTTTTTGTGATGCTTGAATACTAACAATATGTTTTTAACAGTTGATATCTACTCTTATGTTACAATACATATCTATTTCTACCAAATAAATGACCTTGTTGATTGTGCAAGTAACGTAAATAATACGAAAAAGAGTAAGGAAGCACCTGCAAAAATCCCTAGAAGAATATATATTTGGTTTTAAAGGGATGTATGTTCTTGTGAGAGCGATTAAGAAGGAAAACCTAAATTGACTTGCGCAGAATTGCAAATGATTAGTGAGGCGTCTTACGAGAACTTATTCTTAGTGTTTTGGTACATGGAGTATAGATATCTCTAGCATGTTTTCAATACTACTAGACAAGAGTGGATATCTACTGTTCTGAAAAACTAGTTAATAGTGGATATTAGTTTGTATACATTTTGTTGTGAATACCTAGTAGATATTGATATGTACTAGTAGTATTTTGCTGTGTAAGAAGAATAGTTTGGTGCTGGAATACCCATCACTCATAAAATGCAATATGCCTTTATTCAGTCTTTTATTTGCAGTGTTCAATATTATTTGTTTATATTTATAGTTTTGGAACATACTATTCAGTATGAAGACTAAAGCAAGGGAATGAAGCCTTATATACTGGAAGTACATATATGTACTGTAAAATTTTCATTGTGCATTGTCATATCCTTCATACAATATTTCTGGTCGTTAATATATAAAAAAATTGTCAATGTGTCATTTGCAGTACATATTTTCCCGTATTGAAGGGATCCAGCAGTACATATTGTGTTATATTGAAGAAGAAAAAAAACTAGGCCAGTTTTGACAGTACCAAAAGGAGTGTGTATTGGTTGCACAGAATCGTTCAAATTGATTTTGACAATAATGTCTAACAATACATATTGGTATGTACTGGAAAAAAAAAAGATTGACACATAGCAATAGATACAAGCAAACATTTTTTATTTAATCTTATTCGGCAGCACAAATAAAGAATATAACATTCCAATCAAACTACAAAATATCACATCAACTAGTTGTGCACCCAACAGTAAAAAATCTTGAATGGATCCATCTTCGATATCAATTCTGTGGGCGTGATTTTTCTATAATCAAAATTGTTTCAAATTGCTATCGAATTTTTTTTCCATTAGTACTGCCCATTCTTCCATTATAATTCATGTCCTCATATGATGAAGTCCCCTCTTTAAACTTTGCCTCAACAACATCTGAAGAGAAAAAAAAATGCAGAATAAACAAACAATGAACAACTCAGAATCATTACTTATTTTGCAAAATTATCTCTCCCCTCTCTCAATTTTTTATGAAATCAATTCCATGTCCAAGTGGTTATCAGTTCAATAACCTCGAAACTTACCGTCCTCAAGTTCAATCCTTAGGTTAAAATTAAAATCACGTACATATACACATGCACTGAGTGAAGCCATGTTACATATTGATATGTACTGAGTCAAACCATAACACAAATTGATATGTACACCGATTGAAATTAAATGAAAAAGAAGATCAACACACTTCAATCTCGACAAATACAAAATGTCGCTCAACAATGGAAAAACAACACATTTATACATGTACTCTTAAACTGACAAAAGATAGTTTCCAAAGTGTGACCAAGCAAAAGGTAGAAACTACATATAGTGATGGAATCAAAACTATCAAATTGTGTGCAAGGTTAATGCTAAAATACCCTTAAAGTTTGAGAGGTTAATGGTCTAAATATCACATCGAGAATGTGCACATTTATCTTAGCAAAATGGATACTTATGACAGCTCAGACAACACAATTTCGAGGAAAAAAAATAAACATACCTTAACATTGATATGTACTAAGTGAAACCTCAGTACGTATCAATATGTACTCAGTATCAGACTCTTCAAGTTTTTGCACATTTATATTACTAGAATTTCCTAGTCAACATGATCAGTGCCTAGCGAAAGTCTTCTTTTGAAATAGTTCCACATCAATGAACACAGAGTTAAGAAAGACACACCAAATGCAGTCATGAATAGAAATCCAACAATCACAATGAATATAACGAAACTACTCATAGCAGATTTTACAAGGTTATCAATGGTGTGAAATAGTTCAAGGTCTATCCGATGTAATCAAGATGTAGTTTTGATTTTTACTAAGAATTCAAGCAATTAGTGACAATGCTAATTATAAATAGAGAAGCTACAGACTTTTCTAGTATAAGTTCAAATACGGAGTACGTATTTCCAAAAATACATCAAACCAAAAGTAACATATCAATATGTACCAGCAAGTTATCCAGAAGTATATATCAGTATGTATTGATGCTTTTTCAAGTGTAAAAAATCTGTTTACACAATAGATGTCAACATGTATTGTTGCATATACACAAAACAAGAAAACTAAAAATGGTTTTGCATAGTACAATAACACATATTGGTATGTAGTGATGCTTATGGATAGCATAAAAGAGTGTTTTACATTTTAGAGTTCAGAATTTATATGTACTGCCAACTAAAAATCTAACCCAATTACTTCAGTTTCTTTATTACCTTCACTTAATTGAGTTTCTTCATCACTTCCATGAGTTCCCTCATCACCTTATTCTTCTAAAACTTTTACCTTACCTTACATTGAGCTCTTCTAAGCTGGTCCAAGACGTCTCCTTAAAACCAGGTTTGTATGTTTTCCTAAGGGTTTTGCAGGTGCTTTCATATTCTTTTTTGTATTATTCACATTACCTGCATAATAAACAAGGTTATTCTTCAGTACAAAAATATATATATATATACACTGTAAGATAAGAGTAGATAACATCATGTACTATTGGATATGTACTGTCAAAAATCAGTTTTCTCCACCAGTACATATTAATATGTACTGTTTGATATGTACAATCTAAAACATATTGTTGTATTCAATCATCGGAAATCAGCTTTTTCCATCAGTATATATCAATATGTATTGTCACTGTTTTTCTATCAGTACATATTAGTATCAATATGTACATATCATCAGAAATCAATTTTCTCCATCAGTGCATATCAATATTTATGGTCAAAAACATATTGTTAGTACCCAATCTTCATAAATCAGTTTTCTCCACCAGTACATATCAATAAGCACAATCAGTACATATCAATAAGCTCAAAAAAGTAATATTGGTATAAGAACAAGAACAAAGAAATTGATATAAGAAAATAGTAAAATCAAAAGTAAACATTTTTCTGTACCTTTTTTTGGGTAATAATTGGTATCAAAATCACATTTGCGTACCTTATTAAAAAACACGAAATGAAAAGCAGATTTGTTGATGGTGATTCTTCAAAATGTCCATGCATAAAATAAAAAGGTAAGGAGACAAGGGGTCACCTTGTCTCAAACCCCTTCTTGGTTTGAATTGTTCACCTGGGGCACCATTTAGAAGCACAAAAGTGGAAAATGTAGTCACACATTGCATTATCATCTTGCAAAAATCATTATCAAAACCATGACATTTTAAACAGTCCTCTAAAAAACTCCATTCTATCCTATCAAAAGCTTTACTCATGTCAAGTTTTATAGCCATAAGACCTTTTTTAGATTTATGTTTCTTGAGAGTGTCAACAATTTCATGAGCAATGACAATGTTGTCTGTCATTAGTCTATTTTGCACAAAAGCAGTTTGAAAAGGGCTGATAATTTTACTCAGTAATGGTTTTAATCTATTGGATATGAGTTTTTAAATGATTTTATAAGAAGTATTACACAAGCTTATAGGTCTAAAATCAGCAGCATTCTTAGGACAATCTATTTTAGGTATCAAGGAAATAAAATTATGATTATTCTCTTTTAGAACGAACTTGCTGTGAAAGAAATTTTGCACCATTTGAACAATATCATTACCAACAATATCCCACATCTGTTGATAAAACCCTGGGGGGAAACCATCTGGACCAGGTGAGGTCCATGGTTTTATTTTGAACACAACATCTTTTATTTCTTCATGAGAGGGCATTCTTAACAAAGCTATATTATCCGAAGCAGAGACACAAGGAGTGATATGATCAAAAACGTTTCTGTCTTTTGAGGGATTACCTGTCTTAGCCATCTTAGAGAAATGATATAATAAATTAGCAGCTATTCCATCCCTATCAGTAATCCAAATACCAGTGGAGTCTTGAATAGACTCAATCTGAGTTCTTCTCTTTCTATAATTTGCTCTATTGTGAAAATATCTAGTATTCCTATCATCTAAAGCAAGAGTGTCATCCTTAGCACGTTGTTTCCAGAAACCTTCCTCTATATTCTGCCATTTATTCAGCTCAGCTAAGAGACTAACAATCCTATTATCATTGGCATCTACCACTCCTTGAGAATGAAGTAACTCAATTGGTTATTGATTTTGCTAATATTAGTTTGGATATGGCCAAAAGATTGGATATTCCAGTCCTTTAGAACAAACTTAACATGTTTTAAATTATTTTTGTGTCTGAAAGCAGCAGATCCATTACTATAAGCATTCCAGTTTTCTTTAATAAGGTCTTTACAACCTGGATCAGCTAGCCAACACCTATTAAATTTTATAGGTCTTCTAACAGGATTAGAAACTCTGGAACTAGTTAGAACAATAGGGATGTGATCACTTGCTATGGGATCTAGATGGTAAACATGAAAATTATTATAAAGATTAAACCACTTATCATTACCCAGAACTCTATCTAGTCTTTCCTGAATAAAGTCAATTCCATGTCTTTTATTAGACCAGGTAAAGGGATTACCTGTAAAATTAACACTTTGTGGACCTAAATCATCAACAAAATTTCTAGCAATATCAAGAGCAGTTTGAGTATGAGGGTTACCTCCTTGCTTTTCATCATTACTAAGAATGAAATTCAAATCACCAATTAATATCCATGGCAAGCTAATGTTTTCACTGAAAATTTTCACAAAATTCCATTGATCATCCATGTTCCCATTTTGCAAAGCGCCATACATACATGACATAAGAATTTTAGATCTAGCATCAATATAATATTCACAATTCACCACATTATAAGCAGAGTTAAGAATTTTTAGATTTACTCCATCTTTCCAGAGTATACAAAGGCCACCTGCAATTCCAACTGTGTTCACAATAAAATGGTTAGGATAGTTCAGTGGCTTAATTAGCTTCTCCATTTTTTTTGTAATGGGACTTAGTCTTAGATAGAAAAATAATTGTAGGGTCATTAGTTCTTACTAAATCCTTAAGATGGGCTCTAGTGTTCTTGTTACCATAACCTTGGACATTCCAGGATAAAATTCTCATAGCTGCAAGCAGATTTTGATAACTTAAAATAGTAAAGACACAACTTGGAAAATAATGCTGGTAGATAAAAAAAGGTAAGGGATGAAAAACTAATACCGTAACAGCGGGGTTCTCATTAGTATCATGAAGATAATCCTTCTCAGCTTGGACTCCTTCTTCATTTAAATCGTGTTCTATTTCATCAGTCACCGTAGTAGATGTCCCTTCCCCAACATTCGTATCAATTTTTTGGTTCTGTGAGATTTCACATATTTCATCATCCTCTGACAAACCACTGTCAACTTCATTGTTTCTAGATCTCTTTAATTTTCTGCCTTCCTCAATCCCTTATGCATTGCTTTTTGCTAACTGAGCTTTGTTTGCTGCACATATTTGTTGCACCATTAAATCAATATCCTCAATAATCGCCACACCATAAGCAGTTGCTAGTTCTTGAATATGTGTTATATATTCCTCATTTGTGTATCGCTGGATTTTCAAATCCTCAACTACATAGGCATACTCCTCATCATTGTGATCAAAGATGAAGCAATCCTTGCACAAGTTATGAGATTGTCTCTCCCAATGATATCGAACCCATGCAACCCCCTATGCAGCAGTGTTCCACCATCCACCTCTATGGAGAGGTTTTGATAAGTCAACTTTCACTCTGGATGTAATTGGATTTCCTGCTCTGGTCTACAATTCTCTGGGTAAATTGAGACTTTTTCACCTAGTTCATTAACTACAGATTGAGAATGATGTTCTAAGAGCAGATGCTGAAATTGGACACTCCATTCTTGGTGTGTAAACTTCTGGTCTTGGACTTTAATAGTGGGATCATAGACTTTAAGATTAAGCAAACATTTGAGAACATTCCATGGCCCTTTTTTTAAGAACAACACGCATTTTTTCTTCTGAGTGGAACTTGAATAAGAATATATTCTTGTCAATGCCACATATTTCTTTTACTTTGTATCTTTTCCATAAGGAGATTGTGGCTTTCCTCACATCTTCAGTATCAATTGGATATTTTGAGAACAATTTTCCTACCATGTAGTTGCAGGAATTCCCACACTACACCCTTGTTAAGATTCTATAGAAATCTATTGGAAATCAATTGAACTTCAAAGATTTAAACGACACTTTACTATTTCATCTCAGAAATGTTTACAGAATTGGAAGAAATCAAGATTACAAATATTCTCTTGAAGTTTCTCTCTCCTCAAGACTCTTTCAACTCTCAAAAATACATCATACTTTTCTGGATTTATCGAGCCCTTTATATAGGGATTTACATAATGGATGACAACTAAGTTTTCCTCCTATTTCGGATCTATTCTGCGATCTTATTGCGATCGCTACAATGTTATCTATCGCAAGACTGATGACCATCATAGGATCAACATATTCTTCTTTTATTCCTTCTATCATCAGTTTCTTTTGGATATTTTGTGACGCTCGTGAAACGTTGTTAAAGAATTGGTAGTGATGCTCGCAGAAGCGTTGTTAATATCGCAGGAATAGCGTTGTAGCGATATTCTGGTCCTATATCTTGCCTCTTCTCATGTCTTTTCTTCGAAGGAGAGAAGATCATGAGAACTTAAAATGCCATAACTGCTTATCTTTTCATACTTCCCCGTTCTGATACGTTTCTATGTCCTTTGCCAGCTATTTTCACGAGTTCTTTCTTCCAATAACTTTTTGACACGTCCCCTCTAACCGCTGCGATCTGACCACCCACGTCTTTTCTTTGCATTAATTGCCTTCATCTTCTTCGAGAAATTTCTTCTTCTATAAATACTCTTCTCATTCCTTTCCTTTTTATCTTTTACTTTCTTCTTCTTTCTCTCCATACCCCCTCTGCAAATTTTACTGTTCTTCCGCGAATTGCGCTCATTCTTCTTTGTGATTTCTTTCTTCTTTTCAACCTTTTCTTTCATTCCCATACTCAAAAATGGTTGCTGCTGGTACCAAAAACTTGAAGGCCTTTAATGAGATGCGCGAGAAACTTAAAATTAAAGGTTTTAACTTATCTTTAATTCCAGATCAGGATTCTAGATCTGAACTTTCTCTTAAATTATTTACTGATGATCATTTTTCTCGCGAAAAAATCATAGTATCTCTAGGACAACTTGAAGTTGGTCTTCCCATTCCTCTCTATGACCCAGAACTTCCATTATTTTATCAAATAATTTCTGACGAAAGATTCTCGCGAGCGATATATCAACTAGGTGGAGATTGCATCAGATTGCTGCTTGAATATGCTTCTCGCGGCGCAAATAAAGGGACTCGCTACCCTAAATATCCAAAGAATCCTCTATTTAAAGATGTCCCCATTATTTCTGCGGATTATACTGTGGACAACTTCTTTGTAAATTATATTATAGTTCCTATGAAGAGGGATAGCACCTGCTGGGGTGTTCGTTTGAAAAAAGAGAAGGTCGCTGGTGATAAAGCTCTTATGCTGGATATTTATTTTCATACACCTACCAACCAAGGTCCTCTCCATTCTAGCGATGACAAGTGGTTCATCTTTCCATTATGTCTTGAAGGTCCTTATATATCTGGTTCTCTCCCATTACCTGCAAATCTCTCAGAGTATGAGCCATGGGTCTTCAACTGTCCTGAAAGATCTAAAGAAGTATATTCTCTCAACTTTTTATATTATTATCATTTACTGTCTTCTTTTTATTCTCGCTAACTATTTTGATCTTTCTCAGATTGATAGAATGAAACTCAGCTATCAAACTCTTAGGAAACCTAGCACTTTCTTGGCTCTGAAATCTTTCACAGATAAAGTAAGAAATATCTCTTCATAAATTTTAACAATATATTGTTGCCCCTATTTCTTATCTTCATCTGTGCTCACAGGAAATCGAAGAGTTAGAACCATTAATACCCGCAAAAACCAAGGAGAAATCTTTAAAAGAGAAATCTGGGAAATCTTCAAAGGATAAATCTACTGCTCCTTCTAGGGGAAAGCCTTCTGCCCCTCGCAATTAAAAATCTAGCGATCCTCCATTAAAGAGAAGGAAAACTCAACCTTCTTCTTCTTCAATTCCTCAACTAATTCCAGAAAATCCAAGTGTTGATCTTGATAAGGATAATAATGACGAGGTTTTTGATGTTAGCGGTTTTCCTTCAATAAAAAATTCTTCTTCTTCAGATTCTTCAATGACTCATTTATCCAGAATTTTTAGAGATATTTCCCACAGTATGACTTGTAATGACGAGGATGAAGTTATTGACAAGACATCTCAAGATCTCGCTAAAGTTTGCGATGCCCCTATTCTGGTGGATAATGATTCTCTCCAAGGAATCTCAAGATCGCTGACTCCCAGTCTCTTGAATTCTCTTGGTGCCTTGGTATGTTTTCATTTCTTCAGTTTGTTTATATATTTTCTCCATCGGTAGATCTTAATTTATATTTTTCTTTCGCAGGTTGGAAGAGCTTCTTTTGCTGTTGCTTCTGATTTAGATAGAAGATGTGTCAGCTCTGAAGAGAAAGCTGCTAAACTTCGCCAAGATAAAGAGAAGTTAGAATCTAAAGTTATTGATCTTCGCAAGAAGAATAAACAGCTGGAGACTGAAGCTTCAGTTGATAAGCAAAAGATCTCTGATCTTGATAGAGCTAACCAACAACTATATGGTATGACTGATTTCCTTTCTCTCTTAATTATTTTTACTCTATCGCAGCTTATTCAAGCGATCACTTTTAACTTGCAGATATTTATGGTCTTACTGACGAGGCTATACTCTTTCAATCTTTCCCTGAACCTGTAGATGATCATACTCTTCTTGCCTGTCTTAATAATTCTTTAAGTAATTTCTCAGATGATAAGATTAAATACCTTTCCATAGATGAACTTAGATCCAAGATTAATCTCTTAAAAATTGAACACAGATTCAATTTAGGTTTGACTGACAAATATAGGCGCTTTTATCTTGATTCAAAGAAAGATATAGATAGATTACGACAGAAAATTAGCGATCTCATTGACGAGAAATAT
Organism: Papaver bracteatum; assembly: GCA_023529315.1. Taxonomy (NCBI): domain Eukaryota; kingdom Viridiplantae; phylum Streptophyta; class Magnoliopsida; order Ranunculales; family Papaveraceae; genus Papaver; species Papaver bracteatum. Next base: position 569,072 of record JAJJWX010001320.1, read on the forward strand.
CTTGCTATCAAGAAGGGATCCAAGACCCTAGCAGATTTTCATATAACTCTTCTTGACATTCAAATGGACAGAGATAAACTTATCCGCGAAAATGAAGATCTTCTTGCGAGGGAGACTCAAGTTCGATATCGTATCCTTATTAATAGCGATGATGAGTTTGATTGGGCTGCGAAGGTTCTTGACAATGCCAGGAATGACTTAGGTGTAAATGTTAGCCTTCAATTTGAACAAGTGGCCTTAATTAGAGATATGATTTCTGAAAGAGAATGTTGTTTGTTGTTCTTCTTCTCGCTATTTTCCTGTTTTTATTACTCTTCTTTACAAAATTTCTAACTTGTCGTCATATATTATCGCAGGAGCTGAAAAAAGATATCTTGAAAGAATTGGGGAACTTGAAAATGAGAAGAATCAGCTCGCAAATACTCTTGCTTCTCACAATAATAAATATTCACGATTGAAAGAGCAGTTTGACATTACCACCGCAAATTTCAATAGATCTCTCATTGCTGTTCGTAATGATTCCGTTAAGTTGGTCTGCAATGATCATGGAATTTCTCCTTCTATATATCCTGATCTTGCAAAGGAAATTCCCACAGTAATCCCAAATCTTAACATCTCTGATAGTGAAGCTTAGGATTCTGATGAGGATGAAAATGATAATGATAATGACGAAGGAGAAAAATATGGTGGAGGAGAAGAATATGATAAGAATGAAGATAGTGATGATGATAATGATGAAAGGGAGAATTCTGGCGATGAAGAGAAGTCTTATAAAGAGGATGGCGATGGATCTAGGTTGTTCTTCTTTTTCCTTCTATCTTCCTTGTATATTTATTTTCTTCTTTCTGTAACATTGTTGTGATTTTCTCCAATTTTGTGAATTTCTTTTGCTTCTACCTGTATGAATTAGAAAACAGTTCTTTTTCTGCAAGTAAATCAATCAATATCATTATTATTCTTAAACTATCTGCGTGCATTTATTTATGCAATTTTTATATGATAGATGAATAATAATTTCATCGTTCTCATGGATTCCCATACTTGCCTCTATTATTCATCTGCAATATAAAAAATTAATTAAAGATTAGATATTAGTGGTAAATAAAATTTTCCTTATAATTGGCGATCTTATCGTCAGCAATAACTGCGTGAAATCGCAATTCTCGTAACATCTGCGAGTATTATCGCAGTAATCTTGTGGTCTTATTACGCCTTCCTAATTAAAGGTCTTATTTTTCCACGCTCTTTCTTTCTACGACAAAATCGCAGGACGTCTTTACATTTGCATGTATTGACCCATTGATCTTGCCTTATCTTTCTTCTTTGATTTTATTGCGACAATATGACAAGTCTGAGCTCTCTCGCGAGATCAAAGCTTCGTGACATTGTCGTCTTGCGATGAAATCGCATGACGTCTTTACACTTTCATGTAAAAACCCATTGATCTCATCTTAACTTTTTGCTTGTTGCCTCTGTATAATTTACGTCACGCGACAATATGACAGGCCTAGATGTTCTTGCGATCATAAAGCCCCATGACATTGCCGTCTTAAGACACTTATCAGCTCCTTAATGGAGGGTGCCGCCCTTATCTTCCCCCTGGTTTCCCCTTCAAGGATGGCACATCGGCCATACAAGACTAGCTCCTCCCATCCAGATTTACCAACAACCAGCTGTTTTCACAGCCTCTTGTCCTTTATGCCTATATGGCTTATAGTTACAAGACTACACCCTAAGCGGGGTTTTCTTCAGGCCAAGTGCATCGTAGCCAAGACTTACCAAGAATGTCAAGGAAGTTTCGTACGCCCTTGGCACCCTTGGCTCAACCGTGTACCTCGGCGCCTTGGTCATACTTTGCACTTCTTGGAAGAGATTCTCGGTCGTCCAACCAGGGTATAACCATATATAGTTGGAAATCCAAGATCTCTCTCCCGGATAGGTTTTCTTTAACCCCAACATCTGCATGACTCGGGATCCAGCAGCGGTATAACCTTACCCCTGAATCATGTCGAGAGATACCCCCTCTTATGACGCGCTATTAGGTCTTACATTTGCCTCTTGCGAAATTTTATTCGCGAACTAGGGTGCACGCCATAAAGGTTCGTCCCATTCTTTAATCTCTGCGAAATTTTATTCGCGCTTCTCGCGAGTATTGTAACTCTGATAGAATTTCATAACTTTGATCTTATTTCTTTTTGTAAAATCTTGCGATTCTTTCAAGTAGAATATTCTGTTCAATTACATATTTTTCAAACAAATCATTCATAGAGTTCTCTAAAGTTCATCATTTTACCTCTCTACTTACTATTTTCCGATTCTGCTTTTCTGCTACGTTTTATTGTTGTTTCTTTTTCTGCGAGACGCTCTCCATCAGCTTTCACATTCTCTTTCTGCTCTATTGTATCAATCATTAACCTTTCACATCTCTATTGTTGTTTGATTTTGTACTTCCAATTGCTATTCTTTTCAGCTCTTTCATCGCAAGACTTCATATCGATTGCATAACATTTCTTGCTTTCTCCCCAATCTCCTTTAATAACTCCAACACCTTTAGGATGAGGAAATTTGATACACTGGTGATAAGTGGATGCTACACCCAATATCCCGTGTAACCAAGGTCGTCCTATCAAGGCATTGTAAGGTGATTCGATGTCCACAACGCAGAATAAGATTTTAGAAGATATTCCTTTTAACGGTATTTGCATTTAAATTTCCCCCTTTGGTTTGTTACCTGTACCGTTAAATCCATAGATTTTATACATTGATGGTATCAAATCTTCATCTTTTCCGCCCATGGTTCTATAGGTATGATAGAATAAGATATCAACTGAACTCCCGGTATCTATTAAGACTCTGTTGATGGCCCAAGAGTCTTCAATTTTACCATCATTTTCTTTATCTTCCTCTTGCATTTACTTTGGTTTTATCTCTAATCGTACCACCAATGGGTTGTCATGCTGCTCGCCAAGCTCTGGTATATATTGCGCAATGAAAGATAGAGTTTCTTTTTGCCATTCTTCTAATGGCGAGGCTCTCGCTATATTCATTATCTCTCTTCCATCTGTATTTCTCGCGAAGACTCTACTTAAAACATTATCATGGAAATCTTCTACAGTTCTGAATGAATACACAATGGAGTTACAAAACAAATTCTTTGCTTTAGACCCCACTTATATCACGAATTTTTATGCTCCTTTTACAGCATTCACTCTGCGAGTTTCTGGTGCTGGAGGTAGTTGATGAGGTTGTGGATTCCCTACTAGAAAGTGATTTTAATTTCCCCTGATCAATCATCCTCAAAATTATCCTCTTTACATTCCTACAATCATTTATTGAATGACCATGAAAGTGATGGTAAGGACAAAATTCTTGACTTCGATTGCTTGGATGTGGTTCTTTCCCCATGTTCCATGGCGATGGTATATTCTCCATCAGGATAATAGCTTCCCAAATTTTTTCTATACTGGCATTAAGAGGTGGCATCTTAATTTCTTCCCATATTATCTTTTGATTTCCTTGCCCTCTAAAGTTATTATGCCTTTGTCCGCCATAGGTTTCTTGCGGCTGATCAAGTCTTTGAATCTTATTATTTCCACCGCGATTGTAATAATTCTTCTCCCTTTCATATTCTTCTTGATCTCGACTGCCCATCACTACCAATTTTTGTTGGTTTTCACTTACCACCTTCTCTTGTTGTGGATGCGAGGTGCTCGCCACATTATTTATCATTTTAGGGAGCAAACTTCCACTTGCCGTTAGCGAGCTGGTGTTCGCGATTGGATATGATTCCATCTCATTTTGTTTCTCTTCCAAAGCAATGTACTCTTCCTGTAGTTCTCGCAGTTCAGTCATAGTGATTGTATTCTTGACTCTGAAAATTTTTATGTACAGTATATTGGTCGCGAACATTGCATTGATAAAATACAAGATAAGATATCTCTCGTCAACTCTTCCTGCCATATCACTGCACATTGTCTTCCATCATATGGTTAAATGTTTCAGACTCTCGCTAACTCTCTGTTTTAACCCAAACACATCTTCAATACCCGGCCGCGATGAATTGTTTCTAATATATGCTCCTAAAAATGTAGCTTGTAAATGATCAAAAGAAGTTATGGTATCTTTTGGTAATCCCTCGAACCATTTCAGCGCCTCGCCAGTTAAGCTGGATGCAAAATATTTGCATAGCACAGCATCATGATTCTCCCATTGTAGCATACATCTAACATAAGCTTTGACATGTTGAACAACACAAGTAGTTCGATCAAAAATGCTGGTTAATGCTGGTAAATTTCATTTTGGAGGTATCCCTCTTAACTGTACTTCTTGAGTAAATGGAGTTCTCGCAGCTTCTTAAATAGCTTCATCAAGTTGCCTTCTACCTCCTTCTCTTCTATTGTTTATCATTCCTCGCATTTCTGCTAGCTCTCTCAATATTTGCTCATTCTCAGCTGAGTTTTGTTCCATTGGCCTCTTTAACGTTGTTTCCCTTCTTCTACGTTCTTGCCTTTCTTGTTTTGCGAGATTTTGTGTATCTTCTTCTTCATCATCATCTCGTCTTTCTCTGCGATTTTCTCTTTAATCTTCTTCTTGATATCGTAACTTCCTATCTTCTTCTCTGCAGATTTCTTCATTTCTCTTCGCTGTCTCTCTATTCTCCTCTGTATCCTATCATACTCCTCCTGAATATTACCATTGTAGCGATTTTGCGTACGTCTCCTTTCTCGATTTTCATGATTATTTTGTCGCACTGCTTCTCGAAATTCATGTTCTTCTACTTCTGCCCTTAATCTTTCCGTCTCGCGGGCTAGACGTGCTTGTTCAGCGTAATGACTCTCAATTTCTTATTCAATCATTCTTTGATTCTCTCGCCCATGTAATATCCTCCTACCTTCTTCTGGATTTTCTTCTTCAATTTGGTTGTTTCTTCCCTCTTGATTTCTATTATCACGCGGATTATAGTGATCACCAATTATCTCTTATTCTCTATTTTGCACTTCTCCTCGAGTATTTTCTCTAACATTTCTTATAGGGGATTTTTGCCTCGGTTCTTCTCTGAATGATCTTGAATTTGATCTAACAGTACTTCTTGATCTCCTTCTTTGTAACCTCAAATTCTCCATTCTTAGCTCATGATTTTGTCTTGTTAAATTCGCACGTTCTTCTGCCTCTAATCTTCTTTCTTCCTGTATTCTTTGTCTCAAATCATCTACTATTTCACGTCCTTCATGAATTAATCCTCCAACCATTTCTTGATTTATTTCTCCTTCTTCTTCATTTCTCAATTGTCGATTTTCTGCTTCTTCTATCGAATCTGACCTCCAAGTATGCACACTCACTCTATCATAATCCACATTCCTATCTTGTGTTTGTGTTTGTTGATTCGGTTGTTGAATTGAACTTTCTTCTTCATTTCTTATTCTATTTCTTCCTGATCTTATCCTTAAAGATTCTTTCAATTCACCTGTTTCCTCACCTGCAAGTCATTTACTTCTTCTCACAGTTGTCGGTGGTTCTGATGTATTTCTTCTTCTTCTTCTAGCCATTTCTTCAACCCTAACAATTTCTTCAAATTTTCAAGTTGTAATTAAAGATTTCTTAATTTGATTCTCCCTGTTTCTAGCGCCAAAATGTAGTTGCAGGAATTCCCACACTACACCCTTGTTAAGATTCTATAGAAATCTATTGGAAATCAATTAAACTTCAAAGATTTAAACGACACTTTACTATTCACATCTCAGAAATGTTTACAGAATTGGAAGAAATCAAGATTACAAATATTCTCTTGAAGTTTCTCTCTCCTCAAGACTCTTTCAACTTCAAAAATACATCCTTTTCTAGATTTATCGAGCCCTTTATATAGGGATTTACATAATGGATGACAGCTAAGTTTTCCTCCTATTTCGGATCTATTCTACGATCTTATCGCGATCGCTACAATGTTCTCTATCGCAAGACTGATGACCATCGCAGGATCAACATATTCTTCTTTTATTCCTTCCATCGTCAGTTTCTTTTGGATATTTTGTGACGCTCGTGAAACGTTGTTAAAGAATTGGTAGTGACGCTCGCTGAAGCGTTGTTAATATCGCAGGAATAGCGTTGTAAGCGCTGGTCAACCGTAACAAACTCCCAAGACAGCTAACTTGATTGAACTTATTCCACTCCGTGAAAGAAGGTAATCTTGAAAATTCAAATTTCAAAAATTGGTTACCACTTTGATGAATCGGATATACTGTGTCAGTCTGTGAAAAATTACAGAAAACCATACGATCATACACGTGATTAACTTGATTAGAATACTGAGACATACTGTTGGAAGACATCTAGTGACTGATGAGTTGCAATACTGCTGGCGAAACCGGAAATACTAAGGATAATTGTAACAATAAAGTTAACAGAAGGAGTAGATAGTACCGATATAATCCATACTGGATGCTCTTTATGATAATAATGAGAAAACCCTGCAAAAGATTTAAAAAGCCATTAAATCAGAGGAATAGACTGTTTGAGAAACAAATATATTCTTTAACCGGGGAAACAAATAAAATCCCTAGAGTGAAACCAGAAAATTAGAACTGTAAGGACTCTCAAGCTCGTCAACGCTATTTGACTGGTCTAAAGATGATCAAGAGACGTTTTAACCGCGAATGACTCGATTTGTTGATATCATTTTAATTATTAGAAATTAATCTAAATTATATTAGAGATTAATCTAACAACGATCTAAATACAAAACTAGTATCATTGGATAGGTCTCGAAAAGCTGTGTGTTGTGGACTACAAGAACGTGTTATTCGGACACCGGGCGAAGAAGATTTCATCAAATTGTTTTGAAGGGCAAAACAGTATTTTCAAGTTAGCCCGACCCGGATACCCATATACGGTGTCGCATGTTCCTTAGAAGTTTGGTTGGCCTTATCTCCAAAGCCACGCGTAAGAGAAACTCAGTTTCTCTTCTTCGTTCTCTTTCTTCTTCTTCTTCTTCTTCTTCTCTCTTTTCTTTTCCCTGTTCTTATTCTTCTAGCGAATTTGGTAGATCAAAATGGAAGTTTCGCGGTCAGTAGAAGGTGGAAAGTATCATTGGGTGGTGGATATTGATGATGATGTTGTTGTCTGTTGTTAGTTCAGAAACGATGGAGGAAGTTAATTAGAGGTTAGGGTTCTGAGTTTTGTGGTTATGTAGAACTGCTGATGATTTAGTGTTACCAATTGACGATGAACAGAAGGGTTGGGATTGAATTGAAAATCTGAAGCCGTTCTATGATGAATTAAAGCTAGGGTTTCATGTTCTTCCCCAAATCAGGTAAACTAGGGTTCTTTACAATTGAAGATTCAATTGTGTGATTTTGATTAATTAATTGAGTAATTAGAGATGGGTTTTCTTTGTGTATGATGTAAAATTGTTGTTTGGATTCAATTTTGATTTCACATGAATTAGGGTTTTCTTGGGTTCTTTCCAAATTAGAATTAGGGTTCCTGTGTTGGGTTTTGCAGATGAAGTAATTAGGGGTGGTTGATTCTAATAGAGGATGTAGTGAGTACAAGGCTTTTGGAATGGTGGTTGAGATATTGATATGGCAGGGTCACAAGGGTAGTGATTTAAAGAAATTGAAGTTGCATAATGAAGTTGAGTTCTATAGTGGTGAAGTCTTAATGTTGATGAATGAGAGAAATTAGATGAATGTTCTAGGAAAATGTATAAACTGTGCAGGAAACATGGAGAAGTTATTGGTGTTATATGCAATGTGGTTGAAGTTTATTAGGAAGAATCTACAGCTCATATAATGGTGGTGGTTCTGTAAGTGTTGGTGAACTCTAGTTAGAACCCAGAAGTTAGTAGAAGAACATATGCTACTACTATGTGTATTGATTTGCGTTGAAGATGTTGGTATTGCTGAACCTTGGGCTGGAATGGGATCTACTGTGTAAAGAATGTGTAGATGTTGCTGTTATAGTTGATGGTGTTGAACTACCATTATAGTTGACTGACTTGGTAGAGAATCAGAGTTAGCTTGTGGTGTCCGTTTGAGTTGGAGTTTAAAGAAGTTGATTAAGAAATGAATGAACTATTGTAGAAGTAATGAGATAATAGAATTGTTGTTTAATTGCAGTTAGAAATGCATCTTTTAGTCTTGGCAGGTTTTGTGTTGCTCAATGATTGAGCATTAGTGTTCTTTGGCCTGAGCAATGGCTCTGGCTTGTACTAAGCCTTTGGCCTTATGTTTTAGGCATGTTAGTTAGCCCAGTCAGCTCAGCTGACTCGGCGCATCTGACTGAGTTGATTTTGGTTCGACTCAGAACAGACTCAGTGGACCGAGTTAGACCCTCGACCCGGTTTTGACTCAGTTGACTTGACTGTTATGACTGTTGACTCTTGACATTTGACCTGGACGATTGACTTGACCTTAGACGTTGACTGTTAGTTTGACCCCTAACCGTTAGAGACCGTCTGTTGACTCTGTTGGACAAGACCTTAGATTAATGGGCCGTGCCAGTTTAGGCCCAATGGGCTTGGGCTTAGTAACATGTATTCTTAGTTCGATATTTTGGACCTCTTATGGTCCGAATTGACCTTTGGTTCCTTTCTACAAAGTTGTAGATATTCTTAGGACATACCTAATAGACTGTAGAACCAATCTAATTGAATTAATAAACCTCTATATGTGCTAAAGATAGATAATGAAAAGGTGCAGTATCATAAATGGACTTAGAATCATTAGGTAGTTCACTTGGCCTATAACTAGAGTTTTATATGCAAATGTGTTATGAGCCTTTTGGATAATCTTTAGAGTGCTTGTGTGATTAACAGTTATTCGTTATTCACAACGATCGATCTAAAAAATGAACCAATGGATTATGGATCTCGAGGTAGGCGAGGGTTGTCATCAAAACAGGTGGGAACTCTGTAACCTTCTTGTAATCATTAAGTTTCTTTTATTACGCGAGCATGATGTGCCATTACTTCTTATGAGCATATTTGTGTGTAAATGATTGGGTATGTTGTGTAATATGCATTGTGAGGATTCTCCAAATGTTATATCTATTTTTATGCTTATTATAGCTCAGATGAGGCAATATCGTTATATAGGGGAATATTACCTTTTACAATTTCTTGTGAGAATCCATTCGTTTGCATATTATGCTTGATTGTAAAACCTTCGGGACTTATGATGGTAGATCTTGAATCATGGTTTGTATGGGCACTCTGTGTGGATGGCGCTATCATTCGAGTCTGGAGTTATACTGCTTTCGCTTTCTCCAATGAGTTTGGCGAGGTCTGGATGACATATTTTAGTTGTTCTAGTTTCACTTTCGTAGATTCAAATAGGTGGTGGTCTTTCACAGATATTGTTATTATGGTACGCAATACCTGAGGAAGTGGAATTAGAATAACATTCTTTCATGAATGATATAATACGAAGCTTGTTGATTGCTGAGTGAATAAATTGATGTGTGCTTGAGTGAAATCCCCGCGAGGAGTGACTGTGGTTTCCTCACAGCTCCTTGCTAAGTCTTATAGCCCAGGTGAGGCAGTACATAGCATGGGAAGTGCATATAATAGCTATCTAGCGCATAAAGCGCAATAGTATTACTTTTTATTTTATAACCTAATTTATGTCGTTAAGACCCAGATGAGGAAATATTATATCGAGGTATTTGGGGAAATTACTCTTATGCATATTATGCACGATGACATGTTTATATTTCTACTTCTTTAGAACTATTAAGCATATTAGTGATTACTTGAGAGTTATTTGTTTTCATTGAGCCCCCATTTTGGGATGATGTGCTCATTCGTTCCCACTTCAGTATCAGTATTCGGAAGAAAAGGCGCACGTGAAGATATTCGTTTCTGTAGTGTAAAGTTTTTATCGAATTGAAGATGTTTATTTATATTTTATATATGTATACTTTCTCTGTAAACAACACATGGTTATATTCGTATCATATGAGAGATCTTCATTTATATAGTATCAGAGTGTATGGGATTGCTTTTGGGCTTAGTTTTTGTAGCTGAAAATATTAAGATCGTTAGTCTAGAAATTATGCTTCTATTAGTTTGTAATCCTATTAAATAAGCAGGTTTAGTATTTGGGGCGTCACAATTTGGTATCAGAGCTCACTATTAGATCTTACATGGGAAACAATAGATAATAGCTAGTGTCAGTTAGAGTATTAGATGAGTATATAACTAGATTGGGTTGTGAGATAAATCTTAATCACTAAAAGTTATTAATAACTAAAATATCTATTTGGGTGATTGACTTGTTTGTTTAGTTGTGTGTATATTTAATGAAGTAAAAAAAATTTGTAGGGTAATCCAATTATACTATTGTTTAGAAACTGATAGAGATTATGGAATAATTAGTCTAGAAATTATGAACACGTAGACAATTCAATACTCGGAAAATAGATATTTTAGCATATTTGATGGATTTTTGAAAAGTCATATAGATACTTATTGAGTACCTAAACTTATTTATCGGGTAGTGATTAAATTAGTATAGCTGAGGTTGATAATTTTGAGTGATAGATTACATATTCATGTAGAAATTTTATTATAGGGTGTCTTCTAATAAACTTAGAACCTATAATCTATTGAAATAGGAAATAGTCTATTGAACCTAGAGCCACAAATTTTAGATATTAGCCATAGAAAATAATCTAGATTTGTGTTTTCTTTCATGTTGTTTCGAACTCATTTAAAATGAGTTAATTTTTGCGCGTTTGTAAGTATAAGCAGTACTTTCATTTAGACGAGAGATGTGTTATTCTATAAGGTGGGGAGTTTCTGAGGACGAAAGGAACGGTACAATTTTCGAGGACGAAAATGAAATAAGGTGGGGAGAATGTAAGGACTCTCAAGCTCATCAACGCTATTTGACTGGTCTAAAGATGATCAAGAGACGTTTTAATCGCGAATGACTCGATTTGTTGATATCATTTTAATTATTAGAAATTAATCTAAATTATATTAGAGATTAATCTAACAACGATCTAAATACAAAACTAGTATCATTGGATAGGTCTCGAAAAGCTGTGTGTTGTGGACTACAAGAACGCGTTATTCGGACACCGGGCGAAGAAGATTTCATCAAATTGTTTTGAAGGGCAAAACAGTATTTTCAAGTTAGCCCGACCCGGATACCCATATTCGGTGTTGCATGTTCCTTAGCAGTTTGGTTGGCCTTATCTCCAAAGCCACGCGTAAGAGAAACTCAGTTTCTCTTCTTCGTTCTCTTTCTTCTTCTTCTTCTTCTTCTTCTTCTTCTTCTTCTTCTTCTTCTTCTTCTTCTTCTTCTTCTTCTTCTTCTTCTCTCTTTTCTTTTCCCTGTTCTTATTCTTCTGGCGAATTTGGCAGATCAAAATGGAAGTTTCGCGGTCAGTAGAAGGTGGAAAGTATCATTGGGTGGTGGATATTGATGATGATGATGTTGTATGTTGTTAGTTCAGAAACGATGGAGGAAGTTAATTAGAGGTTAGGGTTCTGAGTTTTGTGGTTATGTAGTACTGCTGATGATTTAGTGTTACCAATTGACGATGAAAATAAGGGTTGAGATTCAATTGAAAATCTGAAGCCGTTCTATGATGAATTAAAGCTAGGGTTTCATGTTCTTCCCCAAATCAAGTAAACTAGGATTCTTTTCAATTGAAGATTCAATTGTGTGATTCTGATTAATTAATTGAGTAATTAGAGATAGGTTTTGTTTGGGTATGATGTAGAATTGTTGTTTGGATTTAGTTTTGATTTCACATGAATTAGGGTTTTCTTGGGTTCTTTCCAAATTAGAATTAGGGTTCCTGTGTTGGGTTTTGCAGATGAAGTAATTAGGGGTGGTTGATTCTAATAGAGGTTGTAGTGAGTACAAGGCTTTTGGAATGGTGGTTGAGATATCATATGACATGGTCACAAGGGTAGTGATTTAAAGAAATTGAAGTTGCATAATGAAGTTGAGTTCTATAGTGGTGAAGTCTTAATGTTGATGAATGAGAGAAATTAGATGAATGTTCTAGGAAAATGTATGAACTGTGCAGGAAACATGGAGAAGTTATTGGTGTTATATGCAATGTGGTTGAAGTTGATTAGGAAGAAGCTACATCTCATATAATGGTGGTGGTTCTGTAAGTGTTGGTGAACTCTAGTTAGAACCCAGAAGTTAGTAGAAGAACATATGCTACTACTATGTGTATTGATTTGCGTTGAAGATGTTGGTATTGCTGAACCTTGGGCTGGAATGGGATCTCTCTTGTGTAAAGAATGTGTAGATGTTGCTGTTATAGTTGATGGTGTTGAACTACCATTATAGTTGACCGACTTGGTAGAGAATCAGAGTTAGCTTGTGGTGTCCGTTTGAGTTGGAGTTTAAAGAAGTTGATTAAGAAATGAATGAACTATTGTAAAAGTAATGAGATAATAGAATTGTTGTTTAATTGCAGTTAGAAATGCATCTTTTAGTCTTGGCAGGTTTTGTGTTGCTCAATGATTGAGCATTAGTGTTCTTTGGCCTGAGAAATGGCTCTGGATTGTACTAAGGCTTTGGCCTTGTATTTTAGGCATGTTAGTTAGCCCAGTCAGCTCAGCTGACTCGGCGTATCTGACTGAGTTGATTTTGGTTCGACTCGAAGCAGACTCGATGGACCGAGTTAGACCCTCGACCCGGTTTTGACTCAGTTGACTTGATTGTTATGACTGTTGACCCTTGACATTTGACCTGGACTATTGACTTGACCTTAGATGTTGACTGTTAGTTTGACCCCTAACCGTTAGAGACCGTCTGTTGACTCTGTTGGACCAGGCCTTAGATTAATGGGCCGTGCCAGTTTAGGCCCAATAGGCTTGGGCTTAGTACCATGTATTCTTAGTTCGATATTTTGGACCCCTTATGGTCCGAATTGACCTTTGGTTCCTTCTACAAAGTTGTAGATATTCTTAGGACATACCTAATAGACTGTAGAACCAATCTAATTGAATTAATAAACCTCTATATGTGCTAAAGATAGATAATGTAAAGGTGTAGTATCATAAATGGACTTAGAATCATTAGATAGTTCACTTGGCCTATAACTAGAGTTTTATATGCAAATGTGTTATGAGCCTTTTGGCTAATCTTTAGAGTGCTTATGTGATTAACACTTATTCGTTATTAACAACGATCGATCTAAAGAATGAACCAGTGGATTATGGATCTCGAGGTAGGTGAGGGTTGTCATCAAAACAGGTGGGAACTCTGTAACCTTCTTGTAATCATTAAGTTTCTTTTATTACGCGAGCATGATGTGCCATTACTTCTTATGATCATATTTGTGTGTAAATGATTGGGTATGTTGTGTAATATGCATTGTGAGGATTCTCCAAATGTTATATCTATTTTTATGCTTATTATAGCTCATATGAGGCAATATCGTTATATATGGGAATATTACCTTTTACAATTTCTTGTGAGAATCCATTCGTTTGCATATTATGCTTGATTGCAAAACCTTCGGGACTTATGATGGTAGATCTTGAATCATGGTTTGTATAGGCACTCTGTGTGGATGGCGCTATCATTCGAGTCTGGAGTTATACTGCTTTCGCTTTCTCCAATGAGTTTGGCGAGGTCTGGATGCCATATTTTAGTTGTTCTAGTTTCACTTTCGTAGATTCATCCGGTGGTGGTATTTCACGAATATTGTTATTATGGTACGCAATACCTGAGGAAGTGGAATTAGAATAACATTCTTTCATGAATGATATAATACGAAGCTTGTTGATTGATGAGTGAATAAATTGATGTGTGTTTGAGTGAAATCCCCGTGAGGAGTGACTGTGGTTTCCTCACAGCTCCTTGCTAAGTCTTATAGCCTAGATGAGGCAGTACATAGCATGGGAAGTGCATATAATAGCTATCTAGCGCATAAAGCGAAATAGTATTACTTTTTATTTTATAACCTAATTTATGTCGTTAAGACCCAGATGAGGAAATATTATATCGAGGTATTTGGGGAAATTACTCTTATGCATATTATGCACGATGACATGTTTAGATTTCTACTTCTTTAGAACTGTTAAGCATATTAGTGATTACTTGAGAGTTATTTGTTTTCATTGAGCCCCCATTTTGGGATGATGTGCTCATTCGTTCCCACTTCAGTTTCAGTATTCGGAAGAAAAGGCGCACATGAAAATATTCGTTTCTGTAGTGTAAAGTTTTCATCGAATTGAAGATGTTTATTTATATTTATGTATGTATACTTTCTCTGTAAACAACACATGGTTATATTCGTATCATATGAGAGATCTTCATTTATACAGTATCAGAGTATATGGGATTGCTTTTGGGCTTAGCTTTTGTAGCTGAAAATATTAAGATCGTTAGTCTAGAAATTATGCTTCTATTAGTTTTTAATCCTATTAACTAAGCAGGTTTAGTATTTGGGGCGTCACAATTTGGTATCAGAGCTCACTATTAGATCTTACATGGGAAACAATAGATAATAGCTAGTGTCAGTTAGAGTATTAGATTAGTATATAACTAGATTGGGTTGTGAGATAAATCTTAATCACTAAAAGTTATTAATAACTAAAATATCTATTTGGGTGATTGACTTGTTTGTTTAGTTGTGTGTATATTTAATGAAGTAAAAAAAATATATAGGGTAATCCAATTATACTATTGTTTAGAAACTGATAGAGATTATGGAATAATTAGTCTAGAAATTATGAACACGTACACAATTCAATACTCGGAAAATAGATATTTTAGCATATTTGATGGATTTTTGAAAAGTCATATAGATACTTATTGAGTACCTAAACTTATTTATCGGGTAGTGATTAAATTAGTATAGCTGAGGTTGATAATTTTGAGTGATAGATTACATATTCATGTAGAGGGTGTCTTCTAATAAACTTAGAACCTATAATCCATTGAAATAGGAAATAGTCTATTGAACCTAGAGCCACAAATTTTATATCTTAGTCATAGAAAATAATCTAGATTTGGGTTTTATTTCATGTTGTTTCGAACTCATTTAAAATGAGTTAATTTTTGCGCGTTTGTAAGTATAAGCAGTACTTTCATTTAGACGAGAGATGTGTTATTCTATAAGGTGGGGAGTTTCTGAGGACGAAAGGAACGGTATAATTTTCGAGGACGAAAATGAAATAAGGTGGGGAGAATGTAAGGACTCTCAAGCTCGTCAACGCTATTTGACTGGTCTAAAGATGATTAAGAGACGTTTTAACCGCGAATGACTCGATTTGTTGATATCATTTTAATTATTAGAAATTAATCTAAATTATATTACAGATTAATCTAACAACGATCTAAATAGAAAACTAGTATCATTGGATAGGTCTCGAAAAGCTGTGTGTTGTGGACTACAAGAACGCGTTATTCGGACACCGGGCGAAGAAGATTTCATCAAATTGTTTTGAAGGGCAAAACAGTATTTTCAAGTTAGCCCGACCCGGATACCCATATTCGGTGTCGCATGTTCCTTAGTAGTTTGGTTGGCCTTATCGCCAAAGCCACGCGTAAGAGAAACTCAGTTTCTCTTCTTCGTTCTCTTTCTTCTTCTTCTTCTTCTTCTTCTTCTTCTTCTTCTTCTTCTTCTTCTTCTTCTTCTTTATTCTTCTTCTCTCTTTTCTTTTCCCTGTTCTTATTCTTCTGGCGAATTTGGTAGATCAAAATGGAAGTTTCGCGGTCAGTAGAAGGTGGAAAGTATCATTGGGTGGTGGATATTGATGATGATGATGTTGTCTGTTGTTAGTTCAGAAACGATGGAGGAAGTTAATTAGAGGTTAGGGTTCTGAGTTTTGTGGTTATGTAGAACTGCTGATGATTTAGTGTTACGAATTGACGATGAAAAGAAGGGTTGAGATTGAATTGAAAATCTGAAGCCGTTCTATGATGAATTAAAGCTAGGGTTTCATGTTCTTCCCCAAATCAGGTAAACTAGGGTTCTTTTCAATTGAAGATTCAATTGTGTGATTTTGATTAATTAATTGAGTAATTAGAGATGGGTTTTGTTTGGGTATGATGTAGAATTGTTGTTTGGATTCAATTTTGATTTCACATGAATTCAGGTTTTCTTGGGTTCTTTCCAAATTTGAATTAGGGTTCCTGTGTTGGGTTTTGCAGATCAAGTAATTAGGGGTGGTTGATTCTAATAGAGGTTGTCGTGAGTACAAGGCTTTTGGAATGGTGGTTGAGATATTGATATGGCAGGGTCACAAGGGTAGTGATTTAAAGAAATTGAAGTTGCATAATGAAGTTGAGTTCTATAGTGGTGAAGTCTTAATGTTGATGAATGAGAGAAATTAGATGAATGTTCTAGGAAAATGTATGAACTGTGCAGGAAACATGGAGAAGTTATTGGTGTTATTTACAATGTGGTTGAAGTTGATTAGGAATAATCTACAGTTCATATAATGGTGGTGGTTCTGTAAGTGTTGGTGAACTCTAGTTAGAACCCAGAAGTTAGTAGAAGAACATATGCTACTACTATGTGTATTGATTTGCGTTGAAGATGTTGGTATTGCTGAACCTTGGGCTGGAATGGGATCTACTGTGTAAAGAATGTGTAGATGTTGTTGTTATAGTTGATGGTGTTGAACTACCATTATAGTTGACTGACTTGGTAGAGAATCAGAGTTAGTTTGTGGTGTCCATTTGAGTTGGAGTTTAAGGAAGTTGATTAAGAAATGAATGAACTGTTGTAGAAGTAATGAGATAATAAAATTGTTGTTTCATTGCAGTTAGAAATGCATCTTTTAGTCTTGGCAGGTTTTGTGTTTCTCAATGATTGAGCATTAGTATTCTTTGGCTTGAGCAATGGCTCTGGATTGTACTAAGGCTTTGGCCTTGTGTTTTAGGCATGTTAGTTAGCCCAGTCAGCTCAGCTGACTCGGCGTATCTGACTGAGTTGATTTTGGTTCGACTCAGAACAGACTCAGTGGACCGAGTTAGACCCTCGACCCGGTTTTGACTCAGTTGACTTGATTGTTATGACTGTTGACCTTTGACATTTGACCTGGACTATTGACTTGACCTTAGATGTTGACTGTTAGTTTGACCCCTAACCGTTAGAGACCGTCTGTTGACTCTGTTGGACCAGGCCTTAGATTAACGGGTCGTTCCAGTTTAGGCCCAATGGGCTTGGGCTTAGTACCATGTATTCTTAGTTCGAAATTTTGGACCCCTTATGGTCCGAATTGACCTTTGGTTCCTTCTACAAAGTTGTAGATATTCTTAGGACATACCTAATAGACTGTAGAACCAATCTAATTGAATTAATAAACCTCTATATGTGCTAAAGATAGATAATGTAAATGTGCAGTATCATAAATGGACTTAGAATCATTAGATAGTTCACTTGGCCTATAACTAGAGTTTTATATGCAAATGTGTTATGAGCCTTTTGGCTAATTTTTAGAGTGCTTGTGTGATTAACAGTTTTTCGTTATTAACAACCATCGATCTAAAGAATGAACCTGTGGATTATGGATCTCGAGGTAGGTGAGGGTTGTCATCAAAATAGGTGGGAACTCTGTAACCTTCTTGTAATCATTAAGTTTCTTTTATTACGCGAGCATGATGTGCCATTACTTTTTATGAGCATATTTGTGTGTAAATGATTGGGTATGTTGTGTAATATGAATTGTGAGAATTCTCCAAATGTTATATCTATTTTTATGCTTATTATAGCTCAGATGAGGCAATATCGTTATATAGGGGAATATTACCTTTTACAATTTCTTGTGAGAATCCATTCGTTTGCATATTATGCTTAATTGCAAAACCTTCGGGACTTATGATGGTAGATCTTGAATCATGGTTTGTATGGGCACTCTGTGTGGATGGCGCTATCATTCGAGTCTGGAGTTATACTGCTTTCGCTTTCTCCAATGAGTTTGGCGAGGTCTGGATGACATATTTTAGTTGTTCTAGTTTCACTTTCGTAGATTCATCCGGTGGTGGTCTTTCACGGATATTGTTATTATGGTACGCAATACCTGAGGAAGTGGAATTAGAATAACATTCTTTCATGAATGATATAATACGAAGCTTGTTGATTGCTGAGTGAATAAATTGATGTGTGTTTGAGTGAAATCCCCGCGAGGAGTGACTGTGGTTTCCTCACAGCTCCTTGCTAAGTCTTATAGTCCAGATGAGGCAGTACATAGCATGGGAAGTGCATATAATAGCTATCTAGCGCATAAAGCGCAATAGTATTACTTTTTATTTTATAACCTAATTTATGTCGTTAAGACCCAGATGAGGAAATATTATATCGAGGTATTTGGGGAAATTACTCTTATGCATATTATGCACGATGACATGTTTATATTTCTACTTCTTTAGAACTGTTAAGCATATTAGTGATTACTTGAGAGTTATTTGTTTTCATTGAGCCCCCATTTTGGGATGATGTGCTCATTCATTCCCACTTCAGTTTCAGTATTCGGAAGAAAAGGCGCACGTGAAGATATTCGTTTCTGTAGCGTAAAGTTTTCATCGAATTGAAGATGTTTATTTATATTTTATGTATGTATACTTTTTCTGTAAACAACACATGGTTATATTCGTATCATATGAGAGATCTTCATTTATACAGTATCAGAGTATATGGGATTGCTTTTGGGCTTAGCTTTTGTAGCTGAAAATATTAAGATCGTTAGTCTAGAAATTATGCTTATATTAGTTTGTAATCCTATTAACTAAGCAGGTTTAGTATTTGGGGCGTCACAAAAACACTAATTAAGATTAAAACAACAGAAAAAAAAGAGAGGGAAGAACTAATTTCGAATCATGATAAACAGAATATGAACAGACTAAGGATTCAGAAACAAGAATTAGAAAATCAAACTTTTGGTAACCGAGTTAACATTTTCAAATCGCCGATTCGCGCTCTTTCTCTCTCTATGCAATTAGGCAGATGATGAAGAAGATCTTACACCAACAGAAGAGAACAAAGTGAGTAAAAATAATAATAACAATAACAATTCAATTTTTTTTTTTCAAATTTCTTTTGATCAGGGACGGACCCAAAATTCTACAATGGGCAGGGCTGGAATATAATTAGCCCAGAGCGGCCGAAGGGCGCAATTTTTTTCTTCTCTGAAACGAGCTATGTAGTTAGTGGCTAATAGTGTTTGACACAATAAATACTAGATATGTAGATAACTAAACGCTAGAACGAACAAAATCATTGATGTAAAAATGACAAAGGAAATAAGTTCATAGTTTACCGAAGAAAAGTGCGCTAAGGAATGGGCTACTATCACTTTAGACTGGGCTACAAATCACATTTCTAACAAATGCATGCACTGAAAAAGTTTCTTCACATGTGAGGGGGCGGGCTAAAGCCCCACTTAGCCCCCTCATAGGTTCGTCCGTGCTTTTGATGTAGTTACAAATAAAGACGTATATGAAACATTTGCAGCCCCAAACTTTATCTATCTTTCCAGTATATTTCTAGATGATGTAATGACAATAAAGATGTTTGTAGGATGAGGCTCCCTCTGGCCTCAGTCTTGAGGTGTCTGAATGGTTTGATTGGTGGGACATGTCAGACCAAAGACTTGAACGATTCATCGGTTCATGTAAAGTGTCAGATGCTGGAAGACTTGAAGCATCGACTTGGATTCATGTGTATGCTTACTTCAATGAGAAAAAACTTCAATGAGCTAAGAGAGCCAATCATTGCTTCTGCTAAGTTCTCAAAATCTGGAATTTCATTTTATTATATAATATTCAAGGGAATATTAGCTGGTGTCGCACTTGCCGAGGAATATGGCTGTTCTCGTTCTCATCTCCGTGTCCGGAGTAATTCGCTTACACTTCCAACTTTCTATAGTCATTTACATTTCTGCTCTAGTGTGGAATGCAAAGCCACGGATGATGAGGCCAGAGTTTGCAAGAGTTGTGACAATTTTATTACGGGTCAAACCACGGATTGCGATATGCATTTGGTGAAGCCTCTTGTCGTGAAACTAAGGAGCAAGAAACCAGAAGATTTTTATACTAGATCGGGTCTAGCTGAACATTATCTGGCAAAATTGGAAAAAAAGAAGATACTTGTAGATGGGTTTGCCACTGATGAAGATGGATCAGGTTAGATTGGACGTGTGATTAAACCAGCTGATGTTCCTCGAAGGCTAAAACATATTCTTTGGAGTGAAGGTTTAGTTATTCCAGGCAGGGGGATGGACTCTATTGTGTAGTTCAGGTGCACAGTAGCTGTATTTTAAGTTAAGATGGGTTCGTGTGAATTCAAGATGAATGAGATTGTGCTGGTTATGTTGCTGTGTATGGCTGTGGTTCTGGTGGTGTTCACTGTTGCCATGAGTTGAGAACAAGAATGGTTTTGGCTGTGTAGGTTTGTTGAGCTGAGTGGTGCAGTAAATCAAGGTGTTGTTGTTCAACGGTGAAGACAAAGATGAAGCTGATGCTGCTACAGGAAGTATGAGTTGCAACTGCAGGTAGTGTTTGTTCTGTGGATTTGAGAAGGTGGAAGCTACAGATTTGTTGCTGTTGCAGATGTTGGAATGGATGAAGATGTATGAATGGAGTTGCAGGGGATGGTTGTGACAAGAGATGGAATTGGCCTTAGCTGGGTATTGCAGGTGGTGATTATAAGGGTTTACATTATGTGTGATGTTCTGGGATGATGAGTGCTTGTGTGAGCAATTGCAGGTGAGCAATATGAGAATGGTGTATGGAGCTGAAGGTTAGGTTGTAGAGAATGATTATGCGCCATGTTGGTGCATTAGTGCTGCTAAATCGCCACCTTGGTATGACCTTGTGTTTGTCCTTTGCAAAAAGGCTTTGGCCTGGAAACTCAGACTAGAGCCGAGTCAGATAGCAAACTCGGTCATGACTCGGACCTAGTAGCTAGTTTGACCTTAACCCCAAAGACCGTTAGTCAACCGTCAAGTTTGACAGTTCACCGGTTCCTGGTGGCACTTTCCGATCACCTAAACTATTTTCCTGTGATTTTACCGGTCTTATTAGGACTTCCGGCAGTAATTTTTGGGCAGAGTTTCTACATTGTCTTTCTACGCTTGGGCTTGGTAGACAAGAAGAGCTATAAAAGAGAACCTCTACGACTTTTAAAAATGTCGTATTTTCTACTTGAACTTTTAGAGAGAGCCAGATATATTGCTAGAGTTTGCTTTTGTTAATTTTCATCTTCTTTTATTCATTTAATATGTTGATAAACCCCATCGCTATGAGCAGCTAAATACATGTTATTGGTTAAGGATTTAAAGTTGATTTAAAGGATTTAAACATGTTATTTATATGGGATATTTTGACTTTGGGTCACATAAAAGTGACCAAAGTTGCGTTTGGGTCACGCTAAAATTTTAATTAGAGTTTGGGTCACGAGACCTTCATTGACCGTTAGTTATTATTTACTTTTTAAAATCAAATTAAATTGTGGAATTTGTATAAATACCCCTCCTTTTTATGGATTTCACAAATACCCTTATCCATCAATAATTATACCCCTCATCTTTTAAAATGTAATCAATTTAATCTTGAATCATATATAAATACCCTTTAAAGATTTAGATGAGAATCATTTCATTTATTATCTCACATGTTGGAAGTGGTGGTGGTGGTGATGCCGGCGATGGAGGTGGTGGTGCCACCAGATTTGGGATCAACTTTTGTTGTTGATACCATATTTGGATCAACTTTTCTTGTTGATACTAGATTTTGGTGTCAACTTGGGTTGTTGACACGTAATCTTGACCTAACTAATTCCGAGTTTTCAATTTTTGTAAAAACTTGGGTTTTTGACACCAGATATGATATCAACTTTGGTTGTCGACACCAAAATTTAGTGTCAACTTCGGTTGTTGATACGAAAATCCGGACCTAACTTATTTCTAAAATTTCAATTTTATTATCAACTTGGCGGCAACGGTGGTGGATTTGGAGGAGATGGTGGTCGGAATTGCGGTGGCGGTGATGACGATGAGTTGTGGTGGAGTTGTGATGGTGGAATATTGGTGATGGTTGTGAAGTGGTGGTGGTGGTGGTGATGATGGTTGTGGAGTGGTGGTGATGGTGAATTGCCGTCGGTGGAGTCGGAGGCGGTGGTGGAGTGATTGAGAAAGAAAATTATTGTTTTTTGAAAAGAAAAAAAGTTGTGTGTAATAAATTACTAAAATAGTTTATTTTTAAGAAGACTAGCCCTTAACCCATGCCGTAACGACACGGGCCATGATGTTGGTTCATTTTTAAAATATCGTATAATTTGTGTCCCGAATACTTATCAACTTCTTATGATTTAATATGTGGTTGTCATAAAAATAGTTGGGATTTTCCTCTCATTTTTTCTTTGTTTTTTCCTTTAATATTTTACCGTCGGAGATTTTCTCAAACGAAAGAAATTTAATCTTAACTTCCAAACACTTTTTTATTTAGGTTCATTGCTTATAATGAGATAATGCTCTACATGAACATGGAGGTTTAAATATTTTTTGGAAATATGTCGTCAGCAACGCTCATCTCAGTGAAATTAACTAATCAATATCGTCCATAAAAGTCTCCACATGCTCCTATTTCGCTCCAGCTGACTCATCTATCATGATCATGTTGTCGATCTTCCAAATAGGCAGAGAATAATATTTTTTTCATCGAACGAATGATACAAACTATTAGATGACGATGTTTAAAATGTGTACCCATTACCTTTTCGAGGGGATTGTATATATGCGAACCTCTGCCATTAAATCTTCTACAAAGTAGTGTGCCCATCAATTCGTCTTAACGAAGGCTTTGGTAACTTCAAAAGTCTTGGACATTTTGTCACTTCCTTATGTTCCTACCTTCACTTGGAATACAATCTAGCGATACATTACCTCATAAAGAACCTTGAACACATATTGTACTCCCTGATCCTATTTCAAATTAATAAGTTGTCAATAGATCCTTTACCAAAAGTTGACATATTCTACGTTGAATATTTATTTAATTTTTTTAATGGTATTGTGGATCGTTGCTTTCTAAGATTGTAGTTTTCAAAATTGGCCTCTTCAAGTCCCTCGGCTTTCTAAGTTTATATATCTTGTATTTTTTTTAACATTTTAGTTAGCCGTATTATGTTTGTTACTAACTTTAAACTTGATGTCATCTTCTACTGTGAACTTTATGTGATTTCAGAATCGAAATAGTTATACCTCTTTCATTCGTATCAAGTAATCCGTTGTATATCCCAATAATTCTTCTACAACAATTCCTTTCTTTTTCCGTTTTCGGACCATCAGTATCTATTATTGTCAAACGTAATTTGTCTAATTTTTGTTGATGTTATGTATTTGCAATGTTCATTTTTATTAAATAAATAGATTGTGGAAAAGTTATAAAAAAAAAAAGAACATAAGTATTACATCAGGTCTAAGTTACTATATCCAAAATACTCCGGACACTGCTTCTGGTGCCTTACTATAGCAATTAAGGAAGGACAAATCTTGACCACTCTTTACATAGGCCGAGTTAGCCAAACTATGTTTTGCAATTGTCTTACGTGAAAATTATTATTAATCCATATTTTAGTCAGCTCCTATCGAAGACGATCTAATTAGTCCTATAGAAAGTTAATCTTAAGTTTTTGACCTTATCTCTTGACCAAATTATTGAAGTATTCTCAGTCATATTTTGCATTGTGTGATCTACCCATCTATGTCTACTCTACCTTCCAACCTAGTGAATGAAACCTACACATATTGATTCGTAATTTGATATTGTTGATTTTTCATCAAGAGGTCGCATAATTTGAGAATGTAAAATATAAAAAATATTCTATAAACTTCGGAGGCGAAATTTAGATTTATGATTTAGAGTTTTTTATGATGATTTTGATGAACAAACATAATTTTCAAACAAATATTTTAGAATGCAAATACATTTTCCCGATCAATAAGGTTTTATATCGGGAATTGAGTGAAAGTTGTTGTCTTTGTAGGTAGTTGTCGCGAAACAACTCGACATTGATGGTCTTTCAGGAAAAAGAATGTAATAGTACTTGAGAGAGCGATAATTTTCTCTTACGCGGGTACACCAATTGCCTTTGCATAATGCCGGTTATCGAACACTCATGATCATATTGTCTTATACGTTCCGGTATCATCCTCGAAATATTTGGTTTTTGTCCTTATCAATTGTTCTAAAAATAACCGACTACATCTTTCACAATACAATGTTGAATGTTTTGTGAAGATTATTTTTTTTACTTGGTCAATAAAACTCATTAAAAAGAAAAAACTATTATTATACACTACTATTACCAACACCCACCACCATAAAAACCATCCACCGCCACTATTTCTTCCACCAATAGTAATCTTACCGTCTCCACCATTCACAAACACCCGCCACCACTTATACTAACCCTACTTCCACTACCACCATTAGAATTAATATATTTTTTAGTAAAATTATTTATTTATGTTAAATTATTAAAGGGACATTTATAATAGAAATTTAATTAATCATTATGAACAATCAATGAGACACTAATTAATAAAATGCTTAAAAATGGTTAAGTTGAACAAACCCCAACGGTAAATTTATCTTTGCCAAGGACAAATCCTTACCACTCTTTACATAAACAAATTGATAATAAATGATTTCATATGTTCTGATCTTGATTCGTGTTGTTCGTTTAGTTATTACATAACATGGCAATTGATTGCACCGATTTTTTAAAATGGACATGTGTTTTATCGAGTTTATTTTAACATTAGAATGATCAACCACGTTTTATACTTTATAATATAACATTACACATTTTGTGGCATTACGAAATTAGCATAATATGTATTTGTTTACAAATACCCGCCAAGGGTTGACTAACCTGGCTCTAACCCTTTAAATTTTTAATAACTACATAATTTTTTTAGTTTATTTTATAAATAGTATTTTTTCCATATATATTTATGGTTTAGTCCACCAAAGTTTACATGTTTATTTTTAAAAAAATGTCAATTTTTGACTCCACCACTGCCACCATCACTGCCGCTCATCCCATGTAGGTTGTTGGACGCAATTCTAATTTTCAATCATAAATGCCATGTATGGGGTTTAGATTGAGCAAAATTTCGTCAATTGATTAGTTTCATTTTTTTTCCCGTGTATATATTCTTTTTTGTATTGCAATCAATTTTATTTTAACATTAAAAAATCATGATTTATACGATATAGTACCAAAGATAACAGGGGTACCATTTGGGTGATCCAACTACGATCATGAAAATATTGTCTTGTATGATATCATCCCTGAAATATATGGTATCTTCATTTATCAAAAGTGTTAAAAACAACCAACCACATCTTCCACACTACGATGTTATCGATGTTGTAACGAAAACATAAAATTAATATTGTCCATCACTACTCACCAGCATTCACCGTCACTACTTTTTCCACCACAAACCAGGGCCGGAGCCAGGATTTTGAGGAGAGAGGGAGAAAAAATTCTTGGAAAGTTGGATACATGTGAAAAATGGACTTTATATCCAATTTTACGATAAAAGAACAAAATAAATATAATTGTGCTTGGCTCCGCCCTTAACCACCACTAATCTTTCGGCATTTCATCTCTTCTACTACTCATTGTCGCAGAAAATGTCTATTGATACTCCCTCCGTCCTAGTTTAGATGCTAAAATTGGGGATTTTTTTTGTCCTAGAATACTTGTTATACTTCATATTTTTCCACCTTTTATCCTGATTTGCCCCTGACTTGGAATTATACCATAACATGGAGAATTGTGTATTTCAATTTTCAAGACACACTCTTAAATATTTTTCTCTATATATTTCCTCTAATTTGAATTTTTCCAACTAAATAACAAAACCTAGACATCTAAAAACTAGGAACATTAAATACCAACCTAGGGTAATTGTGGAAAAAAAACTATTATCTTTGTGTTTCTTAATCTTTGTGCAAAATCCTATTTTGGCATCTAAACTAGGACGGAGGGAGTATTATTTATCAAAATTACTTATTAATAAAAATAAATATTATAATTAATTAAGAAAACATTTATAATCAAAAAATGATTAGTCATTTATTATGAGCAATTAGTGAAACACTAATTAATGAAACACTTTATAATGAATACATTATTTATTATGTGCAATAGAAATAAATATTATAATTAATTAAGAAAACATTTATAATTAAAAAATAATTAGTCATTTATTATGAGCAATTAGTGAAACACTAATTAATGAAACACTTTATAATGAATACATTATTTATTATGTGCAATTAGTGAATCACTTATTAATAAAACAATTATGGTATTTAAGTTGAACAAAGCACCACTGTTGATTTATCTTTTCTATCAATTCCAACCAAGGTGGAACACTGGTTAGAGGCCACTCTTATGACACAATAGGTCATGGGTTCGAACCTCCCCGTTATAATTTTTGAAGTTCCATATCTTGACTTGAGTGCTCATTTTTCATTCATAATATTGTAATGAACGCCGCATGTGCGAGATGTATGGGGTGGTCTGAGGAACCATAACCCTTGATTTATCTCTGCAAGGACAAATCATGACCACCACTAACAAAGGCTAACTTGTCCAAACCCTATTTTATACTAATAAATGTAATAAGGGTTCAAAAACTAAGGGTATTTAATTAATATATATATAGACACCATAGTAGTAGATTGAATTTTGGTATATTTATAATGTGATAGGGGTAATTTTGAAGGGTTCAAAAACTAAGGGCAACATATTTTAATTAATAAAAGAAAAGAAAAAAAAAAGCAAAAAATACCCGTTAAGAATTAAATTTACGAATAAATTCATACATATCATAAGTTCTAAGTTCAACAACATCCGAATAAATTCACAAATTTTCATAAGTTCTAAGTTCAAGTCTTTAAGAGTTAGTAGATTGAATTTTGTTAAAATCTTCCGAAGAAAATTTAATACTTCACATGAGTTGAAATCTAACATAATCATCTTGTTCAAAAGAAGAGGGAGTAGGGCTCTAAAATAGTAATCAAACAAAAGTTTATATTACCTTCCTCATCCTTGGAGCCATACTAAAAGATTAGATAACAAATTCCAAATTTTCAAAAATTAGATTCATCTCCGTTGTAATTCATCACTAGAATCATTACTTTAAAATCAAAAATTAGTTATGAATCCAGAAATTCCAAAACCCTAAAATCAAAACCAAAAAATTACAATTCAAATCTAGAGAAATCAACAAAAATCCTATATATATGAACAAAAACTAATTCGTTTTCAAAAACCCTAACTATTATTAGTTGTTATAAATCTTTTTCAAGAAAAAGAAAAGGAAATGGTGCGGTGGCTCGGAAGATGGTGTTAGAACTTTGATCCAGACAATTGATTCATTATTTGTTAAAGATTAGTTTTCTTATATACCATCTTCACCATTTTCATGCTCCTCACCTTTTAATCAGATCCAACAAATTAGCTAAACCCACACAAAATTAAAATTGATACTTAAACGAAAATAAATCGATCCAACAATTGAAATTTGTTTTCTTATATACCATCTTCACCATTTTCATGCTCCTCACCTTTTAATCAGATCCAACAAATTAGCTAAACCCACACAAAATTAAAATTGACGACGATGAAATTTGTTTACAAGATTTAGGAAGAAGAATATGAAAAACCCTTTCTCCTGTTTTTCTTGAAGATTGTGATGGTTAGGAAGAAGAACATGAAAAATACTGGAACTTGACGTTCCGGTTTCTTAAATGGATTTTTTTTATTCGAATTTTTGTTGAACTTTTGGTATGAATTGAATACCATACATGAAATCGGATGCTATGCAGTAATGTTTTCGTACAAATTTGATTTTCTTTTTGATTGCTTGTTGGTTGGGTATTTTTGATTATTTTTGCAAAAAATGAAACATAATTTGTTCTTTGATCTTCCCGGTCTGAATTTTTTTATGTTCGATAACAACTCAGAGAACATTGAAATTGAAAAGGCGATCTTTGTTTGGTGATTCTAGGTTCTATTTTTAGAGGATTTTTGTATCAAGAATGATGGTAGGGTAAAGTTACTCGGTGGGGCGGAAGTGGGGAAGAAGAAGATGAAAGGGAAATAAGTCATCTTAACCGTAAGGTTTTTAGGGGTGGCAAAGTTAGTAAATAATTTCAAATTCAACTTTTCGTTAGTCATTTGCACATTTAACAACTTCTTTAATTGTCAACATGGTCAATAACGGTCTCGTGACCCAAACTCTAATTAAAATTTTGGCGTGACCCAAACGCAACTCTTAAAAGTGACCCAAATCTAAAATAACCCTATTTATATCAATGAATTAGTTTTGTCTCAACTTTGTTGTTTATGATTCATTGTTTATATTGTCATATGATTTGAATGCTAGTTTGGTTGAGTCTCAAATTAATTAGGTCAGTTTTAAGATATATTAGGGTTTTTAATACGTAAAAGTTATCAATCCATGATTATAAATAGCATAGTGTGGTTATTACTTGTAGTGATACATCTCTATATCACATATGAATCATAACCTTTGTTAAATCGGATTAGTGCTTTTACACGTTCGATTACATTGATTAGTCTTATTTCATAGAACTTAGTGCTCTTAGGAAGTTAAACTCAATTATGCTTTTATACTTCAAGTTACAATCTAGATAGAATTAACATGTGCATCTTTTAATGTGTTTGTGATAAGATCAGGAAATTAACGAGATATTCTTGCGATCAAGATATCTTAGGACTTTTGATAAATGAGAGATTAAATTCCAATTCTAGTTATTGACAAAAATAAATGTTTGTGAATGATACAATCAATATCTTCATCTTATTGATTACCTCCAATTGTTTATTTTCTTTTGATTTACTTTTATTGATTGATAATATAATGAACAATCCCCCCTTGGTTATTAAGAAACTAGAATTTTATAACAACAAAAGCCACCCCGCGGAGCAAACTCTTTCTTATCACATACTTAATTAATATTTAGTTGAAGTGAGAAAGTGAATTTATTTTTGACGCATACGACAACGATCAACAACTAGTAACTTGTTTCTTTGTCTTCGCTTAAAAAAAAGGTTAACCCCTACTTGTTTTCAAGCATATTACGTGTCCAGTGGCCATGATGGTATTAATCACTAAAATGTGCATGCTAGGAAATTTAAAAGATGAATAGTAGAACGGCATTCATTTAATGTGATTTTTTTTTTTGCTAAATCATATATTTTTATTACCAAAATATAACCGAATTACAAAAAACATTAGTCAAGGCATTCCAAAACTAATTTTATGAAAGCAAAAACAACACCAAAGTAATAAAAGAAAAGAGTTGTACACTCGATGTTCAACAAAATCTAAAATAAGCAGTATTCTCCTCCTCCCCCATTCTACCTATAAAATGTGGTTTGGTATCACAATATATCATCTCACCCCTACCCAGATTTGCACCCTTTTTAGCTAACTTATCAGCTGAAAATTATCCTCTCTGTAATTGTGCCTGAATTGAATATTATTCAAGTAACCACTTGAGAATGCAAAGTATCTTACCACTTGAGAATGCAATTAAAACTTGAAAAAGCGGGGGTCTAACAACCTCACCCAATATTTCGATTAGCAATCTGTATGGACTAACTCCAATATACTTTATAGAGAATCAACTAGACAGTCAGACTCAATCTAGAGAAAAAGTATATCAAGGAGTTAATATCTCTATCTCTCGATTTGATCTATACTCAAGCAAATAGAAATCTGCAAGTCTTTATAAAATACAAGATATTTAAACTTGGATGGTATCTAAAACCAATATCCAAGGATCAATCAATTTCCAATCAACAACCAAAGGTTGGATTTCACAATTGATCGATACAACGCACAACCTGTGATATTTCAATTATATAACAAAATATAATGCGAAATAAAAATAACACAGACACCAGAAATTTTGTTAACGTGGAAACCGCAAATGCAGAAAAACCCCGGGACCTAGTCCAGATTGAACACCACACTGTATTAAGCTGCTACAGACACTAGCCTACTACAAACTAACTTCGGTCTGGACTGTAGTTGAACCCTAATCAATATCACACTGATTCAAGGTACAGTTTGCTCCTTACGTCTCTGATCCCAGCAGGATACTACACACTTGATTCCCTTAGCTGATCTCACCCACAACCAATAGTTGCTATGACCCAAAGTCGAAGACTTGAAAAAACAAATTTTTATCACACAGAAAAGTATACGATAATAGATAAATCTGTCTCCCACAGATAAACCTACGAGTTGTGTCATGTCTTTTGATAAAATCAAGGTGAATAGGAACCAATCAATAACTTAGACTTATATTCCTGAAGAACATCCTAGAATTATTGATCTCCTCACAATAATCTAAATCGTATGGTAGCGAAACTATATATTGCAGAATCACAAACGATGAGACGAAGATGTTTGTGATTTTATTTTTATCTTGATCGCTCAAATACAAGAGAAGTAGTTTCATCTGGCTTCACAATCCCAATGAAGTCTTCAAGTCGTTAATTGACAGGGTCTCGAGAGAAAACCTACGATTAAAGGAGAATCGACTCTAGAAAAATCAACTAGTACCACACAGGAGGTGTGGGGATTAGTTTTTTCCAGTTGCTAGACGTCTCCCTTATATAGTTTTCAAATTAGGGTTTGCAATCCAAGTTACCTTCATAACAAAGCATTCAATATTCACCGTTAGATGAAAAACCTGATTTATCCAAGCTAATATCTTTCAACCGTTAGATCGAAACTTAGCTCGTCACACACACAAATGAAATGTATTTCATTTAGGTTTGAGTAACTGTACCTAAATGTGTACATTTGGTTGGTTCATAAATGGTTGACCAATGGTTATCCATATGATCACTTTCATATCAACCATATTCATCTTTCTCATAACTAG